>CM068387.1:81435970-81938470 GCA_034770075.1 Aralia elata | reverse complement strand
AATCAAGTATGAAATGGTGAAATAACATAATTATCAATAATGGAATTGATTGAATGACTAAATTAGCATTAACAAAATTTTAAAATTATCTCATTTTGAGCAATTATCACATCCAATTGCCTTTGATAATCACAACCATATATATATATATATATATGATATAGTGAGACCCATGTTATCCCTATATATATATATATATATATATATAGATTTATATGTAAGAAAGGAGCATGCAGTTGGATATGCACTCCTGATCACATGCATGGAATTATGTTTGATTTGATAAAATGGATCAATAATTATTTTATATCTAGTTGAACAAACATAAAGTTCAAAAGTTCGACATTTGACCACTGTATTTAATTTCATATCATATTCTTAGAGATTACACCGACGAATTATTGAAGTATGGATGGAGACTACTTGGGGACCATGGTCAAATATTTCTTACATATATTTTTAACTTCTTGCATTGTTATCTTCTCAATTTTCGGTACATAACTACAAACATGCGCCAAGTTTTTTTATCTGTTTCTTAGATATATAAGTTTCTAAATGATTCATGGAAAATTGTAGCATGCATGAGGAAAAATAAAAGGCAAGAATTACATAATTAGGAAGGAAATAATTAAGAAGCTTAGTACGTAGTAACATCCCATCCCCATTTGTTAATTTGGATAATTAACTAGGAAAGAGTAGTACTAATATTTTTTTTTTAAATCCTTATTATATAAGATATGCTATTCTATTATAATTAACAGGAGAGGGGAGGTAAGTATCAAACCTTTAATCTTTTATATATATATATATATATATAAATAAGATATGTTTATTCTATTACAATTAATGGGGGAGGGGAGATAAGAATCCAACCTGAATATCCACTACGGGAGGCTGGGTTCTTGTCAATGTTATAAACCAAATTCTTGAATAGTACTTATACTTAGTACTCATATATTTCAGAAAATATAGAAAGAAAAAGAAAGGTGGTATGCATATATTATGATTTTGGTAAACGGTTAATTAAATGGGAACCACTACTTGAGAAAAATAATACTCGATGATCTTCAATTTTTTATTTTGATTTTTATAATTTCTCCACAATATTCCTTGATCCAAACAAACAGTTAGATTTGTCAAACTATAATATGACACAATATATAAATAAAATTATGTTTTATTAATATACGAGTTGAGAACGCGTTATTTTGGACAATGTGACAGCGTGCGCATGTAAGAAGATTAAGAACAACAATATTCTTTGTTAACTACTATGTGCATTTTTGTTCATCTTTAACTATATACTAGCTACTATTAATATACTACTATTAGGCTTATTCACGAAGTAAACCACCGTCAACTTGTCTGTTAAAATATTATTATTCATTCTCAATAAAATTAATATATATATATATATATATATATATATATATATATATAGTTTCTTGGTAAGATATATACTACTTTTTATTTCAAAATATTAATATAATGTATCGTACATTTATTTAAATGGCCTCCGGTAACAACTTGCCCTTTGACTAATTAGGTTGGAAATCACTAGGACTGCATGCCAATTATTATAATTTGCATGTTAGTGTTTCTAGCCAGTCCGACAAAAACCTCAACTTTCTACAGAAGCTTTAGATGAAAGCTTTAGAAGGTGATTTACATTAATTAGTAAACCTGAATTAGATCTTGAGATGTATATTATTTGGAAGGAAATAAAAAAACTATGAAATACAATATAAATTAATGTTAAAAGGTTAAAATTATTGTACTCCCTGATCTGTTCCTGTTTATTAATTCTTTTTTGTTCCACAAAAATAATCCTATATCAATAGCAATGTAAATTAACACAATGTGTGTCAAAGTAGCAAAAAAATAAAAAAATAAAAAATTAACACAATGTGCTCAAGTTTCTCATAAATAACAAATAAAAATACACGAGAAGTATTTATAAATTATGTAAATGTAACTCTTTTTGTAAAACGGAAGAAATATAAAAGAGTGACTGGTAACAAAGTTCAACAAGTATATATGAAATTACCTACTCTTTGTATTAGAAGTAGATTATTATAACTCAACAATAACCATTCCTCATTTTCTCTTAATTAAATTTATACGTAACATATGTGTCTCTATGTATTAACTCCTCATAAATTTTTTGTATTTTTATAAATAAAAAATTATATTTCAAAATGAATGGACTAAATTCTCTTTTCTTTTTTCTGTATATGGATGGATGCACAAATAAATACTGTGGGGGTGGGAAAGCGGAGGCGATGGTGGTGGGAAAACAAAGAGAGCGTGTAATGCAAGTAATGCCTCCCCAATATTATATACTGAAACCGCGTTAAACTCTTTTCTTTTCTGAAAAATTAAAAAAAAAATCATAAAGAGATAGCCGTTGGATTTCACAGGCGGCACACGTGTAAAACCAAAAGTGAATAGTATTTTACCAAGTACATCTGATTTCGGGGAATAATGGGCCACGTATTGTGGCTACGTTTTCGTCACGCCTATAAATTAATTTTCCTCCGCTTTGACTCAAAATTGTACAATACTATTATTATATTTGATTGAGTTCAAATTTTTTTATCAAATTATAATGTATGTGTATATATAGAATAGATAAGAATTAAAAAAAAAATTTATTTTAATTTATTCTATTTTACTCGTATACATTTTCACGTTAGTCGTAATCTAACTGTATCAAATATTTATCGATATATATATTATTTTTCTATTTGATTTTTCACCCATGCCAAGCAGCTACTAGCTTCAGTGTTTTAATTTAAGAATTATACATATATACATAGAGTCCGGATCCAGTCCGGGATCCCGGACTTTGCTAAAATCCGGAATTTTTTTTTTTTTTTTTTTTTGCTTTTTTTTTTTAAAACAACTAAAAATAAATAAATAAATAATTATGGAACTGAAATTTTTACATAATACAATGTTTTGGGCGTGATTTGGATACATATAACAAAACATGTATGTACAGTCTGCGGGATCCCGGACTGGATCCCCATTCTATATACATACATATATATATATATATATATATATACATATATATATATATATATATTCTCGATTTGTAGTTAAGAAAATTATTTTAGTTTTTTACTTTTTAAACTCAATTTGCAACATCTTATTATTAAAAATTATAATTATTTATATTAATTTTGAAAGAGAGTGAGATAGTACACTTTTAGATAATTTACCATTAAAACCATGTCTTTGGAATTTACAAGCATAAAGTTGTCACTCATAAGGTGATGTAGTCTTTAGAATTCCAAAAGGCAAAATTTGTCAATAATAATAATTGTTACTTTTCTTCTCAATTCCTTGGCGGTAATTATATAACAATAGTGATTGTGTTTTTGTTTGTTTTCAATTTTTCTAAGGCAATTATACACCCTATTTTCAGTATTTGTTCAGGATCCCAAATGAGCTGTTCCGCGATATTATCAAATAATTGTTTTTGTGATGATTGACAATTGAACCCATAATCAAAAACATGAAAAATGAGTGTTCAAATAAATAAAAATCTGAAAAATGACAGTACTTTCTAATATTAAGTTACAGCTCGTGTGGGTCTTCTTTGACAATATATACTCTTTTTATCTCAATTTAAAATGATTTTCTTAAAGAATAAGGGTAATAATCTCTAAAGAACATTAATTAAAAGTTTAATTGACAAATTTTATAAAAATTTATAAGTATATATATATATATATATATATTATATATATATAAGTAAAGAAAAGAAAAAAAAAACAGGGAGAACAATTATGAAGTAATTAATTAAAAGGTAGCGTATTTACGGTGTGGAATTGTCGGGAAATAAGCACGGTAGAAGGTGTTACGTTGAGTTGGTGACGTGGAAATGGTCAGCATTTGCGCCAGGTGTCAGATAACTGGGCCCCACGTCCCTACTATCTAATCTTTTTTCACACGCTTCATTGTAATCCGTTATTTACCCTTCTCCCCCCCCCCTCCCCATTCCCGAAAGATTTTCATGCAAGCCTGTGCAAATGAAAACAATAAAAATTTACGATATATACAAAACTACCCCCTATATAACAACATAAAGTGGTTTCTTCACCTTTATTTGTAAAATAGAAAATATGAGCTTTTTAGACGACCAAGTTGAACACCACTTTTCTACTTTGAATCTGCTCTAAATTACAAATAATTAACTAATTTTTGTACCCTTCATTTCAAAATTAATATATGGAGGTATGTATATTATATTTCATATGAAAATTAAATTAACAAAAAAGCATGATTAATGTGTAAATTGTTTGTTTTAATGAGATACCTCAATTAATATGATCATAATCACCATGCATCATTTTGTTCAATATAGTTCATAGGGAATTAGGTAGCTAGCTAGTGAATCTAGCTAGATCCCTAATAATATCATATATTCTTGATTTTTATATGCGACTCATAAAAGGTTAATTAGGCACAATCTACAATAATCATTAGGTTAGACATGCTATATATTAAGTACTCCACAAGCATAGTATTATAAACAGCTGAGACAATTACAATTTGATGGAGGAGCAAGTCTTTTCCAAAATATGAAAACAAATTGATATATGGTTGGACCATCCAAAAAGGTACCGGTGCCTATATAGTTAGTGAAATGTAACACATCATAATTTCATTAGTTAGCAAATTATTAATTAATTATCATCACGTTGACTGCACTTGTTACGACGGAATAGGATCCTCTCTATTTGGGATTCTCTCTATTTTTATCAAGTTTATCAATTTTTGATAATAATGATTTTGTTAGTAATGATTCAAATATGTTAATAGATAGTTAATGATATTAAAATCAATCTTAAAAAAAAAATTAGTAATCCGACATTTTTTCACCGTTAAAAATTTAAAAAAAAATTCACCGTTGAGAGGAATCTAAATGGAAATAATCCTACTCCATGATCATGATGTAGAACATGCAATTATCTACAAATTAATCATGATATATCAAAAAGTTGAGGGGCCGAGTCCTAGTTCCATTCCCAATTAATAGTCCAATTTTCATAAATATAAAAACTAATACATAGATTATAGATATACACACACGACACACTCTTCAATACTTGTATGGTGAAAAAAGAAAAGGCTAGCAAGAGGAGAAAAGGGCATTACAGACATTGTTGCAGTCAAAGAAATACTATATATATATATATATGTATGTGTGTGTGTATATATATATATATGTATGTATGTATGTATGTATGTATGTATTTCCCCTTAAAAGTTGAAAAGGAAAACCGGGAAAGGAAAAATGACAATCTAGAAAGAGATTACTAATCTACTACTCCAACACTGCATGCACACGAGCCAAACTTTTTTAAGCCCTCGAGTAACCGGGAGACCGTTCACACTCAACCGGTTTCCGGTCAACAACCCCGCGTAAGAACTCATCAACTGTTTGCCTGACCATTTGACGGTGGCCCCTCGTTTCATTAAATGTAAGTATGGCCCATCTTGACATCTTTCCGTACACCTGTCCACCGGGATTTGCCGGTCAATCCCCTTAATTGGAAAATCTACAAATATACAAACGTCAATACTTGTTTCCTTCTCTTCACACTTTATAATCCAAACCAAACCAAACCAAATCAAATACTATCTCTCTCTCTCTCTAAATTCTCTCTTTCTCTCTCTAAATCTCTACTTAGCTCTTTTTCTCTCCTTCTGTACACTTTTTTATTAAGAAAAAGTTGAATGAACAATAAGTTCAAATGAAGAATCTGTTCTTTTGAACAATATATGGAGAAGAAAGATCAAGAGGTAAATAATTCTTCATCAATGGCAAATTTGGCATTTTCCGATCAGTTTCCGATGAGCTTTCCTTTATCAAACATCTTCGACATGCCATGTGACGGAGAAAAAGACGAGTTCATGGACATGCTGCAGGGCACTCAAGATTATTTTGCTCCAGCCTCTTTATTCGATTTGCCTCTGCCACCACCGTTGCCGCCGCATCAGCCTCTTCTATCTCCGGCTTCCACCGTCCCGGAGTCATCGGAGGTGGTTAACACTCCGGCAACCCCTAATTCTTCTTCGATCTCTTCATCGTCCACCGAAGCAGCAAATGATGATCAGCAGCAGAGCAAAACGCCTGACGAACAAGCTGAGCAAGACCCTCAAGAAAAGACCAAAAAAACGTAAGTTTTTCTTTTTTAATTAATTTTTTTTAGATTTATTCGCTTTTGTCAAGGACTAGTTTTGGATGTAAACACATTAATTAAAAGGTAGATTTGGGTACTGAAATAAATGTTATTCATGATCTGATTACAGTTATTAATTTGTATACACATGTAATTAATTAGTTTGTGAGAAATGATTTATTAATGGTGTTTTATAATTTTGTTAGTAGATATATAAATAAATAGTGGATCATCAGTATGAATATCTTTATGTATGTACGTGTAGGCTAAAACCCAAGAAGAAGAACCCAAAGAGGCAAAAAGAACCGAGATTTGCTTTCAAGACAAAGAGTGAGATTGATAACTTGGATGATGGATACAGATGGAGGAAGTACGGCCAAAAAGCTGTCAAAAACAGCCCTTTCCCAAGGTATATAGCGCACAAACTCTTACAAATTAATGTTTCCAATTTTTCTTTTTTTTTAAAAAAAGAGTGTCATTAATGGATTAAAATCATTAATTAGTCCTTTGTAAAGATTATGATGGCTAAATCTTTTTGTGGGGCATGCTATGTTTAATCTGATTGATGTAATTCTACAGGAGCTACTATCGTTGCACTACTACAGCCTGTGGTGTGAAAAAGAGAGTCGAAAGATCATCCGATGATCCCTCCATTGTTGTTACAACCTATGAAGGTACACACACGCATCCCTGCCCCATGACCTCACGTGGAAGCATTGGAATCATGCCGGAAACTTCCGCTTTCGGCGGCATTGCTGGTGGTGGTAGCGGTACTCTTGGTGGTGGTGCAACTAATTCGCCTTATATCGTTCCGCAGACTCACTATCAACAAATACTAATGCAACAACAACAAAACCCCTATTTATATAATAACCCGACATTATCTTCCTTCAACTTTAGAGCTACTAATATCAGTACTACTAGTACTAATCCGGTCTCGTTTCCTAATCTTTTTCTACAAGACCGACGCTTTTCCCCTAATCCTTCCGCTTTGTTAAGAGATCAGGGGCTTCTTCAGGACATGGTGCCGTCCCAAATGCGAGTGGAAAAGAAAGAGGATCAATGAGAATTTAAAATGTTTGAATTTGGTATGTAATTTTCTCTTACTGACTTCTAAGGTTAATTAGTTGGGTTATCTTAATTTAGATTTTTTTTTATTGAAAAAAAAAACCAATTCACCAGTACTTAGAGACCTCTCTTTGATGATCAGTAATGTAAAATGACTTGTAGCCCTTTTTGGTTTATATGGAGATACTAGTTTCGTACTTTTGGTTCTTTTGTGCTATATATTCTTTGTACTTAAGAACAGATGTTTTTTTATTAATGGAGATTTTGGGATTTTATATTTATTTATTTACTTCCTTTCGGCAGAGCTACTTGTCTCCAATTCTCATTCTTATTCTTCTTTATATTTCTTCTTTGATTGGATGCATGTGCATTGTTTTTATATATGAATGGAGTATATTTGCTTATAGCTAGCTAGAATATTTAGGGTTAGGGTTTCTTTCGTGATCCATTGAGCAAGTTGTGCTCGAACTTTTTGTTGTTTTTTTTTTCATTTTATTGCCAGCCTCATGGCCCAATTAGGGGAACTGGAGAGAAGAATTTACTTGGAACTTGATGCTTTGCCTTATTCATGTACAGTATGTATGTATGGAAATTTCAAGGTGGGATATATAGTAATTATGGTTTATTACAAATTTCTTGGATATTCATTACTACTTGAGTTCTTCACTTACTGTATATTACTACTTTGTATGGAGAAGAAACACTTCATTAATTAGCATGTTTATAAGCCAAATATTGATCGATCTACTCATTAGTATTTGTTAGTGTCAAGATTGACCTTTGCCCTAGCTATTTATTTAACAAGGGGATCATTCGTATTAATTCTTTCTATATATAGAATATGTGGAATACCCTAATTGAGGCGAGTCAAACTAAGCTCAACAAACACTAATATTGAAATATATATGACCATAATAAGTATGTTGGAAGTAAAAGCTAGCATAATGTCCGCCGGGGCCGGGGAAGGAGGGGGGGGAGAGAGTAAAATCTTCATGAACAAGTATCAATTAAAAAATATTATATATTGTCAAACTAAGATCAACAATAAATATATATATATATATATATGTGTGTGTGTGTGTGTGTGTGTGTTTCTTTACTATTTTCACTAGTAAAGAAACTTTTACCAAAGCAGGCTTTAAGGTTGATCCAAACTCATGTTAAAAAGTCCCTACTTTTTGAATGTTCTTTTAGTTTTACAATAACCGGCCCCTTTTGGTTCTCCACCATTAGATGATATATTCCTGACTCTGCTGCAATTTAACTTACCCTTACAATTAGCGCATGGCTAGGCTTCAATTCTTTGAAAATATTATATAGTATCACCTACACACTACTCCATCCCTCGCTTTTACTCGTGATTTCATTTCCAGTGATCAAGGACGAATGCTGCGTTTACTAGTACTTCCTTACTCTCTGAGATATCCTTGTTGAGCTTGAAATATTGAATTACTTTGCAAACTCGAATTCGATTCTTACTTAATTAGTTGGAAGGATGGTCTGAGATTTTGTTGAAGATATATATATATATATATATATATATATATATATATATATATATATATATATCTGTGTGTGTGTGTGTGTGTGTTTGCTTTAGCCTTTAGGTATTGTTCATGAAATATATATAATAATATGTGTGTGTAGGTTTTTTCATTCTAAATGGAATTGATAGGACATATATCATTAACCATATGACAAGGTCTTTTGATTTGCAAGGAAAGTTTAGTAGTAGTTGATCAGAATGCGCTTCTACTTATGATTTCTTGCCATACAGCTTCAATTCATGGAGAGAGATAATGAGAGAGATTGTACATACACAACTTCTTTACTTTATCCCATACTTGGGAGACCACATAAAAAAACAGCCCCATGATTATGCACATGACTATATATATGTGCCTGCCGCATTTAGCTACCTAGCTTTGTATGTGATGGATCGATCGACAATATTTTCTTCTTACCATCTACTCCAACTTTATTCAAGATATTTAATTCCGTACGTATACCTACGTATATGTGTGTGTATATACACACACACATATTTATATATACATACATATATATATATATATGCCATTTATTTGCACATCAATTGCTATATAACTATAAACATATATGCATGCGTGTGCCAGTGGTATATTGATCCGTGTTTTATAATCATATCAATAGAGAGAGAGAGAGATGAATACGGAATGAGATAGCAGAATTACCTCATTAATAATGACTTTGAACTTTGTAAATACTTAAATCTATGACAATGTGAAGAGATACCTAACTAATGGGCCGTAGTTGAGGATATATGAAAAAACAAAAAATAATTATGTAAGACTTGAGGAAGAATAACCCCAGCTTAACTATATATGAATTAAAAATGATCACTTAATATATATATATATATATATATATATATATGTATGTATAACTTTCTCTCTCCTTTTTAACTTTCTGTTTGTTTTTTTCCCGGCATACAATATCTAGCTAGTATGAACATAGAACACAAAGTTTCTCATATTTCTTCCATGAAACTGTTGAATCGTTTTTACTTTTTATTTTTTTTTTAATAATGGGGTGCAGCATGTTTGATTCTTTAAAACATTATGGGGAAGATAAATGAGAAAAACTCTTCTTTATTTCTTCTTTTTTTCCAAGAAGTATCATATACCTTGGAATACTGTCATATATTCTATCTCAAGCTTTCCAGCTACTTGGAATACATACTAGTCACTTCTGAAATATCAGAATACTTATTATAAATATCTTCTACTCTTGGCATCTACATGCATTACTTAAAATTCCTATTTCAACAAGGATTTTCTAAACTATTTCAATAAATGCAAGTTCATTAATTCAGTATAATTGATTTCACATATGATGCTTTTATTTTACGAGTAATATTAATGCATTATTTTGAACTAGTTAAGAAGTATGATACTGTTCATCTTAAGTGTGATTTTCTCAAGTTTCATAGTTATTTTTTAGGAAATATATGTTTTAATTTGTAAAAATAGAAAATTAGAATAGGCAAGAATTATATTATCAATAATATTTTGGTGACAAAAGATTGGATACAAAAATGAATAATACTGTGCACAAATTGTATACAAAAAGTTATGCACAATGAGTAAGACTTATGTATTGTTTAGCAATAGAAATGTGTAAAATATATAATAGTAGGTATTGGTTCCTTTTTTCTCTCTTTTTTTTATACCGTTTATGTACAACTTTTTGTGTATAATTTGTATCCATTGCATTACTCTACAAAAATAGGATATAAAATGATGTGAGTGTAGTTTTTGATTATAACTATTGGACCGACCCATGTAAATGTGAAATATCTACTAATTACAATATTCCAACACCTTATTTTGTATCCACTTTTTTGTAAATATTTTTTTGTCGCTTAGTATTACTCTTATATTATAGAGGAATTAAACCACCAGACAAATATACAAAAGGAATCAAAATGCACAATAATCTTTTGGGTTATCATGCAAAATTCTATAGTGGAGTATTTTATAATGATTCAAATATTCTACACGCAAGACGACGATATATCAGAAAATCACATGTCGCACCTGGAAATTAGAAATTAATTAGTGTTAAAGACATTATCCTATATATTGATTTGATTTATGTGATTTAACCTTTTCTTTTGATTGACGATAAGAATAAATGGGAAAAAAAAGTTTAAAATAATTAATTGTTAATGACTTTAAATACAAACTAGTCAAAAGTAGATCCCTTTCTTATGTGACTTAAAATGTTGCAAACACAAAATTTGAAGCTATCTTTTTCTGAAATAGGAGTTCCACTAGTAAAACAAAAAATAGTGGGAAGAGATATGGAAATAATAAATATTAGGTGTAACAAGTTGGTTTTCATACGTTGGTGATGATTCTAACATATTATTATTCACCACCACCGTCACGTTTGGATGAATTTTGTCGGTCGGTTGCATTATCTGCAGCGATCGATAATAACTTAAGACCTAGTTTGAAAGACCTAGTTTGAAAGGCTGGTACGTGCAACTAAAAAAAATAAATAAATAATTATGGAACTGAAATTTTTACATAATACAGTGTTTTGGGCGTGATTTGGATACATATAACAAAACATGTATGTACAGTTTGTGCATACTGTATATACATGTTTTGTTATATGTATACAAACCACGCCCAAAACACTGTATTATGTAAAAATTTCAGTTCCATAATTATTTATTTATTTTTTTTTAGTTGTTTTAAAAAAAAAAAAGCAAAAAAAAAAAAAAAAAAATTTTCCCGCATTTTAACAAAGTCCGGGATCCCTCACTGGAGCCTGACTATATATATATATATATATATATATATATGTGTGTGTGTGTGTGTGTGTGTGTGTGTGTGTGTGTGTGTGTGTGAAGCCTAAGCATGTGTTTAGGTCATTACAATGCATGATATATGAAGCCTAAGCCTAAGTATTATTTTATGATCAGTAAACAATTGGAACAAATATACATGTTTAGTATTTGCAAATTTTACAAATGGATACTTAATTTTTATGGAGCAATGAGAGTATTTTAATTAACAAGCATCCATGACCTCACATAATATGAATGATCAATCTATGGAGCAATGAGAGTATTTTAATTAACAAGCATCCATGACCTCACATAATATGTATGATCAATCAATTAACTAATCTAGTTAGTAAATCTCATAAGTTGATATACACAAAAAGAAGGTATGAATCGAGGAGAGTACTATTTTATCCACTTTAATTATAAATCCCTACAGGTCATAAAGTAAAAGATTATTTATAAGGATAGTATCTAGGCTGATAATTTGTAGTTCTCCAACAATCAATATATTGTAATTACTCTTTATAAATTTTATTTTAATGATTAATTTGTAACAAAAATAAAACTCATTTTGCTTTTTATGCTTTTAAATGGAGGGAGTATCTAGTTGGGATATTCATTATAGGACTGAAAGAAGTACTCTCTCCGTTCCAAAAGGATGAATAAAAATACAAAAAATTTTATCTTCAGAAGGATGAGATAAAGTACATAAAGTGAAGAGTAAATATGTCATTTAGTGGGATCCATTAGTATAAAAAAAAATAAAAGTACTCATTACTTTATATAATTTTGTGAAAGTTACTACGGATAAATTTAAAACTTTTTTACTCCTATTTCTTTTACTTTTATATTTTTTCTTAATATGTGTGTGAATTGTATGTTTTTGGGGACGGAGTAAGTATTAACTAACTTGCAACAGAAAGAATGAAAAAGGAAAAAGAGAAGAAAACCATGGTTAAAAGAAAATGTTAAAATCAGATCCTCAGCAGTTTGTAACAGGGGAGCAATTATGCTAATAATACAAACAAAGCCCATAAATTAGCCCAACTAGATCTTTAAGGTTCTTTTAAAATATGGCTTCCTTTAGGCCCAACTGGAGAGTTACAGATTTTGTAAGGGAGCCCATTCCATCTTCTGGTAAAATAAGTTGGATCTAAGAATCAATAACTTCATCTTCTTTGGACCATTTATACTTTCTTTATAGAAACAAGAAAGATAAGAATCCGGTTGAAAATTTTAAAATACGATAATTTCAAGAAAAATTATTAATTTACATTTTTCTTTTTTCAGAAGAACCATGCAGATGTGCACGAGGTATTATACGCAGAAGAATAGCCCGAATCCCAAAGTGTTTCTTTAAAGTTTAAAACGATTGAAACTTATATATTAAAAACACTTATCAAGAAGTTCGTTATCACTTGAGATGACTCTATACTGAATTTAAATAACAATATTAATATTAACTTTAAACTAAAATTGGCCGCTTTTTATTATGGGAAATGTGTAACACTATCTAAGTCAACTTTTTAGAGAGGCAATTCTCATTTTCGGATACACAACAAAATAAAAATACAACTTTCCATTTGAAATTGAGGGAATATTAAAGATCATATAGTAAATTAAACTTGGGTGTTTGAGATGATGGGGTATAACTATGGACTGTAAGCTTAATACAGCCAGGGAAAGAGTAGCCTCCAATCTCCTACATACATTTATGTAGACATCTAAGGCATGTTTATGCACGTTTCTTGGTAATATCTCACTGTGCTTTTTGCAGGGCTTGTTTGTAAATTTCCAGCATTTGTTAGTAGGAGTGCAGGACATATGTACTGAAGTAATCCTGAAATTGAATGAGTCCATTTAGTACTCTTAAATGTACTGTCTATGATACATCCACTGAATCAGCAAGATGTTACTTACTACTATTCGACTCTATTCTTTCAGTTTTAAGAAAAATATATATAAGGAGTAAGGCTATTAGACTAAAGAGGATAGTCTAGTAGTAGAGAAATCATTTTTTTTTACTATGCAAGGTCATAAATTCGAATTTACCACTAAGTAAAAACCAAAATTCACCAAACACAACAAAATATTGAAGGTAAGTTTCTCCTAAATTATTCCCCCAACTCTCCCTCCTCGCCCTTGCCCCAGATTCTGTCCTTGACCCTAGGATGAAATGTATCTCTAGAATTGAATCGTAAAAGTATAGGTTCTCAAAAGAAAAGTTATAGAAGTAATATTTCTAAAAAATCCAAGCCAAACTTCAACAAAACAAATCACCCATGATATGGAAAGTTTCCATGCATCTCTGAAGTGCACATGACAGTAGGTAAAGCAGGTAGAGCCAGCCTGCATCTCATTGTGTTTGATCAGAATTAACTGACCTCTTCTAATCCTTGACTGTGTCTTTCCCTTCAGTACATTCTCAACTGCCAACAAATATACATCTATATAACAGAAATTTCACAACTCAAACAGTACTGAATATTGATCCAAAAAAGAAACCACAATATGGCTGAACCCTTGGCTTTTTATTTGGTGATCATACTCGAGCTCTCACTAGCATTTGCTACTACTAATCAGACTAACAACATATCCAACGAAGAATGCGTTGGTGATGCCACAACTAGTATCACATTAAGCTTTGGTGTGTACCAAAATAGTTGCCCCGAGGCTGAGCCTATCGTCTTCTCTTGGGTCGACAAGGCCATCACTGATGACCCTCGAATCGCTGCTTCCTTGCTCCGTCTACATTTCCATGATTGCTTTGTTAATGCAAGTGATGATCGCGTTTAATTTAATTAATTTTGTTGCTCTTTTACGGTATATACTAGTACTAGTTAATGTGACAGTTTATATTTTTGGGGGCAATGGCAGGGATGTGATGCATCAGTGCTATTAGATGATACTGAGAACTTTGTTGGAGAAAAAACTGCAGCACCAAACTTGAATTCACTCAGAGGCTTTGAAGTAATCGACTCCATTAAAGCCGATATTGAATTTCTTTGCCCTGGAATTGTCTCTTGTGCTGACATTCTGGCTATTGCAGCCAGAGACTCTGTTCTTCTGGTATATATACACATTTACACTGCTTTATGACACTAAATAGCTTCTCTTATAGTTAATACTTAGTACTGGTTTTTATTGTATAGTTGGTGTGAAATAGGGTATCCACAAAAAATAAAATAAAAAAATTTGAAAAATAAAAAATAAAACTAAACTTTCTTAATATGAATTAATCATGACAATAATGGGCGGCAAATTTTCTCTGAAACACTATCCTTCTTCCAAAATATTTAACTAGACAAACTACTCCATATGTGATTATTTTAATTTTCCAATTTTCAGTCTGGTGGTCCTGGATGGGAAGTTCAAACTGGAAGAAAGGACAGTTTAACTGCTAGTAAAACAGCTGCCAACAACAACATTCCAGGCCCAAACTCTGACGTTCTGACGCTGGTTTCCAAGTTTCAAGATGTTGGGCTTAACCTCAATGACATGGTCACCCTCTCTGGTATGCTGTAACTCATCTTTCTTCTGTTCAATTCATTGAATCAGCTCAGAACGTAGTTGAAATTGTTACCGTTTGGTTGCCAAGATGTAGTGCTGTAAAATTTCTTGTTACAGGTGCGCACACAATGGGAAAAGCTAGATGCACAACATTTAGCTCAAGGCTAAATAGTAACAATGACCCCAATGGAATTAGTCCAAATGTTAACCTGGACTTCCTTTCATCACTCCAACAGCTGTGCTCGGCATCTGATGCCAACGCAACACTAGCACTACTCGACCTTGTAACGCCCTCAACGTTCGATAATCAGTACTATGTTAACCTTGTTTCCGGGGAGGGGTTGCTTCCGTCTGACCAAGCCCTGGTGACCGGGGATGTGCAGACGCGTGAAATTGTCGAAACATATGCGACTGACCCAGCTATCTTTTTCGAGGAGTTCAGGAAATCGATGCTTAAAATGGGAAGCTTGAGTAAGGCAGGAAATGGTGAGATTCGCAGGAACTGCAGGGTAGTTAATCAAATTTAGACTATCCAAGGCAAGGATTATTGCTCGATTGTTCATGTTTACGGTGATGAAACCGTAGTACATTAGATAGGCAGTATTAATGCCATAAATGACTTGTTTGATTGTAATGCTACTCGTAGCTTACTACTAGCTACTTCATATTGAGATTATTAGTAACTAATTGAAAAAGTACTATTATATTGGTATGCTATTCAATATTCATCTTGTTAACACTAAACCAATATAGTTTTATCCCATGTGTGGAGCACCAAAACAGCTCATCAGGTGAATCAATTCCTCGAATATTTTTTCATTATGCAGATCTGTGAATGAGATAACGTATCCCTCAGACTCAATGAAAAGTAAAATATAGAAGGGAACAGGACCTCTCTAATTGAAAGAGTTTCACAAAGGTATAGAATCTACCAACCGAAAAATAATTTGTTTCAAGTTACAAATTAGTGAGACGAACTGCTAATACAAGCATTCAATCCTAGTCCTAGGTGTTAATAACACATGAAACACTAATTTTTCAATCAGATCCCAAGCACTCGGTTCTACCAACCTGCCTAGCTTCTGGCTTAATAACAACGGCGATCCAACTCATCAACATTCTCACTGCAGCAACTTCTACCAAAATTCCATCTCAGATTTAAGCTCCTGCAGAATAACATTATTCAGGACATAGTAAGTTTTGAGTTCAACTTTCTATAATTTAATGGAAATCGACATTGGACTGCAAATTTTGTCAATGTAAAATATTAAAAGCAATAACCACTGCTTCTGTCAAGTAAACATCAGCTACCTGCTTTAACCTCTGGCAAATTGAATGTCATTGTCATACATGATACATCATTTATGCTAATCTAATTACTAGCAACAAAGACAGTCTGGTACAAAACAATCTCTCTAGAGCTAAACCTAAGATGATGGCAGGCCCATAAATACATGTGCTCACCTGATAGAGAGGTAACCAGCCTCTTGAGCAAAAGATTTCTTAGGTCTTCTTTAAATTTAAAAATACTTCAAGCTGAAATGCACAAGACAGTTTCTAAAGAGCTGTAGATACTAGTTGACACTGACTAGACAGATCAATCCAATATAGATGATGGAAAGGGGGGTGAACAAACAATATGCTTGGATACAAGAAAGAACCGATGACTCCAGTGCATTTAACATTTATACTCCCCTCTATGCGAAAACAAGTCTCAGTTTAAAACAACACACTTTTCAAACGAAGTTATCAATATCCCTTTTTTCTCCTTTTCTTTTTTCGAGGCTTCGTGCATCCGCAGCTACCTTGCAGGTGTGCATGGACCTTGAATGCAAAGGACCCCAAAGCATTTATTTGTACTTTTGAATGAATGCCTTTTATCTACTAGAGGCGTTTAGCAATAAGCTCATTACAATTTGACCTGACCCCTTCTGAATTTAAAAACTAAATTGATGTTTTAAAAAAGTATCTGAAAATACATTTGAAAAACTTTCAACTGAAGCTTTAAAGACGACAATTTCTGAAGATACTAATGGACACTGATTAGACATATCAATCCCATAACGATGAAAAAGACAGCGAACGGCAGATAAATTGTCAACCTGCAGGCTTATTCTTCCACATCCACTCCTGAGCAACCGGAAGTCCCTGCATCAGAGGAGATATTAAATGTTATAGCAATCAAATGAAGAAGTACACAAGAACATCAAGAAGACATAACCTCGTACCTGCTGGAATCGTGTGGGATCATTCACTGAGCTAGTCGCTACTGGTAACTGTGTATAGGCAAGATCCTGCGTAGCAAAAATATCCAGGAAAGATCAAACAAAGTCAGAAGTGTGTACTATTGAAATCAAACAAATACGAAGCTAAATAGTTGACTAGCTATATGGGGAATTGAATGTGGTTTCTTGTAGTTCTCAACAGTTCATTTAAGAAATCATATGATAATTTCACCAATAAAAACTGTCATTTTTTCTTTTTTAGAATCATGAGTACCCGAACCTCTTATTAGAGCATTCCAACTAATCCCCGGGTACACATCCCCTCACGAGCCATTCACCAGGTAAATCCAAACATAAGCTTGGGACTACTACAAAAAGAAAACAGGACCACCTCTTGTTTATGAGCAACTGGTTAAGAAAGGGAGGGGCAGTTTCATCTTGAAATGACACTGGTACAAGGAATAGATATAGGCCGAAGAGGGATGTTTTTGAGTCAACATTTTCCATGGTGGCCTTCAGGAGTAAACTTCTCCACGGGTCAGGTTAAAATCATCCCAGAAGCACATTAGCTCACTTTCAGAAAATTTCCATAGCTTACAACAAGAGCAAATTATCTTTCTTTCATGATCAAAACTATGACGTCCCCACTAAAAGCCACCATCAACAGAAAGCTTCACTTGAACCTCCACTTCCACCTTCTGCAACACTCGTGCACACATACAGCTCCAAAGTTGGATCGTAACTGATTGAGGAGTTGGTTGTTAAAACCTGTTTTGAAATTTTGCTTCCTATTTACTTGATCCCCCTATGGTGCATTGTCACTAATATTTTTTCTTCCTAAAACGTCAACTCTGTCTGAACAAGAAAGATTCCTAAATACTACCCACCCAGTTACTTCAAGTCGCAGGCTCATATTAAAGAAACAAATAAATTTGTCATATATGGTTTACAATATGTATATAAGAGACAGATATATATACATATAGAGAGAGAGAGAGTACATATATACACACAAAAAAAAAATAACAGAAGGTATTATATAACATTAACTAATTAAATCAAAAAAAAATGTCACTCTTCTTTTCGTAACAAATCACAATATAGGTACTATTATGAACACATTTAAACATTCAATTAAATGCATATTGTTGCACATTATATAGGTACTATTATGAACACATTTAAACATTCAATTAAATGCATATTGTTATTATTCAAAATGCCAACAGGGAAGATTATGCCATGGCAAAACTAACATTTTGACCATTGATGTTGGCACCTTTTTTGGATTGACCCACTGAACTTTTAATTTTTGATTTTACACCACTAAACTAATAAAAATAATTTAATCGAACCATTCCGTCCAAAAAATTGGCTGGACGTCAAATTTTATCAATAATCTTCATATGTTGTGTGTGAAAAGAATATGACAGTGTCCCAAGTGATTTTAAAAAATAATTTTACTTATTTTTTATGCTTTTCTTTTTTTTCTATTTCTTTCCTCTTCTTCATCTTTCTGATCTTGTTGAGTTAAATCTTCATCGTGTTCTCAAAAAAAAAATCTTCTTCGTCCATCTATTTTCTTTTTGTTTCACTTTACAAATTCTCAGATTATTGAGAAGTATGCAACATAATATACGGTAGAAATCAACACTACTAATGATGATTTGGAGGAAAATTGAAGGCGACAGTTGGGGGTTTTATGCTGTGATGGTTTCAACTGGTGGTAAAAGGTGGTTCATTACCAGAGTTCTCCCTCAATATAGGGTCTCTTCGTCCTTAAGTTGGTTGAAAAATAATTATTCTTTGTTTTATGAGTAACTATTCTTCTTTTCCCCTTTCTTTTATGCCGAATTTGGGTTTTGAATTTATGTATATGACCAAGAAATTAAGATTTGAGTGGTGGATTTGTGCAGATAATTGGTTTGTTTTCAAGTTTGATTTTGAATTGCATCTGGGTTAATCTTCTAAATTCATCATTAGGGTTGCTCTTCTCTACCTCTCTTACTTCTTTCTAGGTTTAATTCAACCAATTCCTAGAATTTCTCACTTCATGCAAAATTTCAGAAAACAAAAGTCAGTTTCAGATGTTAGGGTTCTTCCTCTCCTTCATAGAATTAGGGTTCTTCGATTTAGATTTCTGTATACAGGAAATTTTAAAAAAATCATTAAAAAGCATTGTCCTTTTTTTTGTTGCCAACTATGTCATTATTTTTTATTATATTTTTTGTCACTTCCATTCCACATGGTTCTCCCTCTTTTTCCCCTTGCCATGTATCAGAAAATATGAATCAATTTAATGGCCGTCCAACAAATTTGACGGAATGGGTCAATTGCCAATATTTAGCTAGTTCAGTAGCTTAAAATAAGATTTTAAAAGTTCACTAGGTCAATCCAGAAAAGGTGCCAACATCAGTGGTGAAAATGTTAGTTTTTCCATTATGACGTTGTAGCAGAAAGGAGGTCTTAAAAGTTACAATAGCCTATAAGAAGCATGGCATGCATACAACTTACTTAAAATATTACAAGCAAGATAAATGTACCTGAATACTTTGGTGACCTGCAACTCCAGGAGCCTGGTACTGAAAATATAAAATAACATGGGTTAGCGAGGATATCACAGACAGTATACACCTTCCAAAATCGTAAACAACAAAAACTCACCGATGAAGATTGAGATGCTTGTTGAAACTGCTGCGGGTGGCGGAGCTGGGTTTGAATCTGAGTTTGGAATTGACTTTGAAGCTGACCTTGTGGATTCTGATGAATTTGCTGCGTAGACAAACCTTGAGGCTGATTTTGAGGCTGCTGAACTGAAGACTTCTGTTGTTGTGACTGTTGTTTCTCAAATGATGACAACTCCTCTGGCTTTTCCCACTACAGTTCAATTTCAACACACATTAATACATAATAATATAACCACATTAGGTGGGAGAAACAGCACCTAAAATAGTAAAAATAGCAATTAGTAATGAACTTTACTTTGCTTTCGCCAGTTGTACTATTGTAATAGTATTTGTATCCATCGGGAGAGGTATGTTCCGTCCAGTTACATTTTAAAGGAGCTACTGCCTGGATCATCTCAGGAACAACTGAAGCCGCAGATGTAGCAGAAGGTCCATCTGTCACTTGGGGGATAACCTGAGTTCCAGCACCTGTCTGTGGTACATTTCCAGCCCACACAGACTGCAGGAGAAAGAAAAAACTTCAAATCAGGAAATAGAAAGAATGCCATAACAAGTATGTTGGGAAGTAAAAGCTAGAATAATGTATCGGGGGGGGGGGGGGGGGAGTAAAATCTTCATGAACAAATATCAATTAAAAATAAACAAATATAAAAGATGAAATCAGTCTGCCAGAAGCCCCTTGTGCATCTTTCTAGGAGTACAGACATTCAGGTCACCATTTTCTTTTCTTTTCACTAAAAAATTATGCAATGGATTTATGCATTGATGTGGGTAGTCTAACATCTCACAAAGCCAGGAAACTAAATATCTCAGTATGCATATTCAGGGGTAAATCATTAGGAAGCAAGTAAGATGTACTTTTGAAGTTTCAGATTGAAAAGGAATATGAAAAAACTTGAAAGTGAAGGTCAAATTGGTCCGTGTAGCTACAAATGTAAGAGAGTGGATGTAAGAATGTGTTTGAAAAGAATCAAACTTGACCAGACATTTATTAGAAAACTTTAATCTTCAAGGCATCAGTAGGTTGCAGACGTAGATCAGGTTGGTTTCCAGCAGCTATTCAAGTTTAACTTAGGAGTAGAAAATACCTGCTGTTTAGCAGCTTGTGAACCCTGCTGCACAGCAAAACTTTGATTTGATGGTTGCATGAGTTGCAGCTGTTGTTGAAGCTGAGAGAACGCCTGTTGGGATGATTGAAACCTTGCCTGCAGAGCTTGGGTCTGTTGTGACAGCATCTGGGCTGTTAACTGAGAAGGTGATTGATGTAGAGGCTGAAACAACAGCTGCTGAGAAGGTAGCTGCTGTTGATTTGCCATAGCAGAGAGAACATGTGGTGGTAAGTTATTATTTGAAGAGGTTTGTGCTGCACTAGATGAGGAATTCTGTTGGATTTGAGACTGTGAAACAGGTAGCTGTCCATTCAAACCAAGCAACTGTTGAGATGAATATGCCTGACCAAAAGGAGCTTGAACTGCAGAGTTTGGCATTTGAATTTGACCAAGTTGAGGAAGCTGTGCACTAGAAGTTTGTGTCTGTGAGTAAGATGCCGAAGGTTGTAGCTGCAAAGCAGATGGGAACTGCTGCGGAGACTGATGTGGCCGCTGTTGTAATGGTGATATTTGCTGGCCAACTGATGGGACTTGTGACAGTGACTGGTTAAAATTCTGTAACCAATACAGAAAAGAAGGAAAAATTAGTCGTACTTTATGCAAACCTAATAAAGGCAAAATGTATTTGCATATACCTGTGGCACCATTGAAGAAGATGAAACCGGAAACCCAGGAAGAGAACCATCTGCAGAGCCAGTGAGACCACCACTCAAAGAACCACCCTAAAACATTTGAAAATGTAGTAAGCACAACGATCTGGAGCAGATAAATAATAGAATACAAATACATCTGCAAAGTTGGCTAAAGCCCTCTTGTGAAGTATGATTCCCCCAAAGAGAGGTGGAAGAAGTGCTAAGTATCCAATTCTCACTCTTGGAGTCAAAGACAAATGACTCACAGACAAGGAAGGGGCATCACTTCCCTTTTTATTCTTTATTTTTGATAAAAAGGTATTAACCATATAGCATGGACTCATTATTAATTATCCCAACTAGAAAAAAGCTACAAAGTTGCAAGAAGTATATGGCATCATGTAGGTACAGATTGGTGACTATGAGGATATTATAGTACTCTCTAATCGCATAAACTGCAACCAGTAATATCTGGCACAAACAATAACGGTTGTGGACGCAACCAGTAAAATGGTGGTGTTAAAACTACTCCCAATATGAGCAACAGTTGAATCAATGGTCATCAAGTGCGACTAACCAGGGCAACCCATGTGGAAGGTGGTATTCCAAGCCAACCTACCCAAAGCCTGAGGCTAGCTGAGCATTTTATTTATTTCAGTCATCAAAAGTTGAATCAACTAGTACAAATTGGCCCACCGATCAATAAATTATTTAAAAAAAAAAAAGAGATTCACCCCAAAAATTCAATGAAGTATAGGGTTCTAGAAAGTGGATCTCGCCAAAAGATTATTAAACATGTTAAAGACCGTAAATTTATTAGTTCATCATAAACTTCTTCTTACTGCTGCTGAAGGCACTGGCATATCACCAGATCTAGGAAACTGACTCCCAAAACTACGTATACCAGAATCAGAGGATGGTCCCAGATTTTGCGGACTTCTCGGATGCCAGGAATTAGGCGGAATATGGCCACGTATAGGCTCACCAAGATTCGGCATTGGCCTGCAAGATTATGCAACAATGACAACAGTTCATAGCGAAGACTGGAACCAAAACATGCACGCACACAACAAAATAAATGAAAAGGAGAATGAAGGAAAAGATTACCTAGCCCCTGGTGGTTGAAACCGAGGACCAAAACCAGGACCACCAAAAGCAGGACCACCCCTGGAAAAAAGAAACATAAGGATCTTGAAGGCTACTAGACAATCAACTATAAATACATAATCCCCTAAGGAACCAATATGTGGGCTCAAAGGCAATTTGAGATGTTCCCCCAAAAAAGTCTCATATGTTAAAGCAAATATGTTTGAATGGCTAGAAACCACAGCTATACTTGGCTCAACAGCAATATGTGTAACTCCACTTAGTACAATATCCCATATACAAATATATATATATATATAAAGAAACAGTAATTATAAAATTAGGGAAAACCTCGACTCTCCAGGTCTAGGCCTCTTGGGATCAGCAAACCGAACAGTTAGTGGCTGATCGCAACCCTAAGATGATAAGAAGACAAGCAGGTAAGTTAATACTTAAAAAAATAACACCAGAGTACACAAAATCAATTTTACGATAAAGTAAGCTTACCCTCATTATGTAAATTCCACTAAGAGCATTTATAGCAGCCAATGCCATTTCTCTACTCGAAAATTTAACAAATCCACATCCTTCAGAATAGTTTGAACAAATTAGGATTTAGTAGAAACAAACCAAGACTAGAATGTCACCATTAAGAAATAGATACTTATGTCAATACATCCAGAAGAAGGATCGATAAATCAAACATTTAAATAAAGAAAAATAAGGGAATAGGCATGAAATGAAATAGATAAACAGCAAATCAAACAAGAGCTTTTACAATGGTTAAAAAAACCAAAATTGTTTTGAAATCTGAACTCATAAAATTTCGCATTTGGATGTACAAAAATCTCATCGTCAATATTATTCTCAATATGTTGCGGGTCAAGATTCATGTCAGGAGAAAAGCTATGTACTAGAAAGGGGCCCAAGTTTGAAAATTTACAAGAATTAGGTCAATTAGTTTGTTTTTAAATTTTTTAAAAATATGCACAAGGCGAGAAACATATAGTTCACTTATATTTTACTTTTCAATAAAACTTGTACTTTTTTTAAGAGCAAAATATATGATTTTCGAAACCCTGTATAATTGAGTTGTGACACAGGGATACTACCTAACAAATGAGCATGGGACTCCATAAAAAGGAGGGGGGTGGGGGGGAGGGGGAGACAGGAGCCAGACATATGTAGTCCACCAATTCCATGAACAGAGGCCCATGTTAGGGGATTAAGCAAGAATAAAAAATAAAGAATAAAAGCAACAGGACTAACCACGACTCTGCTTCATTTCATCACGCATGAGATAGACATCTTCAACTCGACCATATGGTGAAAAAATCTGTATCAAAATATTAGCAGTTTTAATAATTGACTTCAAAACTACAACAAGAACAACTAAAAAAATTAAATTGTAACACAAAACAAAAATACTAGTTGGCGATAATATATAAACAAACGATATACCATTATACAAAAGACCAAAATTTAATCATGATACTGGAGCAACATGCTCCATTCCCTTTCTTTCTTCTTTGAAAAGGAGAGGGGCATTTGGAAGAGAACCACCGAAAGACCAATGCTGACACACCAAAACTTAATAATGAATCGGCTTTCGTTTTTTTCTCCTCTACGAAAAGGGGACAGACATTTGGAAGTAAATGGAAGAAAGACCAATACTAATACTTGTCCCAAGGTGTAAAAAAAAGAGTAACAAGGCGTCAGAGAAACACCAAAAGACTAACTCTAAGAAAATCTACATATCAATAAACTTGAAACGTACTTCTTCAACTTCCTTTTCTGTAGCTTGTTTGTTCAGTGAGCCGACAAACAGTTTGTACTCAACTGCACCTAACATAGAACGGAACAACATCAGAAATGAAAGAAAACCAAAATGTTAGGGAAAACAATGCAACCACCTTGTACATTGTAAACATGGAGTGCAAAGGATTATATATATATCTCTCTCCCACACACACACACAGAAAAAAAAATCATTCAGTCAAGCACACCAAATATGAATCAGAGATTAGATCTGTTCTATTACACTAAATTCCAAATAGCACCTTAAACTTTAACCCTAAAATCGATTTGCACCCTAAACTTTATTTTGAATTAAATGCACCCTAAACTTTGAGTTTCAATACAATTTGCACCTTTTGCACTAAAGTATAGAGTGCAAATTATTTTGATGTAAAAGGTGCAGAGGGTGCAAATTGTTTTGAAACTCAAAATTTAAGGTGCATTTAATTTAAAATAAAATTTAGGGTGCAAAGCGATTTTAGGGTTAAAGTTTAGTGTGCAAATTGGAGATTAGTCGTTCTATTAAGTACTAATTTGTGAACTATCTAATAACCCCTTATTACACTGGTTTCGTATGTGTTTTACATGTTTGAGTAAATAAGTACACGTAAATGACTTGGGACTTGTTCGGCCAGTGAATTACAATTATATTATTATGATTTAATTTTTACAGTTAATTGTTTGGCCAGTTTTAGCATTTTGAATTCAACTCAATATTTCAAAAGGTGAATAAAACTTTTCAAGTAACTGGCACAATCCCAATTATTTTTTGGAGAAAAATCTCACAAAAATTATTTCATCTTCTTTCTCTTCCCTTCTCTCTACCCATATAACCACCACCAAAACTCATCAGTTCCGAAATTCATACCTGTATCAACCATAGTAAAACTTACTTAGGACTTCCATCAAACACTTCATCTGCACCTTCAATTTCGTCATCTCCTCCACCTTTCAACCCCATCTCAAACCCTCACAAACTGAACCCATTTCCCCATCTTCCCTTAGAATCATAATACTCAACAATGAATTTTCCCAATAAACCATCTTCCCCTTCATCTCCAAATGGTCCAGTTCCTGATTTCAAGCATTAGTCACACGAGTCTAGAACTTGCAACATCTTCTGGTGACTATCCTCTCTGCTACATTCCTCATTATCACCCCCATTTTACACCAACACCACTTGTAATGATCTCAATGACGCACAAACCTTTGTTCATTATGAACTTTGTTCTAGTCCAAATCAAGTGGAGTTGAAAGAAACTTAGAGAAGATGAAGGTGGAGGCTGAATGAAAGGGATGATAAGTTGCAGAGACAGAGAGAAGAGGAAGAGGGTATATTATTGTAGCCGCGGATTCTAATGTGAAGGGAGGGAGAGCTTTCCCTTGAATATTTGGGATGAAACCCCATCATCAATCAAAGATCTATCTTTATCTGTGAAGATTTATCTCACTTATTTTTTCGCACCATAGAGAAACACCTTTGAAGTTAAATGCACATACTCCTTCCCTTCCGCTAGACCAAAAAAGTTGTACTACTCAATTTTTCAATATTAGATTCCGATGACTAAGAATATGAAAGCTTGGCAAACAAAAAATATACTAGTCAGCTGTGATACTCGGACTCGGCAGTTTTAGATGGAGTACCCGTGTGGACACGATCCGACACGGGTGCGGGATTTGTGTCGGATACGGCAGTTTCAATCCGAACACGGCTGAACGAAGGAAGCGGCGGAGAGCGACAAGAAAGGGAAGAGTCCAGAAATACTGAAAAGAGAGGCAGAGAGATAGAGTAAGAGATTGACTTACCTTCTATTCTTCTTCTTCTCTTCTGGTCTTCTTCTTCTCCAACGACGATCAGTGTATTTGAGGTCAGATAGGAATAAATATCTCTGGAAAATTACAGTTAGGTACCCCATAGATTTTACAGTTTTTTAATTTAGTCCTTCAATTTTTCTAAAAGTTCAAAATAGCCCCTACAAAATTACTTATCAGTCCTTATAGTTTTGTTTTTTTTTCATTTTAGCCACTAAAGTTTCAGTAATTTCAGTTCTGCCCCTATTTCTTTATATTTTTGCACTTTAACCCCTAAAGTTTCATGTTAAATGCATGTCTATATGAGTTTGGACATCATAAACATTATTGTTAAAAAATCATAACATACTGTATCCCCGCACCCGTGTCCAAATTCGGATTCATATCCGCGTATCCTCTATTTTTTGACTTCACGTGTCCGACACTTGGATTCGTATCCAAATCCGACACCCGCACCCGAGTCCGAGTAACACTGCTAGTCAGTATCTTTTCCTTTTCTTTTCTTTTTTTGATAAGTAAAAAAATTATCCAATATTGAAAGTTCAAAAAATTTATAATTAAAAACAATTTGAAAACCAAATTCAAGTAAATGGCTATTGGCTAAAGGGACTTAATTACAATTTAGTGAGAATTGAAACACCCACGCCCACTATAAAGTTAGTGCTCAATCAGGAAACTGTTCCTCAGTAAGATAATCTCCATTTGAAAGTTTTTTTATAACGATATATAACAAAAATAAGCAATGAGATACATGATAACCACTCCACAAGGGACTCCTTACTAATGAGGTCAGAAACATCCCGTACTAAAGTCCCATTATTGGATATACTTAAGAACAGGTCTTAAGCACAGAAAGGGTTCTCTTAAATCAAATATCGATATACATCATTGAAAAGCAAGTTAAAGAGCAAAAATTTGGAAGTCACGGAAATTACCAAGGCGTTCTCGTTCCCCATCCGCATATCTGACCTGGATAGGACCCACTCCCTGGAAAACACAAAGATGAAAAAAAGGTAATATCAAAATTAACAGGCCAACTCAAGTAAACGAACGTCAGACTAAAAGAGACTAACCCCAGCCAAAGTGTGCTGATTGTGTAAAGCTCTTATAGCCCTATCAGCTTCATCTGAAGTAGCATATTTTATGAAACAACATCCTGCAGAAGTCAAGAGTTTGTATCCTGATTTCATTAAGCAACTATACTTGTACCATATAGTAGGGACAATGGGATGATATAGATACACCTAGGTAGGAATTCATACGCGATAGAGTATGAATTATATATGTAGATACAAAAGTAGATGTAGATATCATTGTACATGTAGATGTATTATGTATAAATTGGTATGCAGCATATATTGAAAAATACACAATTTCTACAGTATCTATAATTCATTAATATATAGGACAGCCACAGCTGAGGGAAGTGGACAATTTCAAAATTCAACATGCATGTCATAGTTACAATTCAAAATAAGCAGATCTATGTCACTGTCCTTGTTACATAACCCATGATTTCACAACGGACCAACACGGAGCTCTTTAAAAGAGATCAGAGTTTTAATTCATTAAACACTAACAATCAACAAATAAATAAAAGAAAAAGAAATTATTCAAACATCATGGAGGTAGTAGCAGCCAGCATATATGACAAACGCTGCTAGCTATATACGACATACATTCATCACCACATGATGCTCATATATTTCACCAACTAACCATGAAGTGAATCAATGAATCCAGACTGTAAGGTAAGAGAAACAGTATAAACAAGGGCAACCCAAATGTCCTGATCAGGACAACAAAGTTTCCACGTCAACAACAGCAAAAGTACAAAGCTTGATAAGCAAGTAGACAATACAGAAATAAAAATCGTCTGACAGTGATGAACCAACATCCCTTAAACAAAGATGGAAAAGCCATGAAGAATCTGATTATGAACTACAATAACTGAATCCTTTTTTCTATTTATTTTTTCTTTTTGATAGAAAATATTTTCTTATATATTGGTGAATTCATTCGTTAACACAAATCAAATGCCAAATGATTTCATAGTTTTCAATTTTATATTATTTAAAAAGGGCAACCATTAAACATACATGGCTACTTGTCTTGCATTTTAAGCAGAAATGCACAATTTACTGCTTTACATTCTAATTGCAGGAAATATGACAACCACCAGGATTATCATGTAGATTCCTCGTTCAAAAAAAAAACTTACTAAAAGTAACGAGATACGGGTTCTGGAAATTGACGTTTAACCCTATATCTAGTGTGCATAACCAAAGACATCACTGAATACCACTGCAACATTCACAGGTAACAAGATCAAATGCATAACCACTTGACCAAACCTAAAAGTCTAGCATAAGCCATACTAAGAAAGATAGCAGCCGCCATACTACACATCCTATTAGTGTACAGTAAAACTGCAAACTCATTAGTCTCTCCAACCAAATCTGCTCAAACAAACTCGATATTAAATGTGTTGTCCGCTGTCCAAGGTTTCATCTAAATCAACCAAATAACATAAAGAAACTACAGGAATGAAAATTACATAAGGTAGATCTTCCTCCGCTTACTGACTTGTAACTGGAACCATACAAAAAATCAAGAAAGGTGCGGAAATGATGCATAGAATTGAAGGCGTGCATTCACCATTACAAAAACTTAATAAATAATAATTTGTAGGGGATGTATCAAAGGAGTCAAAATTTGATTTGCATACATCTGTAAAACCAATCAAAATGACAAGCCTAAACAACAAAAAATACATGATCAACCACATTTGGGAAATTGAAGTCCAGATCAGCCACAAGGAGAACTAGGTAAAAGTACAAATAATCTGCAGGTTTAAACCTCTAAGCCACCGTTAAAGGGGGAGCAAAGGAAACAGGAATTCCACCGTACCATTAATATGTAAGGAAATATGAGAGAATACATACACAAAATGAGCCTGATTATGTGAATTAAACAGTCAAAATTTTCCAGAATACGGTGTTCAATTTATATAGAATAGATCACAAATGTAGTTTCAGTTGCTCAGCGTTTAGCTAAGTAAGCTTCAAAGCTGTACATTTCACATTTGGATAACAATAACATGATTTCTAATCTTTGCAAACACTTAAAAGCCTTAACCAATTGGCTAATCGATCTCGTCTCTGTCCAGCCATTTTTATATGCCAGAAAAAAGAACCATTCAGCAGATAACCTAATCACACTCAACATCTCTTCATACTGATATAATAGATCCATTCACCATAAAGAAAACATCTATGTAAATTTAACTATAACATGACAAAAAGTAAATTTCTCAGTGCATTGACTTAACTTAAACCAGCAAACACGAAAGCCACCATGCAACCAAAACACAACTATTTGTAGAGTCTGTTACATATTTGAGCATGTGAATTGAAATAACGAATGAAGCACAAGAAACACAATTGCAGCCTCCACCAAATGAAGGGTGTAGGAACAAGCTTTGATCTGTTGCAAACAATACCCATATAGAGATCCCATTGGCAAGAACACATCACACACATGACCACACTAACAGAAAGATGAGAAATTATGATCCAAAATGCATAACATCACACACATCCCAAACTGAATTCAATAAATTGTAGGCATAAATCCCATAAAGTAACCCAATTTCAAATAAGATATTGAACAATATCTTAGCTGCCTCATGCACCCATTATAAGAAATTAATGGGGCAGAAAGTAACCAAAGAGACCAAGAGAACAAATTCACATAGAAACCTCACAACCAATAATAAATTTGAAATGAAATGAAAAGGACACATGGCTGAGAAGTGGCACAAGTGCTGCCATCTCATCTCATAAGATTCTAGACCAAACATTCATAATTCTAAAAGAAAAACATAGAACTCCACATCTATCAAACCATACAACAAAGGATGAAGCACAACTTCCATGCAGGAGGGCTACAGTAAATGAATCAAACTTTACAAACATTCTGCGTACTATTAAAAACAAAGAAACTTGCACGTCCTTGTACATCCACATAATCATTTGCATTCCTTGAAATATTAAAATCCATCGGAACTCGCTAAACCATTTAGGGCTGGATTATCAATATCGCCCATGTTACGCAATATAGTTTACCCAAACCAAGTAAAATCATGTGCTCAGTAACAATATCTAGAATCCGAGACCATTCCAATACCACAGACCATTAAGTAGAATCATGTGCTCAGTAAAAAGGTAAAGGGCCAACCATTCCGAGACCACACAACAATAAGTCGCTAGTTCTAAATATAATTCAGCCAAATAATTAACCCATAAGCCTTAAAATTTACCCAACAGCCATATAATTAATCCATCAGCCATATAGTTGACCCAAACAAATCTCAGAGAACCTTGGAGGAACTATTCATCTCATTGGCAACTATATGGAAACAACAACCAACCATCTCTATTATAACTATAGACATCCATTTTTCCTATGTCATAACTAGCCAATAAGATGAAGATTTTAAAGCAATCAGAATAAGAAGAATCCATAAAAAATTCTCCAAGTTACAATGTTTTACGCATTCACTATCAAAACCATTGGATTGATGTGTCACTTGCTGTACAACAACTGAACTTCCGCAAATCTAACATAGTAAAGCTACAGTGGTAATAGATACTCCATTACAACAGATACTGGTATTGTCCCAACAGTTTCCAGCCAGTTGTAGAACAGCGACATCTATATCTTCCCAGTTCTCAACCAACACAAATTGAATTTTAAAGGTTTAATCTTGCCTTCTTGGTTGACAGGACGAACATAAAAGAAAGATCGCAAACAAGACCAAGAAGCCGAAAATTGTTGGGAAAAAATAACTGAGATGAAACATAGGCTATAGTTGCTCCTCTCAGCCCCTCAAAGGACCTGAAAAGAGATACTGATAGAGATAGCAAATAATTCTATAACAGAACATATTTATACATACCTTGCTGCTGCCCAGTTCTTTTATCTTTGATCAAAGCAACCTCCAAAACAAGTCCATGTTCCTCAAACAAGGGCCGGATCTGACATCAAATATTATGTGATTCAATAGAAATTACACATTGTTATTGTTGTAGACTACTTCAACAACTCCAATATAATTTCCATCAATTCTATACACCACAGAGAAAGAAGGGCAAAACGAGGTAACAATAATATTTTTAGTACATCGGGCTAAAATAACCACAATGATCACTGTACTTTATGAAAAGATTTGTCTCCTGTCCTTAATAATCTCTTTTTACAAAAGCTAGTTGTACTCTGAAACAAAATATCAAAAATATGCAAAACCTTATCAAAAGCTACAGTAGTTGCCTACATAAATCAAAGATTTGGAACTGTTTATATACATTTTTCCAGAGCAAAACAAGGTCTCTACAGAGGGAAGAGGATGAAACCAAAACTTTCCATTTAAGTACGATGGTCATTCTCATTTAGCCTTTTGGTTGCAAAAGATTTACAAAGGTTTTAGCATTCTTTCTTGAAGACCCTAATATCGAAGAAAAATTCAATTCACAAAAAATTTGTACACCAGATTAGAGGGAGAGAAACATTTGAGCATCATTCATGAAGAACATACTATAGCAAAAAGAAAGTCATTTCCGCAACAGTGAAACACATGGACGAACAAATTTGTAGTTTGAAAAGGTTGTTGTAAAACAAAGACTAACAAGTCCAACCCAAAAACTTCAACTCTTCAAAATATAATAAAAACCTGAAATCAGACTGGATGTGTAATATCAAATTCTAAAATTCATGAGAAGGTTAATGAAGCAACCAACTTACTTCCTCTTCAGTGGCTGTCCTTGGAACAGAACCGACAAAAAGCTTGGCAAAACTACCTCCATCAAGATGGTCTAAGAATAATTCATATATCAGTACAAACAAAAGTAACGAAGCAAATAATATGAAGATGCAATCACAGTAACTCATAAAAAAATGAATGACAGCGAAAAGTAGCCAATTTTATGGTGCTTTCTTAACCAATCAACAACAGCTAGAAGCAACTAAATTGACACAGAACGTTTACACTAGAGATTACATATATTCATATCAGCATGAGTTGAAGTGTTTAAGTTACAGAGACAGACAACATCAAGAAGGAAAAAGACCAAGATTCTGATTAAGGCAATATACAGTAGATCTTTATCAATTCCAGACAGTATGAATCTCGTCTATGGAAATATTTAAAGTCTCTTACTTAAAAATTTGAAATGAGGATGGAGATACCAGCAATAATTCAACTCACAGTTAGTTTTAATATTAAATATAAATTTTCAAACATTATATGAACAAGATACAAATATCAGAAATAATATTAAGCTTATATAGAGACAGTCGACAGCCATAAACTCTCACCTACCATTATTATTCCAGGGTTATAATTTCCCCACTTCAAACTCCTATTCTGGACTATGTGGAATTTTCACTATTTAGTGTAAAATGGACAAATTTAATAGGTACCCTATCTGGAATATAACTCACTCTTTAGTACAAATAAAATTTGCTTTACATTTGTTAATTTATTCCAATTTACAGCATGAGAAGGTCGGGCCTTTCTGTTAAGGGAAAAAGGGTAAAATAAAAAACTATAAACTTTTGGACAATTAACTAAACTACCTGGAGAGCCTCCACGGCCAGAGAATGGAAACCCTCGTTTCTGCCCGGTGAGAAGAATCTGGTGATTGGAATTGAGCCCACCGCGATCTCCACCACCGCTACCCATTGGACGGAACCCACCACCACCGCCTCCACCTGGAGGGAAACGAGGCGGACTGTCAAAAGCACGGTTGTCGCGACCAACGCCTGAGAATCCGGGTTGGTGGTAATTGATAGGAGGGCTACGACGGTTGTGGTGGTAGTTCACGGCGGGGTCATCATCGGAGGAACGAGAAGGGGCTCTGGAGTGCCTGAAGTGGTGCGAATCTGGGTTGCTGCTGCCATAGCGGTCTCCCCCTCTGTGTCTGTCCATCTTTATGGAAAGAATTGAAATCCCAAGCCCTAGAAATTTTTTTGAGGGGCTGGAATTCGAGTTCAGTGTGGCGAAGGAAAGGGGGAAAAATTTCTCCAATGATGCGAGAAAGACGAGAAGAGTTATGAGTGTTGCTGTTTGGCCGATGAGATATACTCCTATATATAGTCAATACACATAGATTTACGACACCGTTTTTCTTACTGGGCCACACTACTATCTGATTAATATTCATGAGGATCGCCAAAGGCCCAAATATAAGTCCTTCCTCCGTACGTGATAGGCGTATGATGTACAATGAATTTATTTTTATAATGTATTCTCTCGTCCAAAAAAAAATTTTCATATACAAAATTTATGAATATCAAAAATAATTTATTATTTTAATCTATCAAAATAATAAATTAATACTACAATATGATCCAAAATTATAATAATAAACTTAATAATATTGAGTTATTTTATATTACTATTATAAGAAGTTAGACTCTTTTGTAATAAAAAAAATTAGAAATGAAACTCTTATTGATAAAATATTTTTTCATTTAAGGCCCACTCTCTCGGAGTTTGTGCACAAATACAATTACGTCAATCTCAGAAATATAAGTAGGAGTATAAAATAATCTCACACCCTAATATTCTGTAGAAGGGAATGAACATAAAAACCTCGCAATTGCACAATCTCACGTGACCCTTATGTTACGTTTAGATTGAAAGAATAAAATGAAAAGTGAAATGATTTATTCTATTCTAATTGGAATGAGTTATTCCATATGTTCTCCCTCTCTCAAGGAACAAAACACAATTTTTTTCCATTCCAATCGCAACGAAACACAATTTTTTTCATTTCATAGGAATGGGTCATTCTATTATCCCTTATATTCCACCAATCCAAACATAACATTAATCATTAAGCTAAATCATTGTTGTGTTGGTAAATCATTCGTTAATGAAAATTTTGAAAACCTACAAAAGATGTCTTAATTAATTATATATATATATATATGATGAATCTAAAGCATACCTTTTAAATAATATACTTATCTTAAATAACATATATTTATTAAAACAATGTGATTTTGAAAATTCTTTTAAAATAAGTGGGGTCGTGGGTAACATTTTTGGAAATAAAAGGAAAACAAGTAGGGGTCGTGGCGCCCACTTGTTTTTAAAAGAATTTTTAAAACAACGCAATTTTAATAAATGTATGTTATTTAAGAAAAATATGTTATTAAAGAGATATATTTTAGATTCATCCTATATATATATATATATATTTGACATTGTCCCCTCATATTTCAATCAAAGGAAAGACTTGAAAAAATACATCATTTCTTTTTCTTTCCTTTTTTTTGTTAATTTGGGGAAGGGGTTGAATCTAAGACTTGAAAAAATACATCATTTCTTTTTCTTTTTTTTTTTTGCAAATTTAGGGAATAGAGTAAATTTAAAATTAACAAGCAACCTCATACACCAACTGAACCCAAGACTGTCCGTAAAAATACATTATTTCCTTAGTTACATTTGCTTGTATTGATTAAACTCAAAAAAAATATATATATATATATATATATATTTATTTATTTGTGTTATAATAATTTGATTTGTCTTAGACAATAGCTAGCTAGGGGTATGGTATATATAGGCCCACTGACCTAGCTATTACAGGCCATTAATAAAGTCTTATACTAAGACTACTTGTTTGGTGGATGCATGTTCTAGATCTCTTTTTGTTTATAATGGTTGAAAAGAAAGACGCACTGAGAAGTTACAATCGGGGGCGGTCCGGTGCAGGTACCGTCCGGTGCACAGTATTAAGTTTTTTTTTTTTTTTTTTTTTTTAACCACAATTATCAGAAAAAAAAATAAAAAATAATAGAACAAGTTTGAAAAAAAACCTGTAAAAAAAAGTATTTTTTATATTGAAAAAACACCGTAAACAGTTTGCAGTGTTTTTTCGATACAAAAAATACTTTTTTTTACAGTTTTTTTTCAAACTTGCTCTATTATTTTTTATTTTTTTTCCTGATAATTGTGGTTTAAAAAAAAAACAAAAAAAAAACTTAACACTAATGTACCGGACGGTACCGGTCGTTAATGCACCGGACCGCCCCCAACCCGAGAAGTTAGTTCTATCAACTATCAAGAGAATTTCTCAGTATTATTCTCTTTTAAATAACTTCAATTACTATATAACTGTTTATTTTTTATTATTTTGTAAAGTAACATATATATATATATATATATATATAATCCAACATCTGATATAGTTCTGTTAAACTGAAATATATAACTTTGAATTCATCAAATTTCTGTATGAATACTACTGTACTTGCATATTTAATTTATATCATATTGTACTTGCATAAAATCTAAATATACTATGAATGAAAATGAAACTATTTATTCTCTTTTCTCATCTTTTTTTTTAAAAAAAAAAATGGTGTAAAAAATATAATTAATCCGTGGAGTATTATTTTGTCTTGCGTAGGAGTTAGGGCTGGGAAGCAGTCCTAAGCTTTCAGCTTCCTATTGAAATGAAGGCTAATAGACTCTGGTCAATTGCGTCATCTGTCAACTCTCAACCTCAATGGTCTCATCATCTCTCTTATCAGTCAGCAAGAGACACGGAAAATACAAATTAAATTCAGAATGAAAATACCACCGCCTTATAATCGAGTCAATTAAATTCAGAATGAAAATACCACCGCCTTCCCAGTTTCCAAGCAAATAGAATACATTTTTTTTATGGGTCCTCTTAACACACGTTAAGCGTTAACATCGAGATATTATATTTATTTGTTTATGTATTGATATCAGCAATGCACAAATACAAATGCATTGAGATCAACAATGTTATTTTCGATGCATTTATAATTGTGCATTGCAGATAACAATACATAAATAAATAATATCACGCCTCGATGTTAGCGCTTAACATGTGCCCTAAGGGCACATGTTAAGAAAAACCCTTTTTTTTATAATTAATGGACATACCATTGCTTATAAGAAAAAAGATTAGTTACATATAATTCACTCCCTTTTATATAAAAAAAAGAGACAAATTTGTAAAAAAATAATACTCTTTTTCGTTTCATAAAAATTATTTTTTTACACAAATTCAAAACAATTACAGTAGAATAATTATTACATAATATTTATATTTGACTAATGTTTTTCGAGATATTTTTTGTAAAATAATTTTATTTTATTTTGATATTTTAAACAGCTTTTGTAAGACTAAAAGAGTATTTAAGAGTGAGCTATATGATGATAAATTTAAAATTATTGAATCATTTAGCTCAATTTGGGCTATGCTTGGAGCTTGGTTCACTTTTTAGTTTTATTTGTTAGTTATTCGAAGGGATTATATGTTTGTTTAAATCATTTAGTGGTCGAGTATTACTCCGCGAATTACGTAAATAAAAGGGATAATTTTGATTATAATTAAGAATCTAATTAACTAATTTTTCAATCAAATTATAATTATGACCCAAGTACATATATGAAATAAATAGGTATTAAAAATAATCTCATTTTAATTTATTCTATCTTATCACATATATTTAATCTAATTTCGTCAAATATTTATCGACATCTATATCATTCTTAACTAATCATACTTCCTCCACAATTTGCATGCAATTAATTCGATGAGTGATTTGAGTACTTAGGTTGGTTACTAAACAAAAATATATCTAAACATTTATTCGAATCATTACCAAAAATTCCTGAACAGAAAGATAAACGTGATTGTCAAGGAAAATGAATACTCCACTACAAATCTTCAGTAGATAACTAAAAAGATAAGACCCAAATAAAGGAGCCAGCTACCATAACAATCACACACCCAAATTAACTCAAACTGGATCGGAAACTGCATGATGGAAAATTTGAGGACTCAACTTTACTCAAAAGGATCTGCCACCACGAATTAATTATACTCTGTTCATTCAAATTACAGATATATAAAAGGAGAGGGATGAAATTAGGAGGAGAGATATTACCTCCGATTTCGAAATCAAAAGGTCCGGCCAGTAATCATAAGCCTGCTTCGAACACTAATCCCAACAACTTCATCAAAACAAAGAACTTACCAACTTAATTACATCATAAACTACATACATGGACTGGAAATTACACATTGCGATCAAATCTCAGAGCGCACGTAACAAGCTATTCGGATATTTCCCAAGCATCTATATCCGTTCCGATGAGAAAGGCAGCACGAGCTTCAACACAGGCCTGCACCACCTGCTCACGGCTCAGCTTTTCCTGTTCCCAATCGCTTCTACTGATCCAATTCTCGAACGTCACTTCAACATCAAGCCATTCTCTCACTATCTCCTCCGTCGACGAATAGGCGAGACTCTCTCCGTTACTCTTTAACAAGTGATCCTTCAGATCTATCGGCGGACGATCCATATCCACCTCGTGATCCGAAATGTACAGCTTACGCGCGTCGGAATGGTTCCAAAACCCTACGAAAGTCACGTCAGGGTCTGAGAGGAAACGCCGGAGCATATTCGGAACGTTGTCGGCGTGTATCAGCTGGAAGATGAGGCAGCGGCGGCCGACGCAGAGTTGTAGCGTCGCCGCCGGGTTATCTTCGCCGCGACGGGTGTCTGGGGCCCACTGGACGCCTAAGCCGACGATAAGCCGGTCGCCGTGATGCCCGTAGATGTTGAGAGCAGAGGCGAGCCATTTCCGAACGACGGCCGGGGTTGACGTGACGATTGTTGTTACCGGAGTTCCGAATACGTCGATGATGAATCTCCGGTGATTACGTCTTGACAATACTGCCATGGTGATTTTCTGTGTAGTGGGGATGGGGACTATCTCTCTACGAAGTCTGAGCGGTTACTGTGTAGTAGTGGCGAAAGATGTGGCCATTTTGCTTTAGGTGAGAGGAAAAATAGAGTACTGTACGGTGGTATATTATGTGATGCTTTATAGCCTGCGTAGTGTACCGTGCTTACATTAGCCTAAAGCCGTATGATTAATTATTCTTTTGACGTATTTGTGTTTTGTACTCTTTTTTTAGCACCTCAATTATTTCTCTGTAGTCTATTCTTAAAATAAAAGGTTTGAGTTGACAGATTTTAAAATATTTTTATTGTATATTTATCTATTAATTTATTGACCTTTAGGCTATGTTTGTTTGCAAAGATTACACTTGGGATAGGATTATTAATCCCAAGTGTCTTGTTTGTTTTTACATTTGAGCTTGGGACTATTAGTCCAAGAATTATAAAATAGCTTAAGATGAGGGATTATTTAATATCATGTCTAGCTAGGTATTATAATCCCATCATGAAGGATTAAAACATAACATGAGATTATTTTAAGTTATCCCATGAATAATCCCATGAAAAACAAACATGTGATTAGGACTATTTAATCCTAGGATTAATAGTCTTGGGATTATAATTCATGAGATTATAATCCCGGGATTATAATCCTTGCAAACAAACATGACCTTAGTATAATAATTTAATAATTAAATTGTGATGATAAAATATAATAATATTGTATCATTTTTATAATAACAATAGTATTAATATTATTTTAATTTATAAAATGATAAGCAATACTCTTTTTTAATTGAAAGGAGTATTATTACATTAACAACAAAATGTATTGGCCCTTATAATTTGCCATTCAGCACAACTATATAATGTATTTTACTGGAGTAAATAGAAATTAAAATAAAATTAATAATCAGACTAAATGTGCATAATTTGGTAAAACATTCTCTTTTTTTTTGTCCAAAATCAAATATTAGAATCTACAAATTAATATCTCTAAGAATTCATATAATTAAGTTGTAGTGATATATATAGGTTCTCAAAACAAAAATCAAAAACAAACAAATTTATGATAAATGGCAACATCAATTTCGAAATAACGAGAATATATAAATTGACCTTAATTTATGGTCATTGATATTGTCAAAATAAAAATTATGTTCTCAAAACAAATATTTATTTTTAACGATTCTTAACACTTGAAACAATACTTAATTTTGACAATATTAACCGCCTAATTTATAACACATTTTCAAATGCAATATGATGGGAGTAATTTCTACATGTAAGATGGAGCCCCTAAACAAACTTATTAATAACCATTCATATAAAGTTAATAAGGAAATAAAAAACTTTGTTTAAAAATAAGCCCTTTTATTTCGAGAAATTTGTTGAGAGGAAAAGAAAATAATTTATATGTCACACAAATTTATGACAAAGTTGGATTGTGATTTTGATTGAATTATAAGAGGTATGATATAATAATTTATGGTAGGGTCGTTTTTAATTGTTACATATTTCATGTATCTACATATGTCATATTTATAATTGATATAAATTTGCCATTATATATAACAAGATTTATGTTAAAATATACAAAATTTAAAAAATGATACATATTTTACGTCGACTTTTTAATTGTTAGTTTTGTTGATAAGTATTAATGATAACACTTTTGAAAAGATATATAATAAGTTGAGTTTTTTTTTATAATTTTATCATATATTCGGCTCCTCTAGTCTAAAGTTTACAGAATACTCCAAATTTTGGAGTTTCTTACATCCTAACCCTCTAATTAATTTTTTAATAAAATAATTTCCAACTCAACAACACACATCCATTTCTCTCTCCTGTAATCTCCTTAAATTTTTAATTCTCTTGTTTTTCATTATTTATCACAAAAACTCTACGTGGACATAAAAATTAAACATGAGTGTATTTAAAATTTACTTATTTATATTTTGACCCCAATGGTGGATAAAAATATAAATAAGTGAAATTCAAATACACTCAGTCCAATTTTTATATCCGCCTAGAAGAACTCTATTTACCGTCAATCATTTAAAAAAATGGTTTTGGGATCTACCGTCAATCATCACCCACCATAAAAAATTGAATAAATCTAGGGTGACCGCTGGCTAGCGACCGGTCCAATTTATTTATTTATTGGAACTCGAATTATTACATAATCTAGTGATTTATGTGTGATTTGGATATATATATATCAAAAACAGGAGTTGCACAGTCTTTGCAACCCTGTTTTTGATATCTATCCAAATCACACCTAAATCATTGGATTCTGTAGAAATTTAAATTTTAATAAATATTATAAATTATTTGGGAGTCAAATTAAAAAAAAAAAATTGGACCGATCGCCGTTGACGGACTCTAAAAAATCACCATATTTTTCCAAATATATCACCACCAGTGCCATACACCTCCACCATCATCCTACCCACCCGTGTTACCAGGGGCGGATCCAGCTGTTGAAGTCAGTGGGGTCAATTTGAAATAAATAAATTCTCGTAAAAAAATAAAAAAATTAGTAAAATAAATTACAAAACTAAATAATGCCCAAATATTATTTATAGTAACATTTTTCGAAACTTCTATTGATTTTTATTATTTTAATTTTAATGATGACAAGTTGTTTTGTAGTGTTATTATATTTTTATAGATTTGGACCTTGATTGAAGACATGAAGGCTCGATCGAAGAAATGACTGAGTCTTTAGAAAATTAATGTAAAATCTTAATTTTAATTATCCCTCAATCAAGATTCTAGATTTGTATTGCATGAAAATAATTATATAAATAGTTAATTAAAACTATTATTTAATGAGGTTTTCTAATAGTGAAGAGCTAAAGTTTTCCAATTAATCACCATTTATTTAAATGAAATTAGCAAAGTGACTCACTCACTCTCCACTAAAAAAATTAGAACCTCAAACTTAAAAGAAGAAAGCATAACATTTTTTAATATTGCCCATCATCTCAAAATTAAAGCAGACACATATTATTCATTTCCTTAAGTCTAATGCTACTTACTCTTCACTACTTAGCATGATAAACAAGTACACCCGTTTATCACATGTTTTAGTGGAAACATAGAATAATATATTAGGCTTCTTCTCCCACTATTTCATATCATATCATGGATTGTTTTTTGTTTTTGTTTATTAATTATAATTAATCATTCTCTCCCACCACTATTGGCCATACTTCCCGTGTTTAAAACAAATGGTATCCACTTTCTTTCTTTATTAACATCTCATTAAGTATACCGTCGAATCATGTCCATCATCCTAAAAATTATTTAAATCCTAAATATGTAACTGGCATGAATTATTCGGGCATAGAATCCGGTGGAGGCAGGTACCCCCTGTCCCAGACATAAATCCGCCCCTGCGTGTTACATCTTTCATCCCTTGCATTAATTAATATCGTAAACAAACTTGAATCAAATTACAGTTTACTGCATTCCAATTAAATCATATGAAGGTATTATGACAATATAATTAATAATTTATAAATAACCAAGCCCAAAGAGAAAGAAAACTTCTAACAATTCGCAGATTGTAGTGTGTTCAAATTATATCCGGAATCTATTTCTCCATAATGCATTGCTTTTCAAATTAATATATCTAAACATTTATCCGAATCATTACCAAAAATTCCTAAACAGAAAGAAAAACATTGTTAAGGAAAATGAATACTCCACTACAAACCTTCAGCAGATAACTAATAAGATAAGACCCAAATTAAGGAGCGAGCTATCATATCAATCACACACCCAAATTAACTCAAATTGTATCTATGGGCGTAAATAAATTGAATCAAATCGAATATTGAGTTGCTCGAATTTGGTTTACAAAATTTATTTAGTATAAAATAAAATTTGATTGAGACTCGTTTAGCTACCGAGTCGAGTACGATCTCGAATTGAGCCCGAACAGTTTGAACTTTTCGAAAAGTATCAATAAAAAATTACAATTTGAGTAAGTTCAAATAATTTATTGATCTTTAAAATTTGTTCATATTAAAATTATTTATATTTCAAGTCTAGCTCAAATCAAATTTTTAATAAACGAATACAAATCGAGCCCAAACTGTTTTAGTTAATTTTACGGCCTTAACCGGAAAGTAAACTGAATGATGGAAAATTTGAGAACTCAACTTTACTCAAAAGGATCTGCCACCACGAATTAATTATACTCTGTTCATTCAAATTACAGATAAAAGGAGAGGGATGAAATTAAGAGGAGAGATATTACCTCCGATTTCGAAATCAAAAGGTCCGGCCAGTAATCATAAGCATGCTTCGAACACTAATCCGAACAACTTCATCAAAACAAAGAACTTACCAACTTAATTACATTACAAACTACATAAATGGACTGGAAATTACACATTGCGATCAAATCTCAGAGCGTACATAACAAGCTATTCGGATATTTCCCAAGCATCTATATCCCTTCCGATGCGATAGGCAGCGCGAGCTTCAACACAGACCTGCACCACCTGCTTACGGCTTAGCTTTTCCTGTTCCCAATCGCTCATACTGATCCACTTCTCGAACCTCACTTCAACATCAAGCCATTCTCTGACTATCTCCTCCGTCGACGAATAGGCGAGACTCTTTCCGTTACTCTTTAACAAGTGATCCTTCAGATCTATAGGCGGACGATCCATATCCACCTCGTGATCCGAAATGTACAGCTTACGCTCGTCGGCATGGTTCCAAAACCCTACGAAAGTCACGTCTGGGTCTGAGAGGAAACGCCGGAGCATTTTCGGAACCCTGTCGGCGTGGATCAGCTGGAAGATGAGGCAGCGGCGGCCGATGCAGAGTTGTAGCGTCGCCGCCGGGTTATCTACGTGGCGACAGGTGTCTGGGGCCCACTGGACGCCGAAGCCGACGACAAGCCTGTCGCCGCGATAGCCGTAGATGTCGAGAGTAGAGGCGAGCCATTTCCGAACGACGGCCGGGGTTGACGTTACGATTGTTTTTACCGGAGTTCCGAATACGTCGATGACGAATCTACGGTGATCACGTCTTGATTCTCTTGACACTACTGCCATGGTGATTTTCTGTGTAGTGGGGATGGGGACTATCTCTCTCTGAAGTCTGAGCGGTTACTGTGCGGTAGTGGCGAAAGATGTGACCATTTTACTTCAGCTGAGAGGAAAAATAGAGTACTGCACGGTTGTATATTATGTGATGCTTTATAGCCCGCGTAGTGTGCCGTGGTTACATTAGCCTAAAGCCGTATGATTAACTATTCTTTCGACGTATTTCTGTTTTGTACTGTGTTTTTACCACCTCAATTATTCCTCTGTATTCTATTCTTAAAAAAAAGGGTTTGAGTTGACAGATTTTAAAATATTTTTTATTGTATATTCTGTTGTCTGTTATTTAGTCGAAAGGTAAAGTGAAAGTTGACATCAGTGAGTCCATGGAGAAACTCACTAGAGACTACTTTCAAGAAAAAACCAGTTATCATCATTGTGTGGGAATGGCAGGTATACTTGCATTTAAAGTTTTAACTTGGTATTTCGATAATAGCATTGTTATTTTTTATGGTAGGAGAACTGATGATGACATGTTAAATGTACTTAGGGAACTGATAATTTTTTTTTCTTGGATGTTTATTTTAAAGCACTTTTTTAAATAGTACAAACTTCAAGGTTCAGTACAACTGTATAGCTTCGGGTGGCTTATAACAGATTAACTAGCCTACCATTCTCAGGTATTTTATTGTGATAGTAGCAATCCGTAGATTGTTTTCTCAGGCGTAACTGGGTGCTTGGGCAGGGTTGGGCTGTATAAGTCTCCTTCCAACGCTTCTTTATCCCTAGTTCTGAAAATACACCTCGCAATTTGTCTTTTCCTTTTTTTATTTATTTTTAAATTCTATATATTTTTTTTGGTTAATGTCACATTTCAGGTTATATCAGTAATTGAGAAGCGAGCGGATCAACTTGACTATGTTCTTGTGGACACTCCCGGTCAGATTGAGATCTTCACTTGGTCTGCTTCAGGATGAAGGAGTGCTAGACATCAGGTTCGTCTCTCCGTATAAGGTTTTCCCTTTCTTTAATACTTCAGTAGCAGATTGAACATTTTCTTTTTGTTTATTTGTCTTGTTTCGGGGGGGGGGGGGGGAAATCAATATTTATCTTGTTGTGAGTGCAGTGGATGGAGGATTTTGAGGTCTTTCATGCTGCATTAGATTCAGATCACTCTTACCCTTCCACCCTGACTCGAAGCCTCTCCCTTGCGCTTGAAGAGTTCTATAAATATTTACGTTCTGTTGGAGTCTCGGCAGTTAAAGGTGATGGCATGGATGCATTTTTTAAGGCCATTGAAGCAAGTGCTGAGGAGTACATGGAAACTGCAAGTATATCCTGAAATCAACTAGTTGTCCAACTGGTTCCCTCTTATAGTGTTACTGCAATCAGATTGGCTTGCTATTTCCTTAGCTCGCCTCATAACTTCCACTAGGATACTCAATCAGAGTTCATTTTCTTGTTTTGTTTATATAGGGCTGATCTTGACAAGAGACGGGAAGAGAAACAACAGTTGGAGGAAGAATGCAGAAAAGAATTAAAGCATGGATAAGTTGAGGAAAGGTATAGAACTCCTTACGAGCGTTGTTTCTATTTACTATTATCTAAAAATAATCAAGTTATTAATAATTGGACGAAACCAAGAAATAACCCCTCACGCGAATAATTTAGCCGTAAAATTATTTGGAGAAGTCCGGGGGAGAAACAGTGGCATTGAGCACATGCTTGAAGGACAGAGAAGAGAGTAGTAACAAAATGATGGATGAAGAAGATGAATATGACGAGTGTGAGAGGTTTACTGAGGAGGAAGATATAATAGATAAGGATGAAGAAGATGATGATGAGGTGGCCAGTTTCTCTTTGTAACCTGGTTGTTTTCTTGGAACAAGGCTTTGTATAGAACTAGCAAAATTTACTTAACCTTGATAGACATTTGGCATCACTTATGTAGAATACACTTCCTGGTAAGCATGAATATTAGTCATGTAATTTTCTCTTAAAGTTCACTTTAATTCTGCGAGATGCACCTACTTATTTGTGATAGGTGTTTTTTTTTAATTATTATTTTGGATAATTTCTGGCTTTTTGATATAGTATATGGTTCTTGCTTTTACCTATTATAAAAAACCCATTAACATCTAAGGATGACTCTTACTGTGTGTTTGGGAGTTTAATTTTGGGGGAAGGGAAAGAGATGGGATGGGGATGAGAAAGAAAAGTTATTTTTTATTTTTCCATTTTATATAAAAATCGTTGTACTTTCTCTTCCGTCTCCTTATCGTCTTTGCAAAATAATACTCGCATACCACCATCAACAAAGTTGTTAGAATTGCCAATGCTCATTTGGACGCGGGTAGTAGCGAAATTTTCAGTTTTCTATTGGAATGGCAATTGAAAGTGATTAAAATGGTAACTTGAAATTAGATTAGACGAAACCAAATGCTTAGATTAGTGGTATAGGATGAATCTTGTGGTCCCAAGTTTAGGATTTGGGAATTTATCGAGTCAAAATAAAATATTTATGATGAAAGACAAACATCTGATATGGAGTTATATACTTATGAAAGACAGGTGATGTAAAATTAAAGCTACCTTTCCCTATCTTTATCAACGTTTGGAATTGAGTGAAAAAACAATTCACTCAATACTAACTATCTGTCAATAATTTTAAATTTTAAGATTTTATAAATTGATTAAGAAACATAAATTAAAAGTGGCTTTATTTTTGATAGAGCATAATTGTGCTTGATCAAAATTATAATTGAATTAGGATTATGCCCCTAAATTACCCCGATATTTGACTGTGTTAAATTCGAGACCCCATTTTAGTTTTCTTTTATAAATATCTATAATCAATCCTTTTTTAAAAAAAGTCTTGATCTTCCTATTTATTTTTACTTTTGTGTGTGTGTGTGTGTGTATATATATATATATATATATATATATATATTTGGGTAATTTTTTTTTTTGTGTGTGTGTGTGTGTATATATATATATTTGGGTAATTAGTTACTTCTATAATCATATGGAAGTATGTTTTGAATTCCAGCTCTATTACTTTTCTCCTTCTTTAAAATAATATAAAATTTCAGACACATTAGGATAAAATTAACTTTTAGTAACACAAGAAAGAGAAGATAAAGTTAGAAAAGATAAAACTCGAAGAAAGTTTCAATTTTCTTGTAAATACATGTATACAAACATATCGATCATGTGTACTTTATTAATACAATCTTGGCCGCGTTCCCTACCAACCATTAATCCCATGATCATGGTCTCAACTAGGAGGACTCTCACGGGCATAATATAATATAGTAAAATTCCATGATTTAGCAGGTTTAATTAATCCAGTTAATTTTTTTTCTTACTTATTGGTTAGAAAATATTCATTATTTGTTCTTCCTAAATGGTGATGCTCTTAATGAATAAAATTCTCAGTCTATTTTTGAACTGTTCTTGTCAATATATAATAATAATAATAATAATAATAATAATAATAATAATAATAATAATAATATAATAATAATAATAATAATAATAATAATAATAATGGCATACGGTAATAAAATATGAATACAAAAAAGTAGATATAAAATTATATTATATGAATTTATAAAATGATTTAATTACTCATAAGTAACCCATAGTTATTAATTTGTAACCAACCACTTAATTGATATCTTTTTCTCATAGAGCGTTATTGAATCTAAGAATTGGGTCAGCCTGTAACTCTAACTAAGTAACTATATTAATTGTCAAACTCTAGTGGAACACAACCTAAATTTTGCGTGATCAGTAGATCATATTATTGATATAATCGCTTGAAATAATAATCTTCCTTCGCCAACGCTGCTTTAATATCATAGTCAACAAATATTCTTTCATTAATTTGCAACAAATTTACGAAAAGAAGAAGAACAATAATATACTAGTATCACACAAACAGTCAAATTATTTGACTTTTTTTAATGTAAATTATTTGACTTTAATCCTGATTAAATTGCTAAATTTTAAAATTTAAATTGTAATGTGAATTAATTTTAAAATAACAATTTTATACTCAGTAATACTTTTTTTTGCTTTTTTATCAAAATTATATAAATTCAATTCAATTTTGAATTTTAGAATGATTTCATAAATTGATAAGAAAAAGTAAATAAATAGATGAGAATCTGTTTGTAGTACGAGAAAAAGAGTATATATATGATGAAAAGGAGTATATATATATATGATGAAAATTATAAACAATTCCATTCAAACAAGAAACAAAATAAGGAATATTGGATATAATCTCAATTCATAAACTAACTAGATTAGGTCTTCGCCAAAATAGAATTCAGAAACGATATATCATCCAAATACGATTAAATAGCCCTGCGAAGTAACATGAATTGGAAGTTTAAAACCCTAGGATCCCAAAACAACACAATCTCATCACCAACACTCAAAGACCTATCTTTGAACAGTTCCATGCATGCAAGAATAAAGTCATCATTAGGCAACCTCTCAAAAAATATGTCAGTGCTACAGTACCTTTTAGGGTTTGATTGATCAGTGACGTCACATAGTATAACATTCACCTTGTCGCCTAACACGACGCCGTTGGCCATGCCAAGTGTCCAATACCGGAAAACATGTTCCATGGTATCGATGAACGATACCACGACTCTTCCGGTGACGGCCTCGTAATGTGTGAGAGTCCTCTTGATCTGCCAAGGCTTCTGAAAATCAACAAGGGGTGGAGGGTAAATGTCTCTCATATCCACAAGAGCACGAGTGACTTTATAGGGAGTTTTGTTGGCTTTGCATGCTTCTTCTTCTGCTTTGGTTGGGATAAAGTTGTAGTAGAATGTATTTTTCATGATTGTTTTGCAAGAATATTGTATATGAACAATAAGAAGTAAATTGATAGGAATAGGGAGGAAGTAATATAGGGTTAGGGTTTTGGATTTTTTTTTATAGGCAATGGGCCGGGGTTTTGGAGAATTATAGAATGTTATATTACTTCCTTGAAATAAAATGCATGAATTGTGAATTTTGGAGAGATGAATTTTGATTTATATTGACCACGTAAAATCTCTCGCCCGTTAATATTATTATTATTTTTTTACCAGAAATAAAAATTAAAGAGAAATTCCAGGATTCCTTTGAAATTCTCGTTTCAACCAAGATGGAAACTATCAACCTCGTTACCAAAAACAATATGTCACGCTCAATTTTAGTATTAATTGCCATAGATATCTTTCAAGATATATATTTAATTCTCTAGCTCTCTTTTTTTGCAAATGGATTTTTTTATTTATTAATTTGATCTTAAGAGTCCTTTAAGTTGTTGATATATATTGTGAATATTTATCTCGACTTTTTGATTATCAATTATGTAGATAAGTATTAGTGATAACTTTTTGGATAGATGTATAATAAGTAGGATCCTCCTATAAGTTCTACCAATTCATATATTGATAAGTTCATAATTATAATTCAGCATAAATTTATCCTAATACATAGGATGACTCATTAAAAAAATATATTATGCAAAGATGAAGTCTATATATGTCTTTTTGTCTTGAGAATCTTTGTTTCTGCTCCAAAAATTAAGCCCTTGATCAAGTTGTCAACTAGGTCTAATTAACCTGAGCATAACTTAAATTTAAAGGTAAAAATCTATTTTTGATTCAAATTATCATGAAATGGAGTTAAAATTGATTGACATGTAAATATATCTTCCCCCTTAAATTCACAGTACCATTCACAGCCACCATTTATCATGAAATTTGAGTTAAATTTGATTGACATTTGTTTTAATAACACTTTGAACTTTTAGCGACACATATTGTTCTGACAATAAAATTATTACTCAGACATTATCAATGGGCCTAAATTAATAAAAACAATTAATGTATTCAAGTTTATCATTACCGAAATTGTCAATATTGTCATACACTATGCTAAATACCCAATAAATATAGGGGTAAATTTGAAGGGAAAAAAACACATTCTCAAAATCTATTAATTTTGTAAATGAGACTTTTTCTGCATAATTGGCGAATTAAGCTAGTGGTCTTAAATTAACTTGCCCTGCGCATGCACTATCTTGAACTGAAAATCTGAAGCTCTAGGATCCCAAAACAATCCAATCTCATCACCAACCTTCAAACACCTGTCTTTAAACAAATCCATGCATGCAATAACAAAATCATCATTAGGCAACATCTCAAAAAATATACCATCTTGATACCTTTTAGGGTTTGTTTGTTCAGTGACATCCCACAAGATAACATTCAGCCTATGCCTTACCACCACGCGGCCAGTCATTGAAAGCGTCCAGTGCCGGAAAACATGCTCGAAAGCATCGGAGAACGGCACGGCGACCTTTCCAGTGACGACCTCGTAATGCGTGAGAGTCTTCTTAATTTGCCATGGATTTTGAAAATCAATAACGGGAGGAGGGTACAAGTCTCTTATCTCCACAAGGGTGCCCTTAACTTGAAATGGAGTGTTGTTAGCCTTGCATGCTGCTTCTTCTTCTTTGCTAGGGACAAAGTTGTAGCAAAATGTTTTCTTCATGATTAATTGGTTAATTTTGCATGAACTAGAAACTTGATTTGCTAGCTAGGAAGTATTGAGGCTAGTACATATTTTTGAGGTTAATTTATAGGGGATCATAGAATATATATATATATATATATATATGTAGATTATAGAAAATTATATTACATTTCTTTGGAGAGAAGATACATTTGTCTCATTTGGTACTAATAGAGATTTTCTTAGAGAAGTTTTAATTAATTCATACACCGTGTGAAATCTCTCTCATTAATTATTACATATATACCAAAAGTCATATAGAGAAATTAAGTAATTCTCATTGCAACCAAGATAGAATATAATAATATTACTTCCCAAAAGGGCCAAAACAACACCTTCAAATTGAATATTACTACCCAAAATGGCCCAACGGAAATATTGTTATTTTTTTAGAATTTTTTTTATGATATTTTTTTTAAATAAATGTGAGATCCACTTAGTTACTATTGATCATGTGAGGATATCATTGTGAAAATATCATTTGTTTTCCTTTTTGTAAATTAATATATCATTTTCTTGGATATTTTCAAAGATATCTTTATGGAGTATATATTTAATTATTTCTGCCTTTTAGTGTTTATGTACTCCTAAAAATGTAAAAAGAAGATAAATTTACAACTTTAGGTTAATTAAGTAAGGAAATTGATATTTTTATAAGTAAATTTGATAGTTCTACAAACTTCTCCTCATATGAATAGTAAATGGGATCTATCCTCATGTGAGAGAGTACTTTGTGAAACTAACAATTTCACTTGTGAAAATATTAATTATTTTAAATAAATGTACGACTTTGTCCAAAAAAAGAAGAAGAAGAAGAATAAGTAAATGCAGGACACGTATACATAAAATATCAGATATTTCTTACGGATGAAGAAAATTAATTATATATATAAATATATGGACTCTAAATAATCTTTAACTAGGGACCTATCTTCTTTCTTTATTTAAATTACAAAAGAAGATGAACACCAATGGAAATTAATTAGCTTGAATGTTTGTTGTATTACAACTACGTACCATAAAAGCACGTTAACATATACTCACTCTGTTTTAAAATTAGGGATACATTTTTTTTAGTCCATTTTAAAATTAGATATATATTTTTATTTTAAGACTATAAATTGACGTGATATTTTTAATTTGTTATTACTTTTTTATTATTATTTCTAATATTAAACTATCACAACTGAATTTATAGCTAATATTAGGGCTATAATTGAAAACATAAAATTATCCTTAAATGTCGTCATTTTATAAATATATTTCTAATTTTGGAACGGATGAAGTATAAATTGGATTTGACTTAATGACGATAATGTATATATGTAAATTCACATTTCATGTGTAATTATGAAGGTAGTGGTATAAGGGATTTGCCTCCCCTCCATTATACATTTCCTATAATTCCATCTAATATAGCAATTATTTGATCTAAATAATTTTGTTAATAATAATCAAAATATGTTAATAGATAGTTGATGATATTAAGATTAATCTTACAAAAAATTAGAATCATAAAAAATATTTTCACCATTAAAAGTTTAAAATAATTTTCATCCATTAACATTAAAATTTTAATGAAAAATCCACATGTTCATCAAATGATGAAAAAGTATCGAATTATTTTTGTTTTTGAAACAATTATGCTATTAAATATAATAAATTAGTTAATCAATATCGATTTCAATTATACTATTCAAAATTATAAAAATATGGTGTATTGGATGAAATTGAAGAGGATGTGTAATGGAGAGGATCCGGATCTTGGTATAAGTATTTAACTAGTTTAATTATCCCGTCAATTTTTATGCATTCTAAGTTTTATTATAATGATTTTGTCAAAAAAAAAAAATCATAATACTCCCTTTGCTGATCCACACAAAAATTTCAATTGCCATTTCTATTATTCTTAAAAATATAAAAGAAACTAAAATATATTTTTAACATTTGCAAATTGAACTCTTTTCGCGTGGATGGAGATCTAGAATATAATTTCTTATCGAAAAAGTGAATGAAATTGGTACGTATTACTCTCTCCGTCTCAAATTAATTGTTCAATTTTGACTTTTTAAAGTCAAATTAACCATTTTTAAAACTAATCTTTTTTACTATTTTTGCTAAAATATAGGTGAAGAGATTATAACCAAAAGAAAGTATATACAATTTATTACTAACCCCAATTTTTATAATTTTAGAAATATATTTATATATGATTAATTATTAATTCTAAAAATAGTCAATTTGACTTAAAAAAGTCAAAACTGAACAATTAATTTGGAACGGAGGAAATATATTATAAAGTGACTAATATTGCATTATTAAAATGAGGAAATTAGTTAACTCAAAATAATAACAGGCCAACACTATCCATGCAACAAATATATATGTTGTGACAGAAGCTAGGTAAACTTAATTTAAATCATATAATTAATAAATTATTTATTATCGACATAAGTTTGTCCAATAGTAAGACTCATTGGTATTTTTTTTCTATTTTTATAAATTATCTTAATTTAAGTATGGGACCCAATTTAATTTATGCGAGAGATCCTTTAGTGATAATATAAAAATATTTCTGAAGATATCATTTCCTTATTATCAATAAAAACTGAGGGTGAGAGATTGTGCCTTATACACGAAGAGGAAAAGGATTTGGGTCACATAAGGGAGAGCGGGAAAAAAAAGAGTGAAAGGAAGGCGAAACTGCACAAGGTCAAAAAAAGCGAAATTAAAAAAAGTAGAAACTAACACTGTCTACTTTATTTCTTTTACGTTTATTTCTTTTTCCTCATTCATTTTAAAATCCAATAACACAAAGAAAGAATATGGAACTAAAAAGCAGTAAAAAAAAAGAAAAAAAGAAAAAAGAAAAAAGAAGAGGACCAGAAGATTCCTGCAACACTAATAAATAAATAAAAAATGAAAAAACAATAGATACTTGGGACCTCTCTCATATAATGATTTACATATGAAAAAACAATAGATACTTGGGACCTCTCTCATATAATGACTTACATATTGATTGAATTGGTTAAATGAATGTTCTCATACACTATACTACTCCCTTTATCTCAAAATAAAAATTCTTTATTAATTTTTATGATTAAACTGATTACTTTTAAAATTAATAATTAAATATATTTTTAAATTTTTAAAAAGACAAAAAATGCTATATATTAGTAATAAATTATATATAGTTTATACGGAGTAACATTTATAGACTTTTTACATATATATAAAAGAATAATAAAATAAGTTAATTTAAAATATGATCAATTTGACAATAAAAATCAATAAAAGACTTTTGTCCTGAGACGAATGGAATATATAACACATGTAGAGTACGTAACTATTTTATCAATTTAAGGTATACATATACTTCCCCTGTTCTTTTTTAATTGACGTTTTAAGAGAAAATATAAAAATTAAGAAATATAATTAATGATTTGTTTAATTGACCAAAATAAATATACAATTTTAATATTCTTCAAAATTTTATTAAAAAAAATGAAAAATAAATAATTTAATACTTAATATAAAAATAATATAATAATATTTCACTATTTAAAAAGACAAGTAAAAAAAACGGTCGGAAGGGAGTATCATCTCCCTAACTAAATGACCCAAGTTAATTTCAATTTAATGCTTCTTGAAGAGGCTGAGGTGCTATGATATATTAGTTCTCCAACTCGAGTATCATTTTGAATTATGTTTTTAAGTTATTGTGAATTTGTTAATATTTCAAAACTCTCTTCACATAAAAAAGTAAATGAGTAAGATTTTGTAAATTTTTTAATTTTTTCTTGTAAACATAATAATTTCAAATATACATATAGATGAATATACATAGGTTTGAGTGTCGGTGGAGATGATTGAGGACCTTGGGAATATCACAGTACGACCTCTCGTTTTTCATTATATACACAAATTTATTAGAAACAAAGCATATGGGTATTGATGGCCTTTAATGGAAAGCGAGAGAACTTGTAAAAGCTAACTCCTACTAAACACAAGAATTAAATCTGTACTTTCCATGTTGTCCCCCAATGGCCCAAACCCTCGTGCACTCATCCTTTTCTGTCGCTCTCTCTCTCACACACTTACACACACTCAATTCAAATTCACTAGCACTATATTAGTAGTAGTTTGGCAGAGATCTTAAAATCTCCCCAATTTTCCCCGTTCCTCCATGGGATCTAGGGCTTTTCAGTTTCTCCCAAAAGGTAGTATTTTGTTTACTTTCTTTCACCACACACATTCGCACATACATTTGTGCAAGCTTGTATTTTGATGTATGGTGATGCTGCTATTAGTCTGTAATTAGCAATTTTAGGCTTAAAATTGATGTGGGTTTGATTTCTTTTTCCCCCATTTCTGTTTAAGTTGCGTAATTATGTGCCTCTACTTTGTTCCTTCCTTTATTCACAAGAATGTTCAGATTCCTTTAATTGCTGTTTCTGAACTCACATTCTTAGCTCAATTTATTCTTTCCGTTGTATGATTTTTATATTTAAAAGGACGTATTTTTGTGTGTTATGAGTGTATACAAGGCAATTGAGAGTTATATATGTTTACTGAATCTGCGTTATAAATCTTTATTCAGGTACTTGTTCGTAGTTTGAACGAAGCTCTGAGGCTTATATGTGGAGGAGGGGAGGCTTCACATTTTCCTCTGGAATTGAAGTTGGGATCAAATTAGAAGTGTAGTTTTGGTTTTTGATATGGATTAAAATGGAGAAGCTAATTGCTTTTATTGTCGGTGTTATCTCAAAAATTTGATAAATTCTGTTAAAAAGAGCCAGCCAATTTCGTATTAGTTTGTTCTTGAGTATTATTGGTGCCTTGAAGAATTGAAAGATAATGAAGGAGGAACCTTTGAAACAAACTGAAGTCTTAATGGATCAAATTCCTCCAAGAGAAAAAGACTTTGGAGTTGATCTTGAGGCTGGTGAGACTACTAGCGAAGAAGTGGGACGAATTGACACTGTTTCAGGTGGCAAACTAGCAAGGAACTTTTTCACCAAATTATGCCAAGGTTTTGTTAGTGCTGATGGTTCGGTCAAGGGTGAGAACGGAGCGAGTTTGAGTTTGTCAAATAGTGGCGTGCTTTCTCCAGAGAAAGTGAAAATATTGATACACAAAAAGGTGGAGGGAGAAGAGGCTGCAGATCTCACAGAGAATAAATTGGGGAAGGAGAAATGTAAAAAGACAAGTGCTAAGAAGCCTCCGAAACCTCCCCGACCACCTAGAGGTTTATCGTTGGATGCTGCCGACCGGAAGCTAATAAAAGAGATCGCTGAATTAGCCATGATGAAGCGGGCAAGGATCGAGCGGATGAAGGCACTGAAAAAAATGAAAGCTGCTAAGGCGTCATCATCAAGTGGAAACGTATTTGCCATGCTTTTCACCATTATATTCTTTCTTGTTATACTTTTTCAAGGTATGTATCCTACTTGACTGTGAATATCACTTATCATGCATTTGTGAGTACTCTTTTGTTGGTGATTTTGTAACTATTATGGGAAATCTTGGCTTTTCCTCACAGGTCTTTTTTCCTTGCATTGGTATGGATATAACAATGTTTTGCATGTATTTGTTGGCTCCTGCAAGTATTCCATTGTTTTCCTGATTTTTAGTTACTTTGTTGACTAAGCTATGAAATAGTTAATCACAGAAAGCTTATGGATTCAGGTTCTCTTTCAATCATGTATCAAACTATATGTCAAGTTGGTCATGGTTAGGAATTATTTTGTGGTTTTATTTAATTGATCAACTCTTTTGCTTTCTTCTACTTTTGTTGACCCTATTTCTGTGATCAATTATTGTTTTTTTCTCTTAATTTAATATCTTATCATATGATTCCATGCTTTTAGCTTCGTTTTTTTTTTCTTTTTCTTTTGTTTGAATAATAATTTTTTTTTATGAAGACATTGAACTTGTTTCTACCTATTCTTTTGTTTCATCTGATTACTAAGGGGATAAGCTAATCAAGTAGCTTTATTTCTTAATCTTACAATCATATGGGGAGCTGTTATTGGTTTTTTCGATCAGCTTTTCCTTTTCTTTTCCTCCAATTCTTGTTTGTACTCCTAGTTGATAGGGACTTTCCTCTGTTCAATTTGATTTTAACTTAATTGATAGGTATCTTAATACAGAACACGTTGGCAGTGCTTTGAACACCAGCCCATTTTAGCAAATCATAGTTAGAACAATAAACAGTTAAATTGCCATGGACCTGGAATAGCTAAAATCTCTTCTTAATTTCTATATTTACTCTTAAAAGGACACATTAGACACCTTCATTCTATCTTCTAATTTGAACATTCTTGTCTCATAGCTTAAAACTTGTAGGGATTTTGGGCCCCCTTTCTATCAATGATAGATCAGTAAACAGCATTCACAAACTTGTAACAAATAGTTTATGTTACTTACACTCTTGATTTTTTTGAAGAAACAAACAACAATGTTCATGATCTTTTCATTATATTTGCAGGAGTGTCCTCTAGGAGTTCAGCTGTAATCTTTCAGGGCTCGCCACAATCAGCTAGAGCAACGGAGGATGGTGTCATATTGAATGGTAGCCACTACAATCCATCTGCTAGTGATACCATATTACTTGGTTCAGGGTCTCCCGAGTACGTAACCTCTCTCTCTCTCTGAAGCCAATATTTTGGCACATGTTAATTTTATGCAAACCTGGTCATTTTCATTTTTCCTAAAGCAATTTCTGTTTGCTGCTTGGAATCTAGCAGTCTTCTGGAACAGGTTTATGGTTCAGATCCTGATTATAAAGGGAACAGAGCAACAAGGTGAAATGGTACAAAAGTTTATTGCCTATATACAGTAATAAGAAAAAGAAATTCCCAAGCTACTTGGAGTTCTTGTGCAAGATATGTTTGAGTCATGGCTTCTAACAGTTGATAAAGTGACGCCAATGCCTGCGAGGCTGCAACAATAAAAAATTCCTTGTACAGTCAATTACTAAATTATTATGGGTGGTTTTAGAATTTCATACAATCCCTAGGTGGCTTCTTCTATTGGCCATGCCATATTTATTGAGATTGTCTGCTCAGCCAATTATTCTAGACTTTGGAGCAGATTTCTTATTAAAGTTGCAACTCCTTGTCAAACTCAACAGCTTGTCAGCGTAAATACATGTGAAATTTTATAGCATGGTACATTGTGGTAACTAAAGCCTTTATAAGTATCCTTTTGGTGGAAAATAACAATAGAGGTGATTTTGTTCTGATATGCTAAAATTGCAGTTTGGCAGGCATCTTGTTCCAATAAATTTGGATGTAGTTGAATGTTTTGTTGGGTTGGACATTAGTATGGGAAGCATTAGGTGTGTTTTACATATTTGGTATCTAAATTCAATGTATATATGCATGATGTTGTTTGTATCAGTTTAGGTCCTGATGAAGTATTTACGTTGGACTCGTGTATTTTGTGGGATTCATGTGGCCAGATCTGCCGAGTCTTTTTGATGGAAAACAAACTGCTTTCTCTTAACAAAATCACCTGACACCAGTTGCGCTGCAGTTTTCTTTCCATATTACCATCCCCATTTCTAGGATCAACAGTTGACTTAAGATTCAAAAAATATAAATAGTACTCCTAGTATGTACTCCATAAGCAAGATCTATTTCATTGGGCATTGTTATATGCTTCGTTTTGACTTGTTGAGCATGTTACCCGAGGGGCACATCTATGGCTCTGCCTTGCTCTCTCTGTTTGTTTAGCATTTTAGTCAGGTGATTGAACTCAGGTAGCATGTGTGTGGACATGGGTCCCTTGTCTCTATTTTATTAATTGAATTTTTTTTTCTTTTAACTAGGTGAACTTTGGTATTTTATGACACAATTCTTAAATGGCCACAGGCCATATGTCTTGCCAATTAGAAAAATTCATGGTTGTTTGCGTGCACATGAGATAAAGAGAGGAAAAGTAGTTCATTAGACTAAAAATTTGAGAGCTTATACTACGTTTGGATTGGTGGAATAGGAGGGAGAATGAGATGATTCATTCTTATGGAATGAAAAAAAATTGTGTTTGGTTGCGATTGGAATGAAAAAAATTGAGTTTGGTTTCTTGAGGGAGAGAGAGCATATGGAATAACTCATTCCAACTAGAATGGAATGAATCATTTCACTTTTCATTTCATTCCTTCAATTCAAATGTAACATTAGTGTTATTTGGAAGGGTAATACTAGAGGTTTCATAATTATATTAGTTGGATAAATTTTATGCGATTGATTATAAATAAATAATAATTAGGTTCCAGTTAGATGGATAATAAAAAAATAGATAGATGGGTTAAATCATAAATGGATTGATGATATAACGTACCATAAGCCATAAATCACGGCTTCTAGAAGCCCAATTCTATCTCCTCACCGATTTTATCTCCTCCATCCCTCTCCTATTACCACTTCTTTGCCGGAAAAAGAAAATTGGTGACATGTCATATTTGTTATCGCATTTTTTCTGTACTTGCAGTATATTGATGGAGAGAGAAAGAGGTGGGACCCGGGAGGAAGAAAATGACTTTATTGTAATTGAAATTAACTTAGTACAGTACAGGTCTCTTGACCCTTTTATATTACAAACTTATTTTAATTGAAATATACTAAATACACTTGTACACTTAGCATCTATTACATTTATAGGACACGTGTAACATTCTAAATGACCTTCACTTTGACTCTTAATTCACTATCGTCTGTATATGGCAAACACCTCAAGACTTGTTGCTTAATACAGTCACCAGATAAAAATTCAATGCGACTTGCTGAACCACAACGCTGTTGCGCTGCATGCGAAGTAGCTTTAATTTGGGGTTATATACGGATTGGTGGGTTTTGACTTGTATTTATTTAAAGTTATTTATTTATAATTATTTATTAATGACTTTTGACCTCTTAAATTTTATTCATTATCCATTAAATTAATTCATTCGTCACTTCTACTGTAAAATTATCATTAAAATATTTAATATCATGTCTTTTAAAACTCATTTCAGATCTCAAATATTACAAAAGATATGAATTTTGATGTAACATATATAATGTGTGTTTGAGATATATTTGAGATATATATAAAATGAAATTTGGGACTGTCCATTATCAGAAAATTGGGGTAAGAATATATGAATAATTATGATTATGTGCATGAGATGTTACTGTATTTCACTCCAATTATTATCTTCTCCATTTTTATTATTTTATACATTATCTTCTTTTATTAAGGAGATATGGATAAGGATTAAGTTCTTCCATTATAATCTTTGTATATGACATATATATGTATGTGCTTACTACTTTTAATTTTAGAATATATCCTGACAAGATAATTATTCTCCACTGATCTCCAACTTGTTCCTGTTTTTTACTTTCTACTTGATCATCAATCAATCAGCAAGCATTTTCAAGAAAATTATCATAAGCAAATCAAATACAATAAATTATTATAAGTTTAGTTTTTGCAGCTCATTTATTGTGATAAAGTAACCCATAATAAAAGTTTCAATTGTGAGTGTGTGGGGTTGCTTAAAATTCTAATCATATCAAAGGCAGGGGGGAATAAACACACCCAAAAGTGGAAAATTGTGAATAAAAAATAAAAATAAAAATCATAAAAGTTGTCTGCTGCATACAAAGGTTTTTACTTAATTTAGAAAGTGACTTCATTTCATCAAGCAATGATGAAACCTCAAGTCAGCTATTGGGATGACAGGAATTAATGGAGACTGAGAATGAAATCATTCTTATCTTCTTCAAATTCTTGGGGAAAATAACCTGGTGGTTCATTTTACAAAAAAAAACATTCACAATAAATGTCTCAATTTTACTTTTAAGCCAACTTGATTATTTTTAAAATATATACTTATATTATTTATTTGTTACAAATATAACCGTAACAATAAACTGCATCAGATTTTATTAAAACAAAACTCGAGTTATATATGATTACTCCACGTGCAACAGAATAGACACAAATAATACAGTATATAATATTTTGGATAAATGAATGAAGCGAAAGAGGTTAAAATTAAGATGATTTATTAATAATATGGGGAGCAGAAAGAGTACATGTATATGTAGGCCTCTAAACTACAACAACATTCTTATTATAGATACAGCCACAAGAGAGAGATCATGCACAATTTTATTGTTAGCAGATATGGTGGGCTTGAGTTGTTGCACATTTTTTACACATTGGCCAGCTACATGTACAACCCCATTCATCCCATCTTCAGCAAATTTTGGATCACCTTTAGTTAAGCCCTCAACTGCTTCCGGTATTAAATCACTCAATACTATCTTGTAATCTTGAATACACTCGCTTAACTCCATTTTCAGTTTTGGACTGGAATTCGAAAGCCTGCTGATGCTCTGGAGCTCTGCGGTGGACTTGGATTTTACGGCGTCCACTATAACCAGGCCTAAGCCTGCTAAATCTGCGTTGGAGCTTCGCGGGTTTGATCTTAAGGTTGAGACACAAAGGGCGTAATCGGGGGTGTTCTTACAGGTGTTTTGTATGAGATTATTGTTTTTGTTTTGGGCCTTGACTGAATATGGGCTTAGGAGGAGGAGGAGGAAATGAAGAAGAAATGAAAGTGTAATTAGAGAGGTTGAAGTGTTCTTCAACATTGGAAAATTGGAGAAGGGGGCAAAATGTAGAATTGAGAGGTTGATTGAATTGATATGATGATGATAATAGTGATACTGATCAACTGATGTGCCATGCTACTAAAGACGTTGGCTCTTTTTATAGGCCAAATAACAAACTGAAATGACAAAAGTGCCCCTATGATATTGTTATATAAATTATCGATACACATCGTTTTGTATTCTAGTTTTAATAATTATTTTTTGTACAAAAATTATAGAAATTTGATCTGATCTTCTCTCTTTTCTCTCACTTTTGTTATTTAACTTTATAAGGCCCGCATATAAATTAATTATATTTCTTAATTTATGTACTTATTTTTAAAATAATAAAATTTTTATAATCCCTATTTGAGAATACAATATAAATGCAGTGAATTCGTAAAAATAAACAAGTTTAATGCAAAATATCACATAAACGTGGGAATTAAATTTGAAATCTAAAACCAAAAGTTGGACGATATTTGTTTTTAAGTATTACGTTAAGACTTCAGTGGCCTACACTGACATTTAAAAAAAATTTAAAAAGTGGTAATATATAGAAGGAGTCTTTAATTCTAAGTATAATATTTTCTTTTGGTAAATTAATTATAGGGTGAGTGAAACATGCGGTGAATGTGAGAAATGAAACTTTTTTTTAATTGGAGACTTTCATGGATTACTCCACCAATTATCCCTCTTATCAAGGGCCATGTAGATCGGTTCAGGGAGCGAGGGGGATCCCCTCTCAATTGTCTTATTTACCGTTGAAATGCTGACAGAGAAAGAAATCTATAAGCACATTTCATGCCAAAATCTATGGAATTTTGGTTCCAAAAATTAAATGGCGATTCTCAATAACATGATTCTTATGATTTCTGATCTTTTAATTATTTTTGAACATGAATAATTTTAGAGTTTTGTTATGTATTGTGAATTTTTTCTGTCAAATTATAATTACAAAATATATAAATATATGGGAATAGTTATGATTATAAGGGTGACTTAATTACCATATTATATATTTCTTTTAAATTTTTTTTACCAATAATAACTATAACCATAACTCGGCCCAAACTATATGCAACAAGTTATGCACAAACAGTATAAAACAATAAGTATTTGTGTACTAGTTTGTGTCCAGATCATTACACTATAAATAGTATCTCTTCTTTTTACTTTTAGTCCTCCGATTAGCCCCAAGTAAACTAATTAAAGATGAAGGTGCAAATTTCACAAACATTTCTCTTCTTTTTTCTACTCAATCTCACCCTTTTGCCAATAAGCCAATGTTTGAACAACAAACAAGATGATTTGCTGCACAAAACATGCAAACTCACCAATCACTACAATCTTTGTCTATCAACCCTAAACTCAAATCCTAAGAGTAGAAATGCAACAAATGTGCAAGGGCTAGCTCAAATAACACTTGAACTTGCCCTAACCGAGGCTAATAATACTCTATGGTTTGTTGGAGGGCTCTTTAGCAAAACTAGTGACCCTATGTTATTCCGACTTTTCGGAACGTGCATTGAGGAGTACAAGGACGCCGTAACGTCACACATTCCGCAAGCCATCCATGCCTTGAATTCTAGCAATTATGGTGCATCCAAGCAAGGTCTTATCGATGCTGCCGGAGATGTCAGGACGTGCAACGTTCAATTGGTAGACGAATCACCGGTGATGACTCGTCGGAATAATTTTGTGCATCGTCTCTTGGATGCGGCGTCGCAGGTTGTTTCTTTATTGAGTTAAGTTCATGACGTAGTAATTAGAAATAATTATTATTACAAGTAAAATTTGATATTTGCCACAAGTTTTTTGTAACGTATGGTCTATTTATTGTTAATGAGAGACCTTGTGGCACTATCAATTTTACTCGTGAAAATTAATATCAATTCTCTAGTTTATTTATTTATTTTTACGATGAATGCTTGTTTTTTTAGAATTGTTTATCTAGCATATATTTTATATCAATATTTTTGTTTAAATGGAGTTTAGAGATTTAATGCAAATTAATATACTCCGGCCCTCCGTTCTAAATTATAATATCGATTAATATTGACTTTTGAAAAGTCAACGTCAAACATTTATTTCAAATTCAAATTTGAAATGAATTCATTTAATTTATATCAATACAAATATCATAAATTATCTTAAAAGTACTATTAATTATAAAATTTATTATTTTAAAATTTTTAATGAATTTTGTTAATTTTAAATTTAAAAATATTTCAAATTAATTTTAAAAAAGTCAATCGTGATTTCATAGTTCAAAACGGAGGGAATATTTTTTATCCGAGATATGTTATTTTGTAAAAAGATAAAAAATTAGGCTCTCGCTTCGAAATAAATACTCCTTCTGTCCTAAATTAATTGTTCAGATTTGACTTTTTTAAGTCAAATTGACTATTTTTAGAATTAATAATTAATCATATATAAATATATTTCTAAAATTATAAAAATTGGGGTTAGTAATAAATTGTATATACTTTCTTTTGGTTATAATCTATTCACCTATATTTTAGCAAAAATAATAAAAAGATTAGTTTTAAAAATGGTCAATTTGATTTTAAAAAATCAAAACTGAGCAATTAATTTGTGACGTAGGGAGTATATAACATTACAAATCATATTATAAAGCATGAGCCTCCGGGGATGATATTATACTTTACATAGATATTATAAAAGAATATAATTGAGATTAAGATTCCTGTTAAATCTTGCAACAAAATATTATAATTTTTATTGTGAAAAAATATGATGATATATATAAATAAATGTAGATACATTAATTGTAATTTTTAAATGACTAATAATATTCGTCATTATATTGATTAAAACTAATAGAATTTATGTCACTTTTGAGTAAAAATATTTTAAGTTGATTTTGAAAACTCAATAATAATATCTTATTTTTAAACGGATGGAAAATTCTACATGGTAATGTAATAAAAGATTATTCTTTTTTTTTTTCAAAAAATAATTATAAAAGTTTAACTATTTTTAGAAATAACTTAAATACATAAACAATGCTAATCAATGAGTCCGATTTCGTGATAAATAACATTACCATAGTGTAATGCTAGATTTATTCATTGCAACGATACTAGATGTTATTTAATTTATTATTACTCGTCAAAGTTACAAGTCATTTGTATGCTATTTGAAAATATTTTAATTTTATTTAAATAATTAGATTTTTATCTTTTGAGATAATTAGTAAAAGAAAAAAAAAGTATTGCTTTTACAATAAAGAGTAAATTAGATTTTTATCTTTTGAGATAATTATTAAAAGAAAAAAAAAGTATTGCTTTTACAATAAAGAGTAAATACTTTATTAATTTTCGGACCCACGATTTAAAAAACTAATTAAGGTTACATTCTTGCTTTAATATCTCTTCCTAAAAATTTGATCAAGAATCTTCGACAGAAAATGATATATATTGCGAAAATTTATGTTAATTTTTTGATTATTATTTATGTGGATAAATATATTAATGGTAATTATTTTGGAAAGATATGTAATAAATATTGAGACTCTCCTATAATTCATACCAGTCATTATATTTTACAATTATACTTCGACATAAATTTATTGCAATACATAACATGATTTATTTTTGACTATTAATTTGTGGTGGTCACGAGTTGATCACAATTCCTTAAAATAGTTGCATGGCATATAATGATTAATAATCCGATGAGCGCATGGCACCCGACCCGTTTGAAAAGTTGAGTGTAGTCTGTGTAGATATGCACGTAACAACTGAACTCATAATTAAGAGCTAGCTCATATGCATTTTGTTATTTCTTCCGTTCTTTTTTATTTATCAGTAAAATTTGTTCAATCATAAACGCCTATTAATTGAGTAGTACGCAGAATTAAGTCTAAATTTGTTCAATCAGAAATTAAACACCTATTACTTGAATAGTACGAAAAATTAAGTCTAAATTTATTGTCTTATTCTCGATCTCATCATTTATTTTAATTAGCTCGTGTTTTGGTAAGTGCAATTTATTTATTATATTACAGTTAGTTAACTAGTAAATAGGTAAAGAGATTGTTGAAGAGATGAGACAATAATTAGGAAAATAAATCTAAATTCATCTACTATAATATTTACAGTTAATTTGTAAAAAGATTAATAAGAGAGTAATAGTAGTAGTTATTGACAGTTAATTTGTAAAAAGATTAATAAGAGAACAGCAACAATAAGATTAAATTGGAAATATCAACAAATTCTTGCGGAGTCCAAAGAAATAAAAATAAAAGGGGTTAACTTGTTCTAATTTTATCTTTATCGAATTTTAATATTAGAATAGCGGATCAATTGAAACCCCCTAAGTGTTTCTGCTAAACCAACATATTTACCTGGAGAACCAATAAAAACTTCTGCTACGAAAAAAAATTGTGATAAGAAACACGAAAAGTAATAGTAATAGTGGTGGTGGTAGTATTGGTAGTGGTAGTAGTAGTCGTAGTGGTGGTGGTGGCGATAGCAGTGGTGGTGGTGGCGGTGGTGGTGGTCGTAGTAATGATAGTCGTAATGGCGGCGGTGTCGATAGCGGTCAAAGTAGTGGCCGTAGTATAGTGGTGGTGGTACATTAGATGTGACCGAATAGATTCATGACTTATGTTATATTTAGATTACATGAATGAAATTGGGAATATAATGACTCATTTTTATGGAATGAAAAAAATTATATTTGGTTGTTCTATTAAAATGGAATAAACCATTCATGTCAAATTTATAAATTTTATTTTTTGAGAGAATATATGAAATAACTCATTTTTGATTGAAATAAAATGAATCACTTCGTTCACTATTCTATTTTTTCATCAATTTTATTTTTTCAATTCAAACATATCATTATAAATAATTTTCCTCCCGTTTGGAGACTACTATGGGACCGACTGTTTGATAATCCCCGAATGAAGTATTCAATTAATTTTGTTTGGACATATAGTCATTTGAATTGGGCCGAATTGCACTTATCGTATAAGCTCAGAAAAAACTTAATTAGCTTTTTTCTTAAATGTTCTCAAAAAATGCACATATCGAATAATAAGCTCAAAAAAACTTAATTACTCTCTCCGTCTCCAAAAAAATGAGTAAAATACAATTTACACACATATTAAGAAAAATAAAAATAAAAAAAAAGAGTAAAAAAGTTTCAAATTTATTCCTAGTAATCTCACAAAATTATATAAAGTCACAAGTACTTTTATTTTCTATACTAATAAACCTCACTAAATAACTTAATTACGTTTCGTTTTATGTACTTTATCTCGTCTTTTTAGAGACAAAAAAAATTATACTTCATCGTCCTTTTAAGAATAGAAGTAGTAGTTTTTTACTTAAATGTTTTCAAAAAATGACATTAGATATCCTATTATAGTAATACTTAATCACTTGTTTTAGTTATCTCATGTTGCATTCTCTAATAATTTCATAGTTATATCTTTTGTTCTTCTTTCTCACCATTCTTTCCTCTAATCATCTTCTCTATATACAAGAATTTCAAATTGAATTTTGTTTGATGTTCATCCTATATTCTTTACTTTTCTTCATATAAATACATGCACTAAAGTTATATCTTTTTTTCCCTTTTTATATTATGACTTACAAACTTAGACGAATAATTTAGACTAATTTGATTGAGTCTACCATTCAACAAAGTCTGAAGAAATTCGAATTAACCAAGATGCTACACGAAGAAAGTAAAATTTTCTCTATATTTTTCTCTAGTTTCCCTCTAGACCCCTTCTCAAGATTTTCCCTAGACCCCTTTGGATAAAATATATGTCTATAATCAAACTGTAATACAATAAATTTTCAATAATAATAATAATAAAAAAGAGATAGTAAACATATACAAGTGCATTGTTTAGGTAAATTAAACAAAACATTTTCTTAAAAACAAAGTGGTAATAATATGGAAATAGTTGGAAGTAAAAGGCCTCAAGGCAAATAAGCCATACCTCTTAGAGCAGTGGGTCCCAATTCCCAAACCAAACAGAGCGAATACTGATGTTATTACTGCATATCCACAAGGACCACAACTTTTGTCGCCTCATTGGATACTCATTTATTGAGCACTACGCAGAAATTCTCATCTACGCATCACGTACACCGAGAATAAATAGTTTTAGTAGGAGTAATGTATTAACTTAATTTCATAATAATAATTATTTTAATTTTTTGCCATAAATTAAAAATATTATTTAATAATTAAAATTTATATAAAATTTTATCACTAAAAATTATTGATATAATTTTTTTTTTGGACTGAAAAAAAGTTAAGAATAATATAAAAAAATAAATAATTTAAAATAAATTTTTATAAAAAAATTAATTATTACGAAATAGAGGTAATATTTGATAAAACTTAATCTGACGGCTGAAATAAATATTTTACTCCTAACTATTACCTAATACAAAAGTCATCTTCCTTCGTCAACTTCTCCGACAGATCAATAATCTTCGGTTCTTAAGAGATAGAAAGAGAGAGAGAGAGAGGCGAATTGTGGAGAGAGAAAATGGGTGAAGTGAGGACGGTAGGTGTGGCGGTGGACTTCTCGCCTTGCAGCAAGAAAGCATTATCCTGGGCGTTGGATAACGTTATCCGGAAGGGGGATCACCTCATCCTGCTTAACATCCAACCCGAAGGCCATTACGAAGAAGGCGAGATGCAGCTCTGGGAAGCTACCGGTTCTCGTATGCCCAACTTTTCTTTCATGTTATCATATCCCATCATGTTTATACTTAATTGTTTGTGTAGCTTTCTCATGTTTGATCCAATTTTATCTGTTGACAAAATGGACCTGTGATTTTGTTCATGCCATTGCCTGCCTAAGAGAAAAAAAATTTTATCCCAAAATTGCCCATGAATCAACACAGACATCACTGTGATTGCAAGGGTAAAGTGCTCAACATCTGGGATTGAATGATTGATGCACGAGCCATTTCTATTTTAGTTTTATTTTTTTATTTGATAGAGTAAATTAAGCATACAGATCCTTATAATTAATAGTGTTTCTTGGGATATGCTAGATCAAAAGGTAAAAATACTTTATATTATATGTATGTAGAATATGTGTGTGTGTGTGTGAGAGAGAGAGAGAGAGAGAGAGAGAGAGAGAGAGAGGGGTACGGTAAGGGTATTGGTGTGCTAATGTCACTTACAATAATGTAGTATGGATTTATTGGGAGTAATTAATGTATTCCATATAAGATATTCACTTCTTATTTTGTTTGCCATTAAGACAAGCTAAGTGTAATGAGACTTTATATAAAGCTTTTTATCATCTTATAGGTATCAAAACTTAAATCCATTTATTTGAAGATTTGTGGCAAGGAATTTACTTATTAACCATTATTGGTTTGCTAAACTTGCTTGCCGTAAATGGGCTTTTGTTATTAATTTATCTCATTGATTTAATTTTTGGTCAGCTTTGATCCCTTTAAGTGAGTTTTCTGACTCCCATGTTATGAAGAGATATGGGGTGAAGCCTGATGCGGAGATATTGGATATGGTCACTTGCGCAGTTGCACAGAAAGAGGTAGGTTAATTAATAGTGTATAGTTCTTTAAAATTATGAACTTTTTTTCTAGAACATAACATTGAACTTGTGCATGAGAGCAGTTTGTGGCACTAACGAAGATCTACTGGGGAGATGCTAGGGAGAAGTTATGTGAAGCAGTGGATAATGTTCCACTGAGCTGTCTTGTTGTTGGAAACAGAGGGCTTGGCAAGCTCAAGAGGTTTGATTCTTCTAAAAAAATCCTTATGGTTGTAACTAAATTTCACTTTAGTAGGATACATACATACATGCATATATATTTATATATATATATATATATATAGAGAGAGAGAGAGAGAGAGAGAGATTTGTTCTTTAGCACGCGAGTTGAATTCTTCACCTTCATCCCTTCACTGTACATACGATACGCCCACGTAGTTTGTTCTGTTCAGGCTGATGTCGAGGCAGTGCAGTATGTTTAGAGATGCTTGGTTAAGGTCCAAGGAATAGATGTTTCCATGAAAGTAGTTTTTCCAGTTCACAGGTTTTAGTTTGCTGCCTTCTTGTTTTAACTTTGCTGCCTTCTTGAATAAGTTATTTACTTTCTTTGAGTTTATGTATTCTTACTTGAGTCGATTAAATTTCTTTTGAACGTAAGATTTATTTTTGTGCTAAGTTTTGGTATTGTCTATGTAGCTCTAAGAGATCAGATAAATTTCTTCAAAAAAGAGATCAGATACATGGCATGTAGTGCTGGTTTGGTGCATATTATATAGCTAATAGTTTAAAAAACTGCGTGCTGTAGTGTTTGTTTCTGCTTATATGAATAAGCTATTACAAAATTACAACTAAAAACATGTGTAATCCACAAGTTGCTCAGCACCGTTACTAGAATATAGAATGTGCAGTTATTTAATGAATTTTATGAATTTTTAAGAATACCCTCATACAAATTTATCAGAACTTGTGGTATCCCTATATAATCTAATTGTGATAATCTTCTGCGACACCAAACTGGGCACTAATATTTTGTGTGGCCAATTGTTACTTCTGAGATTAAATGGAAATATATGGTTTTAAAAGATCCAATTTCTGTCATTGTTTCATATGGTTGCCTTTGATTCTGATCTTCAGACCATAATGACTACACCAGTTTATTGATTAAGGGTTTTACTCGACTTGCAGGGCTATCATGGGTAGTGTTAGCAACCATGTGGTGAATAATGCCCATTGTCCCGTTACTGTTGTCAAAGACTATCACGAGTAATACTAGTGTAGTGAATGGCTGATTGAGTTAATCCTTAGCAACACTCCTGATCTCATAGAGATAATAAATGTAATCCTGGCTTTTGCATCTTCATACTGAAGTTGGCTTGGAATCCATGTATATGTTAATGGATCTTGTTTGTTAATCGTGTATGTTGTGTGCAAACTCGTTGCCTTACTGATTCTTGTAATCTTGGGTTGATGAGAGGGAATAAACATGTACCGGTTCTTATGGTTGCTTGCTGTTGGAAGCGCTAACATGCTACTGAAGTTTATAATTGTATTTTAATTTCTACCTGTAATATCATGTTTAATAGTTAATTTACTTTTTATTTAATATTCTTGTTACTTGGAAGGATCTGAAGGTTTATCAATATTCTTTTTCTTGCAACTACACTTGTTTGAATTCGTAATGCGATCGCATTATGTTTAGAAAATTAGTGGGGTCTTATGATTCAAAGGAGTACATACAATAAGTATATACAATAAGAGGTGTAAGTTTTAGAAGTTAAAATTTGCTAAACAAGTCTTAGTTGTACAAATATCTCAAAATATATGTATGCACATGTGAACCATGTCTCTGTGACCCTTCCTCTTCTTCCTTATTTATCTTTGGGACTCCTTGTGTAAGCTAAGGGTGAAAGAATTTGGTGTCAATGCCCCTTCCCCTTATAATGCCTAGATAACAACTAAAGAATCAAACGTTCAGAAAGCAAAATAGTGCAATGTGTTTATAAATCAAACTACGGCGGAGTTTGCAGAGCTTTCATTTGGAATAACTAACAATAGAAAGCTCCCTTTTATTCCAATAAAACTCCCCTTCATCCTAAATACCATATCTAAATTTTGTTGATCAGTACAGTAGAAAAATTTAAAGGGACAAGAAGCCAGCCAACCCTCCAAAATTTCAGACTTCAATGGATCAACGAAGCTATGGCAAGGCAATTGCTAGCCATCTTAGTCACCTTTTCAGAATAACTAGCCAACGGACAAGTCTGTCCTTGAAATGCATCCTCACAATCCCCAATGTCCGTTATAACCGCGCTAAGCATGGTATTCGTGGTGCCAAGGTCACCACTACCGGCATCCATGGCGTTCTGGAAATTGTACAGAGCGTCATCATAACTATCTTTGCAGTCTTTGTACATGGAGGCCAAATTAGGCGGAATTCCGGGCTTGGCAGCCATTTTTTCAGCCGCTGATAGAGCCGTTTTCACGAAATCCAATCCGGCCTTGATTGCAATATTAAGCACCAAATGAACGTCTCCGGGACCTTTCACTTGGGATGAGATGGTGGACATGCAAAGATCAGGGTAATCAGTTGAGTCACAAATCTTTTTGATCCCGGGATTCAGATTGCCTGTATTTTGAGTTGCACTTGGGAAAAAACTGGGTCGCCGGAAAAATGGTTGTCGTGGAGTTGGGGTTGATTGTACCGGCAGTTCTTTTGAGGGTGAAGGGGACGGTGTTGGCGGTGGCGGTGGTTGTGATTTTGGGGACGAAACGGGGTGCAATTCCGGCGGAGTATCGGGGGCAGGGGAGGAGGGTGTTGTGGCGTTGCGGGGCACGCATTTTGCGTGTGCCGAGATGAAGAAGATGAGGGAAAAGAAAGAGAGGAAAATAAATGTTTGGTGGAAATGGGAGTCCATTGTTAAATGAAGGAAGGGGGAGGAAATGAAAATGGGAGGGAGGAATTGGGAAAAGGTGAAAAATAAGGGATTTGTTTGGAGGGAAATGGAAATGGGACTGGTGGAGGGTGGTTAGTTATTCATTCAAACTGGCGGCTACAAATGAAGAGATTATATATATCACCCGGCCCCTGATACAAGTAGCTTATTAGTTTGGTGGTTATTGTCTTCGGCTTATTTCACGGATTTTGGCTATGGTCATAATTCATAATCCTTTTCACACCTTTAAAATCATTGACTTGGCTTTAGGTTGTACATTGTAGCCTGCATTTTCTTTTCTTTTTTTCATTTTTTTTCTTTTGATCGTAATTTTTGCTTGAATTTATTGTATAATATAAGTAGGAGATCGGTTTTCACAAATAAAAATACTCCCTCCGTCTCAAATTAATTGCTCAGTTGTGAATTTTTAAAGTCAAATTGACTATTTTTAGAATTAATAATTAAACATATATAAATATATTTCTAAAATTATAAAAATTGTGGCTAGTAATAAATTGTATATACTTTCTTTTGGTTATAATCTTTTCACCTATATTTTAGCAAAAATAGTAAAAATATTAGTTTTAAAAATGTTCAATTTGACTTTAAAAAATCAAAACTGAGTAATTAATTTGGGACGGATGGAGTAATATTTATAAGGTCACAACTTCACATGAAAAGTAAGTGCATGCAGTACGTGTGAAGATTTTCTCAGTTAATTATTCAAATATTCAATTAAATGTAATGTAGATATATTTAGTTAGACTCATGAACGAACTTGCAAAATGAATCTGTTTATCATGAAGAGATTCGTCGTTCCTGATCCTGTTCACCTTAATTGTTTATTTGAACAAGTAAAAGTTTTGTCTTGGTCCGAGTGTGGATAACATTTCTTTTTCATCCTAATCTTTTTCGGTTTAGAATTTATCTTGCAAGTTTATCTAAAGATTATTTTACATGAATTATATGTACTGTATAAGAATTAGATACTCAATTAATTTAGATCTGATAGAATACTAAAATTGGAACTTTAACTTACTTGTACACATTTTAGTCTTCTATAATTCGAAAAAAATAGGTGAGAATAAGTTTGTTGGACGTAGAGGAAGTAATTATTTTCTGAATATTATTTTCAACATATTAACTTGCCTGAATTTTGGGTAAAACCGTAAAAATGGTGATCTTCTAATACTTACTCCACCCTTATTATGTAATAATTTTATATTATTTTACAGTATTATGTAATTATTTTGTTACTATAAATAAAGTAACACGGAAAGTGTGGTATGAATGTTTCTTTCATTTTAAAATTTAAGAGTCGGACACTTGAAATTAATTTGGAACATTTTAAAATTAAAATTAATATTTTATAATCTAATATTAGCAATCTTTGTCAAAGTAAGATATTTGTTATAAAGAATATACTTCATTCGTCCCAAATATAAGATAAAGTTTTGACGTTATAAATTTAAGTTTAAAATATTTCAATTTCAAAATTAATACGATTTTTTTAATTTAAAATTAATATGATTTTATTCAATTTACTCATTAAAATTATGAATATCGTAAATTATCTAAAATTACTATTAATACTATGTAATTTTTTCAAAATTTAAATGAAAATTTCATCAATTTTAAAATTTGAATATTTTTAAAACTGATCTTAAAAGTTAAAATTAATCTTATATATTGAATAAGAGGGAGCAAAAAATTTAATGAAATTTATGAATTTTTAGATGTACTTGGCCCTTTAATCTCAAACTTGAGTAAGTTGCAACTTGCAAATAAACCATACTAAACCATGTCAATACTACTACTATGGGCTACTACTATCTCAGCTCGGTGCTAGTATCAATACTAAACCATGTCACCTGTAACTTTTGGCACGCAGCATGGCTATATGCAGCAAAATAAATCATTATCACCTAGAAAGATTTTACTGGTTGATGTGCGTATTAAGCGGATTGAACTTCTTACATTATCTCGTTTGGGCCGACTGCCATAAATACAAAATAAATCAACAAGGCCTGATAATCAATAGGAATTACTTGCCTATCATGTAATTTATTTAATATGGTATTTCCAGTAAGCTAAGGCCAGTAGAAGATTAAATCAGTAAATAGTCATCAACCTAGATGATGCATATTATGCGTTTCTTATCACAATTCTCCAGGAATTTTGATCTTCAGCGTTATAAGTGTGTCGATGTACGAATACCATGAAGAATCATGCTATCATCCACTTTGCTAAGGAACTATGCTTGGAAATTGAAATTATTAGCACTCAAGAGTCAAGATTATGGGTCTATACCAAACTTGTACGGATAATCGATCATAATTTTTATTCGGACTTTTAAATATACACTACGCTTTCCAACTGACATGAAACTGAATATCCAATAATTATGCGTTGTGGTCTGCTTGGCTTTGGCTTTGGCTATGGAAATGTGTACTTTAAGTGTACACATTTTAAGCTGAAAATAAGGCAGTGGAGTGTTAAAAGTTATTAATGTCCAACAAATGCTTCACTTAAAAATTATCAGATATTTAGTGAAAGAAACATCTAAAAATTTGAGATTAAAGGGCCAAGTACATCTAAAAATTCATAAATTTCATTAAATTTTTTGCTCCCTCTTATTCAATATATAAGATTAATTTTAACTTTTAAGATCAGTTTTAAAAATATTCAAATTTTTAAAACTATATGACAAAAAATAGAAAGACCACAAGGGAAAAAAATAAATAAAAGAGAAAAAGAAGGGGAAAAAACAATACCAATAATACAAAAAGACAATATAAATAAAACAATTAAAGTAACAAAATTACAAAAAGCAAGAAAAACATAAAATTAAATTAGATAATGCGCACACCTACATGTATAACCACGTCTACAGTCTACAATTCCCAGCATGTTAGCCTCTTATGTTATTACAAATAAGTGAAGCATAAGGGATATATATAAATTTACAACTTTTACCCGTTCTTAGGAAAATTTAGTGTGGAACTTTCCAAATGAAGTAGGTACACTGACATCCACCAACATATTTATGACCCATCCATAAAAACAGCACCATATTCACTAGCTTTCAGAAACTTCTTCAGCAGTAAAAAAGCAATAGCAATGGTAAGTCCAACGGCGGCCCATGTGAATAAACGGTCATCAGCTGGTCTCTGAACCCTAGTTTCTGGGTTCTGCAGCAGCAGCTGCTGCTCACTTGAGCGTCCAGCAGTAACCTGCCTTGCCGCCCCCATCACTTCAGGGATTGGGTTTGCACGCAAAGGAGCTTCATGCAGTTCTTCAACTATCCTCTCATCTACCTCAGGATTAGGAATCCTTTCCCCATCAACTTGCAGACCAGTATTTTGAGGACTGACCTGAGCTTCACCATCCGCATTGGTAGAGTTTTCTTCAGCAGCCTGCGCTGAGCAAAGTTGAGGAACCGGGGGTGCCTTGCTCAGCATATAATTATGAATCTGTACAAACAATAAATGTTTAATCCTGAAGCCTTGTATGGAACAAACTGACAACTGAAATTAGGCAACAACAAACCTCATCAATTAGTTGTTGACGTTCAGGATTCCCGAACTTTGGAGCAGCTTCACGGGACTTAATTGCAAGCACATGCCTTTCTTCTTTCTTATAATCTAATGAGCCCAATGCACCATTTGGGTTGGTGGGCATAAATGCAATTAGTGCTACTAAAGCTGTCCGAACTGCCAACAACCATGACATGAACTGTCACAATGAAGAAATTTACAGCAAGAATATTATCATTCTATTCAGTATACAAGACAAGCATGCCAAGTACATCAGAGTCGATAGTTTCTAAAATCTAACTTCCCCTCCTAGATGTATTTCCTCTCTAAATTATCAAGCAGTGTACATCATGAGTCGTGAAACAGCATATAATATACTCCTTCCATCTAGTTTTAGATGTCTCGATTTGATTTTGACTTGGTTCAATATGATAATGAAAAGCATTGAAATTTCTGTAGAAGATTTAAAAATTATTTATCAAAAAAAAAAACTTGAATGGAACCCCTTTTTAAGTATCCTATATTTAGAAACAATGATACAAGTAGAATCTATGAATAAGTTTGAAGTAATATATACAAACTATGACCGGCTCTATAGACAAGACAAACTGATATTGTCTGTGTACAACTTGAGTTAAGAGACTGACCACCACCTTCTCACCAAATCGAGATTGATCTCAAACACTTGAATCACTGCCTCAAATTATGGAATAAAAAATACAAATTCCATAGTCTTTTTAGCTTAAAATATTAAAGAAGAATTTAAAAAAACAGCAACTAACATATTACCTATAAATGTAGATTCACATGGTTAAAATTTGAAAGTTTCTCAACCTTTTTCTTCTTACCTCTGAAAAAGGTTGACTCAATATTTCAAATTATGCAATATCTTTTAGCCAGACGCATCTCAACTTTGAATCTAATCAGAAACACAATTTCTGGTCTGTTTTTTAGTTTCTTTTATAACCTCCACTAATCAGCACAAATGGTCAAGGCAACAATGAACAAACATATAAAGGTCATCTAACAGTTACATAGTCAACAGACTCAATACGTTCAATATTATTTCATGTGAGTCGAAAATAATATTTACCACTCCATGATGGTTGCCAGTGCTCGGGATGATGATTTGATATGCTTAAGCATATCTTGGTTTGGGTTTCAAAGCGACCATTTGGCTGAAACAAGGACAAGCAAGTTGATTAGCAATTCATAGCAACGCACTATAAAAACAACATCCCAAGTCCTGAGTCCTGACAACAAATAAAATGGAAGTCCCTTAACATTTATAAAAATTCGTAGGATAGGAGATAGAGAAACATTACAGTCAATAGCATAAATGAAGGAGGCTTGAACGGGTATTCTGAAGGCAACTGAATTCTTCCATGATAGATGCCTCCCTCAAACTCCGTTTCACTTGGTCCCCTGATTGCAAATTGCCATTCAAATATATTCTCCTGACAACATAATATAAAGCCTATAAGAGTAATGATTTGGAACATCAAATTTACATTCAAGCACTTCATTAAAACCTAGATTATAAATATTCATAAATAACTAAAACATATAAAGAGAGATGGCATAGAATTTTCATATTTTTGTAAAGTTCTCAAGGCAGCAGCTTCATATGTTATTGGAGAACAAGTTATCTCAAAATGAGAAATTGCGAAAACAATGGAACGATGCTGAACTGTAAAGTAATGAAGGAAGTAACATTTAAAAAGTTGTAGACCTTTCCACCCAAGTGGAACACTGGTATGGGTTTTGGTTGTAGTTTAAACTATGATAACAACCTTCGCAAGGATGAGTGACTCTTGACAAAAGAAGACTTTGATGTAAGAGATTGACTCAATAGGACTATAGGAGGTATCTTTCAGAATCCATTTTGAGATAATATTGTCCAACACCTGACTGATCTGACCCCCTTTGCATCCCCTATTGCATTATAGCACCAAAGTAGCCCAAGAACAACCATGGTCGGATTTATGAGGTGATACAAGCACGTGATTAAACCTAGGGTCTGTCTTGACATGAATAGATCACCACCGTATACCCACCACCACCCAAAAAATTGCCACAAATTGGCTGGCCATAGTTCAATTCAAACAAACAAAACATTCATACAGTATATTGCCTTGAGGTGCTAATAGACTGATTTAAAAACAGATTACCAATTTAATAATGAAACAAATGCTTAAAAAGGTGAAAAATTTATAATCAATATAAGCTCAATCAACCTGAAACACTAAGAAAGCAGCGCAAAAATCGAATTTCTTACCTCATCAATAACAAAAGTATTAATAAGCTGTCATTCCATGGCACGAGAGAGAAAGATAAAAATAATCAATAAATCAAGCAGTTGTATGTTATACAGCAAAATTCGATCTAGGTAATTGTCATTCAAAACATCACTATATCACTACGTATAGAAAAACTTTCAAACAGATACGATCAAAACATATATACACACGCGTAGAGATAGAGATATTGACATAGATCCTTAACTAAACCAGCTGAATGTAATTGAACAATAAATAACTAAAACAAAAATTAAGAAACAACTGAGTAAAAAACCTCGAGGGGGAGGCTCATGAAATCATCGGATGGATTGGATTGCATCTCTTTCACCTCTTGTAAAATTCTCTTCACCGCCGGATTCTTCCGATTGTACTTCTCTTCCGCCATTTTTATTCGCTTACCGTAGATCCAACCCCGCTTCTGATTATTTACACCCCAACCTCTGGTATATTATCAACGAACCTATAGATATAATAGATATATAGCTTATGGATACAGATTCCAGTGTGTGAAAGAGAGAAAGAAAGGAGGTTGGCTGGGAACTTGACCGTAAAATTTAGCTGGTGGACACGTTGTTTAGAGATGAATCAGCTTACGTGTCAGTTGATTATTGGTGGTGCTTAACAGCCTTTCGTTTCTATCGGTCGACTGTCGACTGGTGCGTCCAGTTCGGGCCGGGTTATAAACCAGACGTGGCCTTGGAAATATAAAAAAAGTGATTATATACTTGTATAGGTGTTAATATGTACTACCCCATTCCCTTATTATTTATCTTTTTTTTTTAAGTTAATAAATATATTAAAAATAATAATTAATATTATATTTTTTAGTTAAAAATAATTTTAAATATCAATATTCCTCTTATATTTAAAAATAAGAATATTATTTATTAAATAAAAAATAATAAAAAAATCAAAATAATATTTAATACATAGGATAATATTGAAAACTAAACAATTAATACTTAATTAAAATTTTCAAACGATAAATATTAAGAAATAAAAAAACTTCTCTAAAACGACATTTAAAAAAGGATAAAGGGAATATGTGACAATAAATTTAAATAAAAAATTATACTCTATGTTTCAAATTATGAAATTAATATTAACTTTTTAAACGTCATTAAAAAATATTTTTAAATTTAAAATTTACATAATCTATTTAAATTGTGAAAGCAATAAATTTTATAACTAGTAATAATATTTTTTAAGTAGTTTAGGATATTCATAATTATATTGACGTAAAATAAATGCATTCATGTTAATTTTAAATTTAAAAATATTTGAAATTAATTTTTAAAAAATCAATACTAATATCATAATTTGAATGAAATGAGTATTAATTTTGAATGTTAAAAAAACACAAATTTAATATTTAAAATTGAAAATGAGATTTTTTTTATTATTGGTACATTGAGGTTTTTATTTTATTTTATTGGTACAATGAGATTTTTATTTCAAATCGAGGGAGTATTCTTGTGTTAATTGAATAGTGTCAATGTCGGGGCGGTTTATAACTTTTGGGCTTGATCAAAATGATTTCGGTGGCAGGGACTTGGGGCCTGCTTATAAAAGATCTTCTCATTATCTGTGCTGGACTGGACTCACGGTACATCATACGGCGGTTTTAAGGTGCATGGAAATCCCCCGCCCATTAGTTACCAAAAAACCTTTCCTAAAAGAATTATAAGTACCCTCAACAAAGCCCGAATCAGCATAAACAGTACATAAAAAATATAAATTGCTCTTAATTTTTTTTGAGTCTTTCTACGCCGATCGGGACTTAGCGACCGGTCCAAATTTTTTTTTTTTAGTCTGACTCCAAAATAATTTGTATGATTTATTGGAACAAAAAATTTTACAAAAAAAAGTGATTTAGGTTGGCATAGAATTATTGATTTTTTTTAGTTGTCTGTCATCAGTCATGACCTCTTCCCCAGCTCCCCTCCAAGCCTTAAGATTAAAATATATCTCTCTAAAATTATGAAAAAACACTTTAACTTAAGAAAGGTTTTGGGGAAAAAGGGTAATAATAAAGAAAATAATTTTTTTATATTTTGTTTACGAGTTTAGTAAAGATAATGTGATTTTAGTAAATATAATGTAACTAATCAACTGAAATACATTAAAATTGTAACGCTAAAATACATTAGAAATAATTGAAATGTTAATTCTTTTAAACAAATAACATATAATCAAAAAAAAGGGTGAGCAGTTCTTCAACACGAGTAAATAAAAAATCAGCTATTATGATAACACCACACCCAAATCTTAATAATCTATCTTCAACAATTCACGCATCAAAAAAATTATCACGAATGAAAAAACAAACAATTGGAAAAAGCAAAGTCTCTTAAAGGAGATGATAAATTATTAGAGCACAATAAGAGAGATTTAAGGGAAGATCTCTTCAAAATTAAGAGAGCCCTCTCTAAATCTAAGATAGAGACTATGTTTTTTGTCTAGATAATAAAGAGAAAAGGAGGAAAAATAAATAAATATACATTTTTGCCATTAACAAGGATAACAACAAATAAGTATTGTGTCTTTTTATTATAATTTTATCATATTTTAGTAAGAAAAAAATTATTAAGAAATGGTAGGCCTTTTTAGGCTTTTTTTTTGTTTTTTTTTAAAAAACTTTCAATCTTTTCTTACAAACATGAGATTTATCTATATTCTGGGCTTCCTATTATTTATTTGGTCTTAAATAGTTCACAAAATGTTTTAAAGAAAGATGTGACACCATTTGAAGATATACTTCACACATAATTTCATCAAAATACATAATTGAGAAGTGGTAAAATAAAATTTGTAGGATCAAGATAATCTAAAATAGAATTATATATATAAACTTAAGCATGAGTTAGGTCCGAGGATGATAATTTAAGGTTGATGATTCAGGCCTTCAATTACCAATTCAGTGCAAATGGTGTAAATAATATGGAGTGGTATCTGGTATGAATGTGCTGTGAAATTTGTACACTTGTAATGGAATTAATATATATATATATATATATATATATCTGCTTCGTATTGTTCATATTCTTCCCGGCTAAAAGTCGGCCACTGGTATAGTGTTGATTCAATTCCAACAGGATCATTGATGCCGTCTTAACCTAACTTAGTACCATTATTATATTCATTACACTTGATAAACGGATGCCGGCATTAAATCCAAGTTATCTCCCAAATGCTAAGGTTAATTTCCTAGCACTAAAATCCAAGTGAATTTCCTGCTAAACGACGAAGCATCAACTCAATTCCATGTAAGTCTGTCTCCAATTCAGCTTCCTATAGACAATTTTTATGCAAATTCAACAGTTTTTAGGACTTACTTCATGGTGAGCTACACCACAAAATTTACAAAAGAAAAACGCCAGAAAACAGGCATAATGGTGGCATAGATCCTGTATTTGGTAGTCTTTCTTTTGAAAATTATCTGGTGGGTATCTTTATTGTTTAGTTTATTGCTGCTTTTATTTAAGTAATTTAAATACTATGGTTTGTTCGTAGTTTTCTTTATATACTATTGTTTGTTGTTGTTTGTTCTTTTGACCTTTACCCTTTGTTTGTTCGTCTGTAAAGTTGAATGAATGTAATAAGTTCTCTCTAAATTTTAAATTGTTGAAGGGTCACCTCATTTTATCAGAAATGTGTGATAGCCTCAAGGTTGTTGCATGATTTGGTTAAAATTAATGATACAAAATTATAGCTTCCACTAGCAAGAGTACCAATAATATTTTTTCTTGTCTTTCTTTTGTAAGGTACTCCCTCCGTCCCAAATTAATTGCTTTTCTAGGACTTTTTAAGTCAAATTGACTATTTTTAAAATTAATAATTAAGCATATATAAATATATTTCTAAAATTATAAAAATTGAAATTAGTAATAAATTGTATATACTTTCTTTTGGTTATAATATCTTCACCTATATATTAGTAAAAATAGTAAAAAGATTAGTTTTAAAAATAGTCAATTTGACTTTAAAAAGTCCTAGAAATGCAATTAATTTGGGACGGTGGGAATATTTGGTTTGTCTATTTCTTTATTTGTTTAGTATTATTTTTCCTTGAATTCTGTAGTTGTAGTTTATCCTTGTTTACTCTTTTGACCTTTACCCTTGAAAATGAAGGAAAAGTTATCTTCTCTAATTCAACAAGAAAGAAGAGTTAATATTCCTTGAAAATTCCAAGTATAAAATGAATCTTTGCATTATTTTATTTACAATTGAATCTCTGAATTATTTAACAAATTGTACATATGCCAAATATAGTATTGTCAGCAGTAGCCTGTCAATATGTAGTGTGAAAAAAAAAAACCCAATGAGATCAAAATATTTTATGATTTTTTAGTTATTCTTTTGTATCATTTCTTAATACTATGTTGAATTGTCGGGAAACCGTCACTGTCAACAAGGAATTAATTGTAATTTGATTAACATCTAATGTTTGTTTAAAAGCATCTCATGCTATACCTTTAGGCTTAGTTAGACATTGAGAAGCTACACTTTGTAAGTGTTTGCATTAGTTCTGATCTTGTGGCAACGAGAGAGATGTTGTCTTTAAAGCGGTCTGATTCTGGTGAAATTCTAGAAAAGTATAGTTCGTCTAAAGCTTTTGAGTTTGAGAACAGAGAAGGAGGGAACAGAGAAAAACAAACTAATTTAAATGGACCAGGAGAAAAGCAAGGGAAATTGTTCTCAGCGTTTGGAAGCGTAGAGGATCTATTTTTTGATGCTGCTTCTCCACCATTTGGATCATGCCAGGAAGAGATCACAAAGCTGGTGACTGTCAAATCTGAAGACTCAGAGCTTTTAGAACCCCAGAAGCAAAAGCTTGAAAAATTTCCTTTAGCATCACTTGCGCTTTTAAAGAACTACCGGAGTAGGTTCAGACGATTGAAAGGTGAAAAGATAAACGTGCCTACCTATGCTTCAACATGCACTAAGGTGAATGACCGCAAAGTATCAACTGATGCAATCATACGATTGGCTGGTGAAAGCTTCATTCAGTCTTCTTCCCAGAGATCTGATGATCTCCCTGATCTTAGCCATCCATTTGTCTTTGGACTCTCTGCTGAGGAGACTAGAGATGTCGAGCTCGTGGGGTATCTCCTAGCTTCCGCAGAGAAAGTAGGCCACCAAAAGTTTGGACGTGCAAGGAAGCTCCTCAATAAATGCATTCAGTTGTCTTCTGATAAAGGAAACCCTATTCAAAGACTTGTATACTATTTTTGTGGAGCCCTTTTTGAGAAGATTGATCGCCAAACTGGGAGAATCTCATCAAATAGTTTGGGCAAGAAGCAATTATTAGATTTTGAAGAGGCAGTGATGAGCCCAAAGTCGGCCAACATTGCATTCCATAAAGAGTTACCCTTCTCTCAAGTTAGCCAGTTCACTGGCGTGCAAGCTATAATAGAACATGTAGCAGAGGCAAAAAAGGTCCATATAATTGACCTTGTCATCATGAATGGGTCCAACTGTATAGTTTTAATGCAAGCTCTTGCAGCTCGAGACGAACATCCCCTTGAGCACCTCAAGATAACAGCTATTGGAACTAAATCCAAAGCAAAAATTGAGGAGACAGGTAAGCGGTTGATAAGTTTTGCTGAGTCCGTGAACTTACCATTTTCCTTCAACGTGGTTATGGTAGCAGACATGCTAGATCTCAAAGAAGACCACTTTGAGCTGGATGCTGAGGAAGTTGTTGCTGTCCACTCATCATATTTGTTATCGACTATGATTGCACAGTCTGATCGGCTTGAATATGTAATGAGGGTGATCAGAAACATTAATCCTCATGTTATGGTTATCATTGAAAATGAGGCAAACCATAACTCGCCAGTTTTTGTGAACCGTTTCATTGAAGCTCTTTTCTACTATGGTGCATTTTTTGATTCTCTAGAAGATTGTATGGACCGTGGCGATCCAAACAGGCTGCTTTCAGAGTTGATATTTTTTAGTCCTGCAATCTATAACATTGTAGCGGCTGAGGGGGAGGAGAGGACAACTCGACAAGTGAATATCAGTGTGTGGAGGGCATTTTTTGCACGGTTTGGGATGGTGGAGTTAGAATTGAGCACTTCTTCCTTGTATCAAGCAAGTTTGGTGGTTAAAAAGTTTGCTTGTGGGAGTTCTTGCACACTTGATAGGGATGGGAAGTGCCTAATTATTGGGTGGAAGGGAACACCAATTCATTCTCTTTCTGCTTGGAAATTTGTATGACAGAAATCAATTTGAAAACTTTATTTCTTTTGAAGTCTTTTATGTGGTGCTCCTTTCTGAATGTTGTATAATGTTTCACTGAACTTCAAACATGTTAGTTTCTCCAAATCATGTAGGAAATGTAAAAGATATTTTGTGTTTAAATGATGAATTATTGAGCTGTCATTGTATTTGCCTTTAAATCGATTTTTGAGCTTAGCAGAGTTCATGTTTGGCTCTCACCTGATACTGTGCCTAGGAGCTTGATATCAAAAGAGGTGGGAAGTGTAACTGTATAGTTCGGAACTTGATATTAGTTGCTAAGATTTTTCAACCTTAGAAAAAGGTTAAGGTTGTTACCTGGACAGCTGTACTTCATCTTGTTGTCAAGGTAATAATGTGAATAAAATGGTAAATGTAACATTTTCTTCACCTCTTTATCTGAGGACATCAATTGAACTATGGAACTCGTAAATAATGGTTTTCTTACAAGAAATACATTTGTCAGTTGTTCTCTCCCCCATCCCCCCCCCCCCCCCCCATAAAACTTGGGTAATGCATTGAAAGTAAGCTACTAACTTACTTTTGTATTGTAGCTGTCATGTTAGCCAAATTTATTTAGAGAAATCAACTGTTTATTAATTTTTCTCATTTAAATTTCATTTTTTGTTTAGTAAAATTTAATTGTGAATTGAAGTTTCAAATAATATTCCAATCACATCCAATTTTAAGAAAAAGGTGGTTTCAAGATTTGCTTAAAAATCATAAATTGTGCAAGCTTTCCATTCGATTAATCTTGACTAGGACATGACAATATATATGTACCTACTAATTTACAACTATATACGTATTATAGTTACAGAATTGTATACAACTTTGATTTATTTCCTACTTCTTACATATACTGGATGCATGCCTGGTTTGTGGCTGCATATGGACTATGTAAAAGATTCTGCACGTATATCACGGATGCATCTCTTTATTTGGTATTAAAGAGCACTTCAACATAGATTTAATTAATGATTGCTTCTGCTACTGGAGTCATATGTTGGTAGTGTTAGAGGCATGTCAGCCAACCATTTTCCTTATGCTCAATTCCTCCATTTCAATATCAATAATTCAATGGAGTAGTGATGCTACATAAATATGCATAGGGAATAGAAATATGACAATTAATACTAAGGATATTATGGACAAATTATTGTAAAAAATAGATTATTTAAGGTAAGTAGACATTTAACTTAGGACTACCTAAAATAGTAATAAAGACTTTTATTCTGGGACGGAGGGAGTATTAAAGAGCACTTCAACATAGATTTAATTAATGATTGCTTCTGCTACTGGAGTCATATGTTGGTAGTGTTAGAGGCATGTCATCCAACCATTTTCCTTATGCTCAATTCCTCCATTCCAATATTAGTCTCTTGAGCTCCTTGTTTTCATTTTTTTTATGAGTTATTTATTTCGTAGATACATGTACGAATGCTGGCAGGATTGGTCGCAATATTCTTTGTTAGAATAATTTCAAACACCTGAAACAGGCCATAGCTTTTTCACCTTTAATTTATCCCCTCAACACCAGAGGCAAGGCCAGGATTTGCCTCCACTGGCAGCTAATCCAACATTTTTTAATGACAGAAAAATAGTGATGTTCGCCTTTTTATATAGAATACAGATGTTTTTGTTTCAGTTGGATTACTAAAAATTAACTTATTTGTTCGTCTTTCAGTAAATGTACAAAACTATCCGTACCCTGCAAGCTTGCTGAATAGTCGAGTCAATCTATTCTAATAGCAGTACTTTGATTTTTTTTTCTTCAAATTTTAGTCTTTTTACTAGGTGTATAATAGTCTTTATCCTATTTATTTTGTTGAATAGTAAGCTCAGTACTTCCTCCATTCCAAAATTAGAGAGGCATTTTCGTTTTTTTTCCGTTCCGAAAAATTAGAGATACATTCTAATTTTAGATTACATGTGAGATGTCTAATTTTGGTACGGAGGGAGTAGTGTTTAGTAGGAATATTTTCTTTACAAAAAAATCAGTGTAGCATGCTCTGCCCCTGCTCAACACTTATGTTGGCATGAGGATTATGGAGAATCAATTTTCTTTTTATTACACTAACGATAGAACTGCTGCTGGGAAAGCAATTTTATTGAAAATGTGAAAACAGCGGTCCTATTCTGCCTTACTTCCTTATGTTATGGTTGGAATTTTTGTTTGTCAGTATTTACTTTAGAATACTAACTAGAGAGGGGGAGTTGGCGCAATGGGATGCTTGTTCTAATTTATGCGTGCCGGATCTTATGTATAATATCATACAAGTTGCAAGAGACAAAAAATGCAGGCAAAGATCCCTCGTGTTGGTGACTTCTTGGTTCTTTTTTGAGCTCTGTCATTTTATGGGACTTACTGATTTAGTATAAAGATTCACAAGGAAGTAAGAGGATAAAGAAAACATACTCAAGTCCAAAGACATGGATGGGACAAGGGAACCATCTTCTTTAGCATCACTGGAGCTTCTGAACACTTACAGATGCAGATTTAAGCGTCTAAGAGCAGAGCAGGGAAATAACACAATTCATAGTGCAACATGCACTCCTAGCCGAAAGGAGTTGTCAACAGTTGATATCATAAAGGTGGCAATGGACAAATTTTTGGGCTTCACCTCACAGAGTGCTGGTGATGCTTCCATGCTTATACATTCTGGTCTCTCTTGTGAGATTGATAACGATGTCGAACCTGCCCTGTTTCTCTTAGCCGCCGCTGACAAGGTTGCCAACGAACAGTTTGATCGTGCAAGAAAGTTGCTCAGTATGTGCAATCACTTGGTTTCTAATACTGGTAATCCTGTACAGAGAGTCGTCTACTATTTCGCTCAAGCTCTTCAAGAGAGAATCGATAGAAAAACAGGAAGTAGTTCATCAGAGGGCCAAGAGTATTGCAAGAGATGGCTGTTGGATTTGGAGGAGTCAATAACTAATCTGAAACCTACTTTGCTTGCATATGGACTAGCATTACCTTTTTGTTTAATTCACAAATCTACAGGAATCCAAGCCATCTTGGATACAATGGTTTCCTCAAGAAGGGTTCATTTGATTGACCTTGGACTCAGAAGTGGGATGCATTGGCCTTTTCTGATGCAAGCTCTTAAAGTTCGACACGAATGCCCTCTTGAAAGTCTTAAGATAACAGCAGTTGGAACGTGGTCGCAAGAAATGATTGAGCAGACGGGCAAAAGGCTGTCACAGTTTGCAGAGACCATGGGGTTGCCCTTTTCATTCAAAATGGTAATGGTATCAGAGATGAAAGATCTCAAGGAGGATATGTTCGAGTTAGAGGCTGAGGAAACAGTTGGTGTCTATTCTTCGTTGGTTTTGAGGAACTTTATTGGAAGATTCAGTCAGTTTGAAACTCTAATTGGAGTGATTAAAAATCTGCATCCAACTGTGATGGTTATGATCGAGCAAGAAGCTGATACAACTTCACTAGAATTCATGGACCGTTTCATCGGAGGACTTCTTCACTTTGGTGCATTGTTCGATTCAGTTGAGGCTTGCATGGGCGCCAGCAACGAGCATAGGATGCCTTTGGAAGCAGACTACTTCCGGTTGAGGATTCAACAAATTGTTACCTTCGACGTGGAGGAAAGATCAGCTTGGGATATGAAGATTGAACGCTGGAGGAGTTTATTCAATAGCTTTGATATGGTAGAAAAGGAGCTGAGCATGTCATCTCTATATCAAGCAAACCTTGTGGCTGAGAACTCTGCTTTTAGGAGTTTTTGCACAACAAGTATGGATGGGAAATGCCTGCTTTGTGGGTGGAAGGGAGCACCAATTTTCTCCGTCTCTGCTTGGGAATTCCTTCCTGAAATTCCAAACTTCGCTAATTAAAATGGGCTTGCTTTTCTAGTAGTTTTTCTCTACTGTATTGAATTAACTGGGAACTCTTCTTCATTCCAGTTGTAATCCTTTTTGTTTTTTAAATAGAAACTTGGTTGCAAATGCATTTTTTTTAAAAAAAATTTCTTTTTCCTTTGATCTTTTAGTTTAATGATCTCTTTCATAATTTTGTCCGTACAAACTTAATAACTCACGTAAAGTATGAGTTAGCTTAAAAACGACTAATCAAGTATGTAATATTTTTAAAAGATATTTTATTTGATCTTAAGTCAACTCAGCAGTTCAAATTCGGTGACTTGATAGTTCAAAAGTTTTTTCTTTTTCTTTATTTTATTTTTTTATCTTTACTCAATTCTTAGTGACAAATGGTACATTATATCTTTAATAATAAATGTGTACTAAAATTTTGTTAAAAAACACATTATTTTTGAGCTTTTGAGTTAACTTTTGGAAATATCAAAATTTATGACCAATTAAAAGACATGAAAATCAACAAAAAAAAAAAAAAAGCCTCTTGAACTACCAAGTCATCAAAGTTGGACTATTAAATTGACTCAAGAACAACTAATGTGACTCGGTACTTACGATGTTATATATTGTTATAAATTTGTGTAAACTAAAATCTTTTTTATTTTATGTGATTCCACTTCTTCCTTCTGTGAAATTAAAAAGGGAGTGGGCTTAGTGTCATTTGTTTCTGTTTTGTCCATGTTTCCGATCTGTAAAAAACAATGTTATAAAACTGTGTGGGCGGGTTTCTCCCAGGAGAGTTAGGTCAAGGCCTGATATAGAATTTTGAATCAGCCCAGAAAATTGATTGACTGGGCCTTTTAGGAATGTGTAACCCACGCTGAGGGACATGAGCATGGGCTAGGTGCGGATTTTGCATTGGGATTTTACTTTGTACAAGCGTTGACATGACCAAATATTGTACCCCTAGAGACACTTTCACCAAATTACTCATTTCCGTCCCAAATTAATTGCTCAGTTTTTTTAAGTCAAATTAACTATTTTTAGAATTAATAATTAATCATATATAAATATATTTTTAAAATTATAAAAATTGAGGTTAGTAATAAATTGTATATACTTTCTTTTGGTTATAATCTCTTTACCTATATTTTAGCAGAAATAGTAAAAAGATTAGTTTTAAAAATGGTCAATTTAACTTTAAAAAATCAAAATTAAACAATTAATTTAGGACGGAGGGAGTAACATTTAATGAGAAGGAGAAATTACACATCTTATCATATTGACAAACTTGACACCAACCTTTTATTGACAGCTTGCTCGTTTACTTTCTTGTCTTTGAACACCAAAAAATAAAATAAAATAATTATTCAAGTTTTCTCTCATAAACTCACAAACATCATAGTAAAATATAGATGTGGCAAAATTAAATGCTGACCCATGAACCCGTCCAGTTAATTACAATTTAGTGGATTGGGTTATCCATTTATTTGAATGGGTAATAAATGGGTTGGGTTCAATGAATAACAACAAAATTAATGGTTAAATGGATAAATTAAATGGGTAACTCGACAAACTCACCCATCTCCCAGTTTCTTATTTCTAGATTCAGTCAACTTTAACGTCAAATGTTTGATTTTGGGTTCAGATGTGTTAGATTAGAATATATATATATATATATATATATATATATAGAGTAGTATCACTATAAATTAATACTCAATAAATTAATAATAACTTTAAAATAATATTTTTTTCTCAGTCTCGACTTAGGTTAACGGAATAAATTAATAATTTCGATAAAATAATAATTTTTAAAAAGACCCTTATATAAATATATGGTCACATCAAAATCATAAATTAATAATTCTTTTAAATTACAAATATATCTAGGGTAATCTTGTAAAATACGATTCTATTCTTGTTTGTAAATCTTTCTGAGTACATGTAGGGCGATCTCTCTTATACTCGTATAATTCCTTGCGTATTTAATCTGTCATGGTGGATTTATGGACACCTTTTAGATGAGAAACAAATGTTGAGTATGATTTAAAGAATTTTTGTTGATGTTTATATAGTAGTTCTCTTTATCATCATACATGGAATGTGTTAAATTCTAGTACAATGAACTTATATATACAAATTAATTAAACTTAATGTGAATATAATTTTTTTTATAAATAAAATGTGAATGTAATTTGAAAAGTGGATACAATGAACATTATTTAATTATTAAAAATAATTAATATCACTTACAATGAATTCTATTATTACATTAATTTAATAAGTATGATACATTGTATCAAAAAAAATATGATATAAACATCAATAAAATGTAATAATTTTAATGTAATTAAATTTATGTTCACTGAATAGAAAAACACTCTTTAAATTAATAAATTATTAATTTATCGATTAAATAATAACTCTCTAAATTAATAAAAAATTTCAGTCTCAACCGTATTAATTTATAGAGGTTCTACTGTATATGTATTTTCGATCCGACGCAAGAGAACTAGAAACAAATTAAGCAATGTTTTCTCCGAACAAATTATGTTTTGCTGTTTCTGAAAAAAAAAATCGAAAAAATGAAGTTGCAAGTTACATGGGTTGATGGGTTTAACTCATATGCATTTAAAATTTACCCGTATTCAACCCATTTAATATTATCTATTTATTACCTAACCCATTAGTAACCATCAACTCATTAAATTTTACACATTACCCATTAACCATTAAATCAACTCATTTGTCACCTTTAATAAAGTCTAACTTTTTAATCTTTAATTTTCTCACATCATTAACTTCTCTATTTTATGTTTTTGGCACAAAGCTTACAAATATAAAACATCAAGGTTATTGATAGAGTGAATAAATCTGTCATTTCTTGAAATCTCTCTTCTGATTCAAAATCGTGGTGTAACGTGTATCCTCTCCTGTTCCGATCATGGAATAGATGTATAGTAATGGAGGAGTATGGGACGATAAAAAATCCACTCAATTTCAAACTTGGTACAAGCTAAGATCATCATTCCCTTTGGTTTGCACAGGAGAAAAAACTCCACATCGACACTAAGATGATTATGAGTAGACCTGATAAACGGGTGGGGCTAGAGGTGGGTCGGACTAATAATGGGCTGGGCTAAAATGGCCCAGCTTTTTATGGGCTGAAATATAAAAGCCCGTGGCCTTGGTTGGGCCAGCCCGCAGGCTTATATCTATTTTAGGAAAATCATAGCAATAATTAATAAAACAAATTGAAAAAAATATAATTAAATGATATAAATTAATAATTTCAAAAGAAAAAAGCCCAATCTTCAATCTGCTAAAAATTGCTCTTCGATGCATATTCCAGATCCCGTTGGAGTTGTTACAACTGTAGTTTTGCACTTTTGCTCAACACTGATTAAACACAACAATAAGTACATAATGCTTCTTGGTTGTGAATTGTGATTTGTGAATAACAGATCTACTATAGCCACACACATATATATATATGGATGGTTAGCAGATTACTGATATGGTATAACAAAAGCAACACAAATATTCAAGAAAATATCAACAAGGATGATTCAAAAGCTTAAGGAACATTATATGGCAGTAAGGTAAACAATATAGTTATCGGCAACCGAAAAAATAGAGATAATACCATTGTATATGAGAAAAATTGAGAAAACCTGAACCAAACAACACACGGTTACTGTAGACGAGAAGAGGAGAAAGAGGCAAGCACTCTAGAACTTATTGCGTACAGATGAACAGTACTTTGCTATAGTACCAATGAACAGTACTTTTCTACAGTACCGATGAACACTAATTTGCTACAGTGTCGATAAACAGTGTCCTGCTACAGTACTGATGAATAAGACTTTGATACCAAGTTGAAACCCATATTTAAGAATATGAGAAAACAAAGAAATTGGTGAATATGAGAGGTTAAATACTTCTTATCATTTCATTGTATATATACTACATTCTGTTATAATCAAACTACAATTAAAGCTCTAATTAGAGCTGTAATCAAGGCTAAATACTACATTCCCTAAATAGTCAGATTCTAATAATATTTTAACAGATTTATAAAATATTCTACATTCTAACAATTACATTAAATTTGACTTTTAAGATTTCACAACTTGATTAGGAAAAGAATAAAATAGGACTCTTCGGATGGAGGGAGTATATTACTATGGTTTTAGGCTTACAGTATCAAATCATGATCCTTGTGTAAATAGAAAAGTGCTAGGGGACTTTACTGCTAGAGTTTATATCAAGGTAAAAATGAGCTTTCACAATCAATTTAGTAGAATCTTAACTTTAAATATCTTATCTTGTTTCTACCAGAAAACAATATTAATGAAAACATTAACCTCATCAACCTAATTACTCCCTCTGTTCTTAAAAAATTGTCGTTTTAGGAAGTAATTTTTGTTCCAAAAAGATTGACGTTTTGAGTTTATCAATGCAAATGGAGTAATTTTTTCCAACTTTACCCTTATTTAAAGTTCTCCTACTTAATGATTTTTCTCAAAAAAATACAAAACCCTTCTTAGTTGTTGAAATGTCTTTACAAATCTCTTCCCTTCCCAATACTTCTACTTCATAATCTTATGGTTAGTAGTATACTCTTTTTTGGAATCTACAAAGTTAATAATTAGTTGAGATAATTAAAACAAGGGTAATATAGTATTTTTTATAAGGAGTAATTGCATTTCTTAATCTACGTGAATTAACCTTAAACGACAATCTTTTAGGAACAGAGGGAGTATCTTTTAAATTGAAGTTCTCTTGGGCAGTAACTGAGACTCATTTTTATTGACATCAGAACCCAAGTGCATTTACTTCTTCTTATCGTATTTGTTGGAGGAAAGGAAAGGAAATGATTAATTAAGAGGACAAAGCTAATGATGTATTCCCTTTAGTACTTTTTTCTTCTTAATTAATTTATGATCATTGGAGACTGGGGAGACATGCGGCTTTTAATAAATGATTTACTTTGTCAACTCCATTTATTATTTGTTAGTTATCTTGTTTATATAATCTGCTCCTGTAATCTGTAATTCCTTATTCTTTTTTTTTTTTGGCCTAAAAATACTGAAGGAAAAGGAGAACAAGCTTTTATTGTGAACTAAGAACGGAAAACTAACCCAATAAGTTCAATTATTTTCTTAGTCTCAACTAGGCAGAGGTTTTTTACCTGTTATATTTTCATTACTGAGTCTCATATAATGAAAGGTTAGACAATTATGATTTTCCTTTTCACTATAATTTATGAATAATTAAACAAGGCATGCTTTTTGTAATTTTGGTGGCAGGATTTATTAGGAAATGTCAATGAAGAGTTCGGCATAATCTGTCTTGACTAAGATCCTTCCTTAACTGGTTGGATACTAAGATTTGTCTGTGATGTTTGAAAAACTTGCATGAAATATATATAATATAGCCTATATATTCGACTAATTAAAAAACTGAAAATGTCAACAACACTAGTAGCTTTCTGAGTATAACATTAATTGAACATATCGACATCATTGATGTGTTGGCTTATATAAATCCAAATTGCTTGTATTGGGAAATGGTCACTTTCGAAGACTTCAAGGGGTGTATTCAATTAAGACTTTTAAAGACTTTTTTTAAGTGACAGATTTTTGTAGAGTCTGTTCATTTTAATGACTTTTAAAGACTTTAAAGACTTTTTTATAAAGACTCCATGAAATAAGTAACAGAAGACTTTTTTATAAAGACTCCATGAAATAAGTAACAGACATTTATAGACTTTTTACCAAGACTTTGGTAGATTTTTGTATACTTCTAATATATCTTGCAGCTTATATTAATTGTTATTTCATAATTAAATGACTAAAAAGTACATAAATATACTATTTATTTTGAATTTGTTTTAGAATAAATTTTATAGTAATATATATATATATATATATATATATATATATATATATATATACACACACACACACACACACACACACAAACATATACACGTTTAAATTAGTTTAAGCATAATATAATACCTCCATTCAAAAATATAATATTAATAATAATTTTTAAAAGTCAATTTAAAACTTTTTAACATTTAAAGTTTGTATGATTCGTTTAAATTTTGATAGCAATAAATCTCATAATTAGTATATTTTTTAGATAATTTATAATAGTTATAATTGCATTAACAAAAATTATATAGATTCATATTAATTTTGAAATTAATATTTAAAATTAATATTTAAAAGATCAATGCTTATCTTATATTTTTTTTATGAAGGGAGTATATTAACTAGTTTAGTAATAATAAGTTTATTAACAATGGTGATAATTAATATTTTATTCCGTAATAATTGCAGCAGTAATTAGTTTTAGAAAATATTATGCAATACCTACCTTCTTCTCCGTCTAAGCTCTTATTGGTTTCCTTAGTCTCGCATCACGCAGAGCATACATCTTGCTTTCAAAAGGTTATTCCTTTTTTCATAAAAAAAAAAAATCAATGAATGTTTTTTCGCTATTCTTTCTCTGTGCTTCCCCAATTTCTCTTTTCCTCTTTCTATTTTTTCAATCTTTATGCCAATTCGTTACAGTTATTTTTGTCTAAAAATAATACTTTCTCCGTTGCATAAATCACAAACCTAAACAGTAGACTTACGTGACTGGATGCATATATTAGAAAAGTTTACTAAATATTTCATGTTCTCCTTTTCTCACATACTTTTATAGACTTTGTAAAAGTCTCAATTCAATACCACCTAACTTTTAAAGACATTACAAAAGTTATAATTGAATACCAGTAAACTTTTATAAACTCTTTAAATGTCTTGATTGAATACAACCAAACTATTAAAGTCTTTAAAAGTCTATAAATGTCTTAATTGAATACACCCTCCTAAAATAAATTGACTGAAAGCCCGTGTGCACTTTTTAAAACATGCAGGTGTTATATATATATATGTATATTATAGGATTGGCTGAATTTAGACAAAGATATAGTTTTGGAGACATTTGCAGTAGGTAGCTCCAGTTTTTAGAGGTAGAAGAATGTCCTCTCCCAAGCACTTTGATTTTGCAGTAGATCCAGAAAAGTATGGTGTTTCAAAGGGTTATGGATCTGGAGGAGAAACTATGGCAAAACAGACTCGGTTGTATGGAACAGAAGATTGCGGAGAACTGGTGGGGGACATTCATATGTTTTCATCTGTCCTGGGGTTTCATCCAGACAACATGCCTGAAGAAAGATTTCTTTTGTCAAACTATCAGCAAGACCAGCAAGTGGAATCATTTTCAGGTTTCGAAAGTAAAGGTGATTTACATTTTGATATTTTCTCTCCACCTCTTCAACCATGTCAGGAGGAGACCTCAAAACTTGCAAGTAACCAATCTGAAGATCTAGAGCTCATCGAACCACACGAGGAAAAACCACACAGTGTTCCTCTAGCATCATTGGGAATTCTTAGGAACTTTAGGAAGAGGTCGAGTCAATTGAAAGCCCAAAAGATAAATGCATCGAGCTATAATAAAGCCCTCATTAAGGTGAGTGGTCAAAAATTATCAGTTGATGCAGTTATTCGGTTGGGCGGAGAAAAGTTCATCCAATCCAGTTCCCAAAGGGTGGATGATCAGTCTGCGCTTACCCATCCATTTGCCAGTTCACTTGTTGGCCTCTCTAATGAGGATGCTGGAGATGTTGAACTCGTGCAGTTTCTCCTGGCTTCTGCTGAGAAAGTCGGCCAGCAACAATTTGAGCGTGCAAGCAAGCTCCTCAACCAGTGTGACGAGTTATCTTCTGATAGAGGAAATCCTATTCAAAGATTAGTGTTCTACTTCTCTGAAGCTCTTCGCGAGAAGATCGACCGAGAAACAGGTACTATCACAAGTAAAGGGTTGGGAAAGAAGCAGCCATTTGATCTAGAAGAGGGAATGATGAGGTCAGATCCGGTCTTCATTGCAACTCACCAAGAGTTGCCCTTCACTCAAGTTAGCCAATTTCCTGGAGTGCAAGCCATCGTAGAGAGTGTAGCAGAGGCAAAAAAGGTCCATGTAATTGACATTATGATCAGAAATGGGGTACAATGTGCTGTTTTAATGCAAGCTCTTGCAGCTCGACGTGAATGTCCTCTTGAGCATCTAAAGATAACTACTATTGGCACCAAGGGAAAACCCAAAATAGAGGAGACAGGAAAGCAGCTTGTCAGTTTTGCGGAGTCCTTGAACATATCCTTTTCTTTCAATGTTGTTATGGTGGCCGACATTCTAGATCTAAATGAAGACCTCTTGGAGCTGTACCATGAGGAAGTAGTTGCTGTCAACTCATCATATAACCTGTGGGCCATGATTGGACGTCCAGGTAGGCTTGAACATCTTTTGAGAGTAATAAGAAACACTAATCCTTGTGTAATGGTTGTTACTGAAGTTGAGGCAAACATGAATTCACCAGTTTTTGTGACCCGCTTCATCGAATCCCTTTTCTATTACGGTGCATTTTTTGATGTTCTGGAAAATTGTATGTCTCGTGAAGATCCGAACAAATTGATTGTAGAATCTATATACTTTGGTCTGGGAATACGCAATGCCGTGGCAACCGAGGGAGAAGAAAGGATAATTCGACATGTTAATATCAATGTTTGGAGGGCATTTTTTGCACGGTTTGGGATGGAGGAGAAAGACCTGAGCATTTCATCCTTGTATCAAGCACATTTGGTTCTAAAAAATTTTGGTTGTGGGACTTCTTGCACACTTGATAGGGATGGGAAATGCTTAATTATTGGGTGGAAGGGAACACCAATTTTATCTCTGTCAGCTTGGGAATTTCTATAAGGATATTTGGATGAAATTTTTGAAAATAGGATTGTGAAGTCTTCTATTTTACATGTGATAAGACTTCATTACATTGTTCAACATGCCATTTTGTTTTATTATATATTGTTTCTAGAGAAATTGAGTAATTTTCAAAATGATTTTCATGTGTTTTCAGCTTTCAACAATAAAACTATCTGAAGCTCCTACCAAAATCAGGTGATTCCTAAGACGACGTGGTCGTTCCAAATTGTTTTGTATAAAATTCTTCATTTTCTGTAATATTTGCTTTAACTTGTCTATTGCATCAGACAGGCGGTCTTCCTTGTTTTTATCTATATTATGTGATATGATGTACTACTCTGTGATCGATATCCCCTTTAACCTGCTTAGGTTGCCTATCATTTAGAGGGAAAGACATGAAAGCAGATATCGTATATCTCAGCTAGCGTGGTGTTTGTTAGCATGATATGCATTGTTGGACCCTCCATCCATCTAACAACTTAAGTTTTTAGATGAGTTAGTTACTTAACATGATATCTGAACTTTTGGTATCCAAGGTCTTGGGTTAATGGGTTCAAATGCACAATTGTCTTTATATTTATTTAATAGTACAAATGCACTTTAATTTCTCCCTGTTGGGCCCTCCATCTAACAACTTAAGCTTTTAGATGAGTTGGTTAGTGCAAATGCACTTTAATTTCTCCCTGTTGGGCCATCCATCTAACAACTTAAGCTTTTAGATGAGTTGATTACTTAACTTATATACAGTTCAGTTTCTAATGTTTAGAACTTAGCATACTGTGGATGGCAATGTTTTTTCAGTGGGTCTTAATCCTCTGGTTCCTATGGCTACTTTCTGAGTCCAGTAGCTGCATGTGTTTTTTGATGAATGAACTTACAATTTATACCTGTAAATTTGATCCCGTGTTGTGTGCTGCTATCTGGACTTATGCTTTCAGTGAACGAACTTATCCTTTATCTTCCGTCAGGGGTTTTAATTTTCTTTCCTCATGTGCTTTTATAACTATTAAGTACTCCATGCAATATATAATTGTCAGATTTCATATGTTTCATCTTTTAAATATCAGATAATTTTCTTGGCACGGCACGCACTTAATTTTCACTTAAATATATGTTGGGTGAATTAAAAAACTCCAACTGTCCTAAAAATGAGTATCAGTTTCTTTTTGACAAAGAAAGTAGGACTCCTTTTTAGGACTGAATATTATTAACTTTCAACAGTAACCCCATGAAACAAACCTTTATACTCTTCTATTTTCATTGCCGGAGCTTGATGAGAAATTTAAGGCAATGGAAGTAGTAGTATGTCATGGATTATTTTAATGAATGGAGTAGACAAATCTTGTGTGTTGGTGTTACTTGCTTGATTGGTTTCTAGAATCAGGGAGCTTTCTAAAATAAAATGCCTTTCTATAAACCAGGTGAAGTCAGAATTATTTACTATTTTAGGATTTTCCTTCTAACTTCACGGTTAAATCTAGGGCAAACTACAAAATTGTCGATCAATGGTGACCTTTTATTACGGTGCCATATAAAAATTGGACATGTTTTTATTACGGTGCCATATAAAAATTGGACCTACAAAATGGACATATAACTTAAGAAACCTGCTGGGTTTGGGTAAAATTGGACATGTTTTGATGTTATACCCAGATGCCCATCTCATACAACATGCACATTTCCATCTGAAACATGAGTCATCAATGGATGGCCTCGTGAAAGTTGAAAGATTTCACCAAGAGTACAGGACGTCTATATATGCATTAACATGTTGCAAGCTCCCGGATCAATTAAATCACTTGTTGCTATTACTAAAACAACATGAAGATAGAAAGTTGGTGGTCATCAACTCTCCACGATAACCTTAACCCATGCATTATGGTCACTGAAGTTAAGGGTCTGAAGTTGGCAAAGATTTTTGAGACTGGGTTTAATGTTTGTGGGAGCAGTTTACTTTGGAGAGGGAGGGTCGAATACTGTAGTTGCTGAAGCAGGAACTGAAGGTGACAGTTTAACATGTGAAAATTTTCTTTCTGCCCAAAATTAGGACTTTTCCAGACAAATAATTGATGCTTTTCTTTCCCGGTAAGGTGATTCATGTTTTTCTAATTATTAACCTCCCCCTCCCAACATTCCTCTTGCTTACGCACACACACATGCAGGTGCCATCTATTACAATATGCGTTACTCGGGTCTCTTATGCTTCCCGAAGCACATAAAGAGAGTTAAACAAATGTTGAGTCGTATTTTTGGCTGTACTTATGAAGTTGGAGACGTGCTTAGGAGTTATACAGCTTTCTGCTTTTCCCAGTTTGTCAGGCTAGGGTTCTTATTTCTCAGGGAGTTTGGGTGAAGGAGGAGATCAACTTACTGAAGGTTAAAATTATTCTTTTTTACTTGCAACCTATTATATATTTGATCTCTGTAAATCTGTTGTTCTCATTATTTTGGATAACTTCTATATGCTTTTGAGATATTAGTATTAAATACTTGTTAGTTTATCATTAACTTATGGCTTTGTGTCAGATTGAGAGTGGCCATGGAAAATGGAAATAAAAAAATGGATACATTATACAAGGAAAATTTCGCTGGAACATGTAACAATTTTCTGGCCCTAGCTCTCTAACTACATGGTCCCCGTTATTATCTTCAGCAATCATGTATACTCAAATGTTGCTAGTTGCAGAGTCTTGTATTTGACCATAAAGGGATTGTCTTGGTGACATTCTTACCCAGTGGCCAAGAATTAATATCATGGTTTCTATACTGAAATTCAATATTTACATATGGCTGTGAATATATTAACCATTAGCATTCTTGATGACCTGTTGGCAATTCTAGGTGGATTGCCAAAGAAAATAGAATGCGTGGAAGCCAATGTTCTAAACATTGAGCTCCCAATAAAAGGTCAACTTTCCTGGGCTCCTTCACAATCCATCTAGATTTCAATCCTAATTTGGTTTATTAGAAAAACTACATAGCAATGTACTCTGACTTTAAGCCAATAGATCTAGAGAGATTTAATTGGAGTCAACTAGAACCCTAGTTTTAAACTTGCAGATTTAAGGAGTAACACAACACAGCAAAAGTTAGACTGCTTATTGTAACATCCTTAATTGCTTAGGTGTTCTATATGTCAATCTACATTACCTTTCTAGAAACTGGTCTCTTCCTGGTAATGATATAAGTAAGATCCAAATTGTGTTTCTCTTTTAATAATGTTGGCACTGCTGTCTTTAGGACTAGTTGAATATATTCTAATTAAAGAACTTGAACACATAGTTCAACATGCTTTGACTAATAAGATGCTATATGATCTTGAAATTTTTCCTGATGTTTACTAGACATTTGGAGAACTAATTTTCTTCCTTTTCTGTGTCTTTTGCATTTAGTCAAACATAGGGACGGCTATCTTAAACTTTTGAATGTCAATCATGATTGGCTTTTAGTCTTGGAGGTATGGTTGGAATTATATGTTTGTTAATCCGGATCAAAGACTGCAACCAGAAAGTGGTGAGAGGAATTACTTTATAAGTTTTATCATCAACGAGCAAAGCCTATTATAACTGTATTTTGACTGGTTTTAACATTTGACTTTGTTTATATACTTACTTAAGTTAAGGAGAAGATATGTTGGGGTTATCTTTTAGCTGCAAATACATGTCTTCATTTTGACTCCTGCTATTCCACATCACTGAAGTTCACGGTATGGAGTTTGTAGGTAAGGTAAGAGCTGATAAGAATACTATCAAAAACCTATCACAGCAGAAGACTATGTCGACAAGGAAAACTATTATTCAGTTATCACTAATCATATGTAGTAGTAGCAATAAGATATTGTTGAAATGATTAGAAGTTTTTTCAGATGATGGAAAAGAAGATTTGTTTTACTTCAAAAATAAAAAAATAAATAAATTATGGAATGATGAAGTTGTAGAAGCCTCATAAAAGTTTCTCAGTTCAGATGTTTAGTGTTTTCACTGTGATATGGATCCATGTTAATTTTTATTACTTGTATTTAATACTATCATTATCCATTTAGTACTTACTGTAATTCGGATTGAATATAGCTGATATAGTTTAGTATGATTGTACTGCCAATTTAGTATTTTCCCCAGTATATATTCTTCCCTAGTTTTTAGCTGCTTTGTTTTTGAAATACCAGGAATTACATTAGTTAATCCGTTTCTTTTTTATAATCTATAAGTACAGTCTCCAGAAGGTCTGAAATTTGTCTTCATATCCGTTTCTTTATTTTTCAGAATACTAATGAAACAGAGCTTGACTAATTCAAGTGGCTCAATTTCTTAAGGAGAATAGATATAGGAGCTTAACAGATTGATTTGTCAACTTACTTTTTTGGGTTCTAGAATTCTGTTTTTAAAAAGGTCAATAGAACTACATAATATATCCAACTTAAACGACATTGGTACTGTCAAAACTTACATTGTCAAAGTGCAGGCAGACATATAATAATATTGACCAAATCCACATCAGATTACTATATATGGTGTTCAATTCTACCATTTTTTTTTACTGCAGAAGTCCATCAGTTTATATAATTTATGTCGGGAAACGTATAATGTCAAGTGGCATATTTATTGTAGTTTAATTGAACACTTTTGTACTTTTCTGGAACTGCCACTGGTATAAGTGTAGTTGAGTAGAAGTCCTGAGCACGTTGAAGCCGTATTTTGAGAACATTTGTGAGAGTTTCTAATTTAAGATGGTGAGAGAGATGTTCCCTTTTGGACAGCTTGATTCTAATTGATTACTGTTATTCTATGCGTGATGATAGTGGGGAAACTGCAGGGAATATGGCGAAACAAACTGAGTTTTATGGAACAGATCAAGAGTGGGTAGAGTCTGGGAACATCAATTTGTTCTATCAAAACAACACAATTCAGGAAAGGCTCTTGTATAGAAAGCAGCAACTAACATCTTTTTCTGGATTTGCAAGTTTTGATGACTTATTCTATGATTCTCCATTTCAGTTATGTCAGGAAGAGCATATAAAGCTTACCAAAATTCACTCGGAAATTTCTGAGTTAATTGCACCCAAGGAGGAAAAGTCTTGCACATCTTCTTTAGCCTCATATGGGATTCAAATGAACAGCGAAATCGAGTTGGGCCTATCTGATTGTGATGTGCCCAGCTATGATACTGCTGCATGCACCAAGGTTGACAAAAAATTGTCAACTAAAATCTTTTTGCGGTTGGCTGGAGAAAAGTTCATCCAATCTACTTGTATTAGTTTTGATGATCTCTCGGTGCTTAGCCATCCATTCTCAAGTTCATTCTTTGGTCTCTCCGATGAGGAAACTAGAGATGTTGAACTCATCCAGAATCTTCTAGCTTCTGCTGAGAAAGTAGGGGAGCAGCAGTTTGAACGTGCAAGCAAACTCCTCAACTATTGTCATGAGTACTCTTCCAATAAAGGAAGCCCTGTTCAAAGACTGGTGTACTATTTCTCTGAGGCTCTTCGACACAGGATTGAACAACAAACCGGAAGGAGGACATTAAAGGATTCGGGAAAAATGCAGTCACTTGCATTGAAAGAGGCGTTGATGGACCCAAGCCCGAACACCGTTGCATTTTACCAACAGGTACCCTTCTCTCAAGTTAGCTTATTCACTGCAATGCAAGCAATAATAGAAAATGTATCAGAGGCAAAAAAGATCCATATAATTGACCTTGAGATAAGATGTGGGTTACAATTTTCAGTTTTGATGGAAGCTCTAGCAGCTCGATCTGAATATCCCGTTGAACATCTTAAGATTACTGCTATCGGAACTAAATCAAAGCATAAAATAGAGGAGACAGGTAAGAAGCTAATGAGTTTTGCTCAGTCCCTGAACTTGTCCTTCTCTTTCAATGTTGTTATGGTACCTGACATGCTGGATCTCAATGAAACACTCTTTGAGCTGGATACTAAAGAAACAATTGCTGTCTATGGGGCATATATATTGTCAACCATGCTTCATAGGCCAGCTAAACTAGAAAATCTGATGAAGGTGATCCGAAAGATTAATCCTTGCGTAATGGTTGTCACTGAAATCGAATCAAACCATAATTCACCAATTTTTGTGAACCGTTTCATTGAAGCTCTTTTTTACTATGGTGCATTTTTTGACTCTATTGAAGAGTGTATGGCTCGAGATGCTCCAAATAGAATGATGTCAGAATCAATAAACTTGAGTCCGTCGATAACAAACATTGTGGCCACTGAGGGAGAGGAAAGAACAGTTCGACATGTTCATAGCGTTGTCTGGAAGGCATTTTTTGCGCGGTTTGGAATGGTGGAGACAGAACTGAGCAGGGCAGCCTTGTATCAAGCAGGCTTGTTGGTTGACAAGTTTGCTTGTGCGAGTTCTTGCACAGTTGGGATGGTGGGGAAAAGCCTTGCTGTTGGGTGGAAGGGAACTCCAATTTTTTCTACTACTGCTTTGAAATTTCTGTAACTAGCAGACTCATTTGATACTTAAAACTAAATATTACATTTATATTAGTTGCTGATTTTTGACTTTGTATGATGTTTTCTATTGAACTTGACACATTTGTTCTCTAAGTCGGGTTATATAATGTAAAAAGATGTGAAGTTGGATTCTGACTCGAACTATCTATAAAATTTGTATTTTCTATCAAAAAGTGTTCATTCATTAATGTGTCATATGGGTACTCCTACTTATGATATTGAACAAATCAACACCAGATTAATATAATATAATATAATATAATACTCCTATTTATGATATTCTTATTGCATGCATGGTGATATATGGGTGTCTGTTAATTAGTGTATATTAGTTATTCTCGGACATGACATGACACGACACAATCAAGAAGGGACTTGTATAGTAATTTAGTCCAAATTAGCCGTTGTACTTTTGTGGAACGGCTACTTGTATAGAATTATTTTTGGATGATTATAGCTAGTTAGTTAGTTAGTTCTTCAAAGAAGGAGGGAATATGTCTGAACAGACTCAGTTGCATGGAACAGATCGAAGAAGATTGGGAAGGAAGAGTCGAGGAACATTAATTTGTTCCATCCTTTTCAGGGTTCAGGAATTTTGATGATTTATGCTGTGGTATTGTCTCCTCACCATTTCAATTTTTACAGAGTTAATTGTACCCGAGGAGCTAAAGCCTCTTGCATCTTTTTTATTTTAGCATCATTTGGGATTCTAAACAACTTTGGAACCAAACTCGGGCAATGGAATGGTGAAAGAGTAAATGTGCCTAGCTAGCTATGATACAGCAACAGCATGCAGTAAGGTAAATCCATATAATTGAACTTGAGATCAGAAACGGGTTGCAATGTACAATTTTTATGCAAGCTCTTGCAGGTCGACTTGAATGTCCTGTTGAGCATCTAAAGGTAACTGCAATTGGAACCAACTCAAAAACAAAAATAGAGGAGACAGGTAAGCGGCTGACATGCAGTCCATGAACTTAATTATCATTCTCTTTCAATGTAGTCATGGTACCTGACATGCTGCTGGATCTCAACAAATTAAAGGCCTCTTTGAGTTGGACGCCGATGAAGCTATTGCTGCTAATCTTCTTTCTTTCTTTCTGTATAAAATGATTGGACGGCAAGATTGGCTGGAAAAAATGTCTAATGAGAGTGCGTATTAGCATGAAACCTTGCGTGATGGTTGTCAATGAAATTGAGGCAAACCATAACTTCATTGAAGCTCTTTTCTATTATGGTGCACATTCCAATTGTATGGTAGATTGTATGAGTTATGATGATCAATATATAAACATTTAGAATATTGTGGCGGCTGAGGGAGAGGAAATTAGGACAACTCGACATGCATGTGAAGGCTAATGTTTGGAGCAGATTTATTTTTTGCGCAGTTTAAAGTAAGTCCAGAAGGAACTGAGTATCAAGCAACCTTGGTGTCCAACAACTTTGCTTGTGGGAGTTCTTGCTCACTTGATATGGATGGGAAAAGCCTAATTATTGGATGGAAAGGTACACCACTTCTTTCTGTGTCTGCTAGGAAATTCCTATTATGGTAATTGTATGAAACATCTAAAACTGGGTTTAAAGTTTTTATACATGTAATGTTCTGAATTCATAGTGTAGTCTTAAGTATGTTTGGATGATATTAAATGTATTTTGAGACTATGTACTCATATCAAATGACATCTACTGTAGTTCTCCATAGGTACAAGGCGCACAATGATGAACCCTTTTGTTAAGTGTAGTTGGATATATTTGTTGGCAACTTCATTTTTAATTTTTAGAGCTTATTCTATTAGGATTTAATTTTAGGGATATATTTCTTCCCAGAGGCCTAAAGAGACATGAGAAAATTGTCAAGACAGTAAAGAGAGAGGTCTCTACCATTAGACTATTACCTTGGTGTTAGACCATAAAAGTCAGTCAAATTCACTTAATGAATAAGTAAATACTTCCAAAAATAATAAATTAGTTTTTTATTCTCTTAAAATTTCTATAATGAACCATTTTTTGCCTTTCTATCCTCTTGTATTTCTTGAGTTTTAAATATAGCTTTTCAATGGGGCATAAAAATAATTTTAAATTTAACAACGAATTTAAAAATCAACACAAAATATACCTTCACATTTAACCTAACTTATCAACAAAAAGAGGTAAAGATTTAAAGACCATAATAAATGTTAGGAATAACTTTGTCGTAATAAATTTTATATTTAATGTTTTAAACAAGAAAATTTTCATGTATAAAAGTATATGTCTGAAAAGCTAAAAGTTGATAATTTTAAAAATATATTTAAATTTTAATTTCGATGTTAACTTATTAAAATAGAAGTATTTTTATAAATTACTCTCAAAATTTACATATAAAAACACAATCCACTTCAGGGAAAAATTCTTTTTTTTTTTCTTATTTAAGATAAGAGAGCATTATTTTTACATGAGTTTTAAATATTATTCTCTCCGTCCAACTTTACTTGTCTTTTACTTGTCCTAGTTTGTCTATTAAGAAAAATTTTTATTTCTAAATTATCCATCTTAATTACTTTATTATCATCTTTTTTTATTTTATTTAATCTCCTTTCTTTCTTGGAACAATAAATTAGAGGAGAGAGAGAGGAAAAAAAGGGGTGAGATTATAATTCTAATGTTAAAGTTAATAGTGCTACTTTATTCGTGTCATGTTGTTTTCAATAATTTTTTTAAAAATTAAATAAGGGTATTATTAAAAAAATAATGTCAAAAATAGTATTAAAAAGAAAAGAGACAAATAAATTTAGACAAACTAAAAGAAAAATTAAAACAAATAAACTTGAATGAGGGAGTATCATATTATCCTTTCTTACAAAGTTTTAAAAATCGGACCGGCTCGGCGGTCGAACCGGTAAAAATCGGAACCGGTCCGCCTTCCGGTCCGGTTTGGCCCAGAGAACCGATTTTGGTCAAAACCTAGGTTGGCCCGTTGACCACCGGTTCAACCGGTGGTCCAACCGGTAAACCCAGTTAATTGACCTGGTTTTTAAATTATTATTTTTTTTTTTATCAAAAAAATTTTAATATTAAAATTAACCACTTTTATTAATATTGTAACTCATCTTTATTATGTTTTAGTTCATAAAAAAAATGAGATTTTTAAAATTTTTATTAATTACTAATAATATATATTTTTATATATTAATGACGTTACCGGTTCAATAACGGTCCGACCACTGGTTGAACCAGTGACCCACTCACTCGGTACCCTTTTCGGGTTGAACCAGTGACCCACTCACTCGGTACCCTTTTCGGTTCGATGACCGATCCGAATTTGAGAATAGTGCTTTCTTATATAAAAGTGAAACCTATTTTCTTTTGACTATAATGTGAACCCCTTGGGGTTGCTCTGCTAGTTTAATTTGAGATCAGTACCTAGAAAATTTTTAGTACTAGTCTGGTTGGGAGAAAATGCGCTCTTAAAATTGCTCAATGAAGAATTTAGTCTCAGTTAACGTGTTTGAGGATACTCTTAGCAGTTAAAAAAAAAAAAAAAAAAAGTATGTAAGAAAGAAAGGATAATGTAAAAATATTCCTTACAAATAATGAATGGTGTTGTCCATTAAAAAGTGACCCAGAATGAAGTAACTTAAAGCTTCCCGCCTCCCAGATAAATTATGTGTCAAAATTCCAACTTGTTTTTATCTGATTTCCGCGTTTAATCCGTAAGAAAATCTTCTTCTTATATATGCATGTGTCTGTTTACATCTGCAGCGATAATAGTTCTCGTATTTGCTTAAATTCTAAGCTATACATAGTATTAATTCTCGAATTTGTTTTTTCTATGAAAATTTGGGTATATTTAACTGTGATTACGATGTTCGGGTAGTAATGATTGAGATATACATATTTTTGTTTCCAGCCCCTTCCATATTTGGTGATATTCTATCTTTTAAAATAGCTAATCTTGAAATCAGCTAATTAGATCATTTTATCATGTGACATGAAATTAACTGTTGTTGCTTTTATCTGAGATGCTACAGTTTGGATTATTTGTTTGTCAGTATGGGCACAAGACTGCACCATGAAATTGTGCGATGGAATCTCCAATATTTTAAGTCGGTCAAGCATCTCTATGTAATGTATGTGCATTATATTATGGCTTGTTTTAATTTTGACTTTAATTATATATTGATTTAAATTGAGAAAAGTATGTAAAAAAACCATTTTTTGATAGCAAAAGATTGCGACTGTGTGGACATGGATGACAATTTTTTCTTTTTCCAGATATAACAAATCCATATATACTAGTACTGATTACAAAAATAAACTATATTGCACTAATGAAAAAATAATAAACGATATTGCATGGATGAAAATACTTCTTTTTTTTTATATATATAAATCGTATGTTTTAAAGAAACTGATATTTTCACATGAAAAGTGTCGCTATAGATCCTATAACGACGGTTTTCTCTGTCGCTATACATCTATAGCGACACTTTTCATGTGAAAATATCAAAAAATGTTGTGGAAATATCAGTTTCTTGTTTTAAAGCACTTAAATAAGTTTCTTAGGCAAGATGTTTATGCATGATTCCAATGTGATTTTGGATTCACAGTTTCACACCTACTGGAATTCTTCCCGAGATCATAGGCTGCTGCTTCTTTAAAACATATCAGAAATTTACCCTTTTTGTTTCCTATAACCACAGTGCCCAAAAATATTGCAGGGGGCTTGGAAGGTTCAAAACTGTTTTCCTTTTCTTCTTCCTTACTTTTCTCCCTGCAGTAGAACATAGCATTAGTGTTACACTTTTGACTGAATTTCTTAGTGAAAAAACGATGGAGCTTAACGGAGTGGTTTATCAAGTTGGCTGCAGCCCTATGTAAAAATACCTGTTTAATTCCTTGAAATTGTTTGTATCGTTATAAAGGTTGATGGAATTTGTTTCCGGCTGACAGCCATTCTGTCGAATCTAAAATTTCCAACGTGCAGGCTTGAGGCATAATTCCATTAATCAACATCAGATTACTACATAGGAATTATGATGTTCCTGCATGGAATATGCCCGTCGGTCAGAAATTAACACCATGAGAGAGGAACTTTATCATAATTTTAATGACAGAATTTGTACTTTTGTGGAACTGATACAGTTATAAGATAGTTGAATAATGAACTGAGAAGTCTAAAACTATAATTAGAGAACATTCATAATAATTTAACATTTAGGAGATGAGAGAAATTTTCCCTTTTAAAAAATCTGATTGTAGTGGAGCTCCTAAAGAGTATGGTTCTTCCAACGAGTATGAAACTGTGGAAGGAGGGAATATGGCTAAACAAACTCATTTGCATGAAGCAGAAGACTGGGGGGAGTCAGATAACATCAATTTGTTGTATCAAAACAATTCTGATCAGCAAGAACGGCAAGTTTTACCCTCTTCAGGGTTTGTGAGTCTTGACAATTTATGTTCTGATGTTGTCTCTTCAGCATTTCAATTATGTCAGGAAGAGCACACTAAGCTTAATAATATCGACTCTGAATTTTCAGTGTTACTTGCACCCAATGAGGGAGAGTCTAATGCATATTCTTTAGCGTCATTTGGGTTGCTAAATAACCGTGGAAGTAATTCCAGGCAATGGGATGGCGGTGACAAAGTAAATGTGCCAAGCCATGATACAGCATGCAATAAGGTTGGTGACAGAAAATTGTCAACTAATGAAATCATACGATTGGCCGGAGAAAAGTTCATCAAATCCAGTTCTGTAAGGGTTGATGATCTCTCGGAGCTTAGTCATCCTTTCTCCACTTCATTCGTTTACCTTTCTGATGAGGAACATAGAGATGTTGATGCCATTCAGCATCTTCTAGCTTCTGCGCAGAAAGTAGGAGAGCAGCAGTTTGATCTTGCAAAGAAGTTCCTCGACCATTGTGATGAGTACTTTTCCAATAAAGGAAACCCTATTCAAAGATTGGTGTACTATTTCTGTGCAGCTCTTGGAAATAGGATTAACCAAGAAACTGGAGGCATAATATCAAAGGGTTGGGGAAAGATGAAGTCAGATGAGATTGAAGAAGCGATGATGAGCCCAAACCACCCGACCATCCTTAAATTCTACGAAAAGGTACCCTTCTGCCAAGTTCACTCATTCAGTGGAACGCAAGCAATATTAGAAAATGTTGCAGGCGCAAAAAAGATTCATATAATTGATCTCCAGATCAGAAGTGGATTGCAATGTACAAATTTTATACAAGCACTTGCAGATCGACATGAATGTCCTGTTGAGCATCTTAAGATAACTGCACTAGGAACTAAATCAAAAGCATTAATTGAGGAGACAGGTGTGCAGCTGATAAATTTTGCACAGTCCATGAACTTGTCATTCTCTTTCAGTGTAGTTATGGTAGCTGACATGCTAGATCTCGATGAAAACCTCTTTGAGCTAGACGACGATGAAGTTGTTGCTGTCTACTCAGCTCATTTTTTGAATAATATGATTGGACGGCAAGACAAGCTGGAATGTCTAATGAGAGTGATTAGAAGCATGAATCCTTGTGTGATGGTTGTTACTGAAGTTGAGGCAAACCATAATTCAACCGTCTTTGTGAACCGTTTCATTGAATCTCTTTTCTATTTCGGTGCATTTTTTGATTGTCTGGTAGATTGTATGGACCCTGATGATCCAAGCAGAATGATTACAGAATCCATGTACTTTGGTCAAGCAATACAGAACATCGTGGCGGCTGATGGAGAGGAAAGGACCATCCGACATGTGAAGAATAATGTATGGAGGAGCTTTTTCACGCGGTTTAAAATGGTGCAGAAAGAACTGAGCACGTCATCCTTGTATCTAGCAAGCTTTGCAACAAAGAACTTTGCTTGTGAGAGTTCTTTCTCGCTTGATATGGATGGGAGAACCCTAATTGTTGGGTGGAAGGGAACACCTATTCTTTCTCTTTCTGCTTGGAAATTCATATAATGGTAATTGTATGAAACATTTTAAATAATGATTAAAGTCTTTGTGCATGCTCTTTTCTCATATCCTTAGGTATAGAGTTTTCTATTGCAGTATCACTTATATTTAGTTCTCCACGCTGTTTGATGTGAGATGGACTGCCAGAATATTTGTCAATGTTGTTGTTGTATGAGCCTTCAAAACTGTGTTATCACATCCTTCACTGTTGATGTTAGTTTTTCTTCTTCTTTTTCATATGTATAAAGCAGAATGGGGAAGGCCTGTTCATTGGGGTAGTTCCTTTTGATCTCATCGTATAGAAAATTCAACACATGATATATACATGCCATTCGACTGAGACCCTGCAAGCTAAAACATAGTCTCTGCTGCATGATCCCAAATTTACATAGTAATATACAAAAGCATCATCCTTTTTATTACTTTTTCCATTGCTGCAAATTTTGCTAGTCCTCGTGACGGTTGATGAGACTGATTAGAAAGATTAATCCTTGTGTGATGGCTGTCTGTAAAAATGAGGCAAACAATAATTTCCTTGTGTTTACGAACCATTTCGTTGAAGCTCTGATCTTCAATGGCGCGTATGATTGTGGGGTAGATTATATGGATCATGACGATCCAAACAGAATAATATCAGAACCCATATACTTTAAACTGACAATACAACTGGCACTTTCTCTTTCTCATCAGAAGTTCCCATAGTAGTAATTGTATGAAAATATTTGAAATTAGATAGAAAGTCTTTATGTGTGTTCTTTCCATCATAGTTTTATTTACTATGATGAGAACTTCATCGTGAAACGATAAACTAAGATCTCGAGGAGTGAGACCTAGCAACAGAATAAAAGAAAGACAGAGCCCGGAACCAACACCTAGGCCAAAACTCTCTTTGGATAAGAAAAACTTATAAACATATGTCGACTCCTCTGGAGTTGATTACTAGCTGCTAGGATAGTAATGTGTTGAAACGTTATTCTACAACTAATCCTTTCACCTTTTTCTCAGGCTATACATTTGCAGTTGGGTTAAGTTTCAGAAAATGAGTTCATATTACTATCACTCTGGAGTATATTCTTCAATAAATGTCAACCAACCTGATAGATTTCACCTCATTATTTTTCACTGTCTCCTGAAGACAGAACAAAAGTTATGGATTCAACAGAAATATTATTTACTTTTTTGTTATAGGACCAAAGAGTTCTATGCTTCATTACATGCATATTTGGTGCGTCTACTTGAGGTAAGCAATTGTCCCTTAAAGCATATAATCAACTACCATTGGCCATATCCAGAAGTATTGATTGGCTCTCTATTTCTGTTTCAATGTTGTTTCTTCCTGGGATGTGTCCAATCTTGTCTCGTGTAATTTGTTATATGAACTTCTTCTAAGCTTCCATCTTCTGTACCTGGAAGAATATTTATGTTATGCTAAACGTCCTATTTATGAAGACATGCTATGATCAAACAGAGCTTGTGCTAGATGCTCTGCAAACCTTTGATTCTGTTTAAAAGACATGGAGAAGATACAAATGTGGGAACGGTTTTTCTTGCTTTCAGTCTCAGATGTTATGCTACAGGTATGGAATTATTTAAACTTTTTTGCATTTATTTATGTAGCAAACCGAAATCTGATGCTAGGGTGGTCATGTGATGGCAAATTCTGCCAGTTTTTCATTTTGACCCCCTCCCCCTCCCTGTTATTTCAATTTTAACATAACTGGAGTTCAAAAGATATATATTTTAGTATCTGATCAAGAGTTTAAAATTCTTTTCTTTTATAGAAGAAGGATTGTACCCTGAATGTAAATGAAAATGTCAAATAAAAAAAGGTGTAGAAGCTTCTCAAGACTTTTCAAGTTTCTTAAGTAAAATTTTAATACATGCTGCCACTGTGATTTGGAACCATGTGAATTTTATAATCCACACTGAAGCTGCTTCATCTTTAAAATATCAGATATTGACCCGATTTATCAACATGCATATGTATATATTAGAAATTGACCTTTTTCTTCTTTAACTAGTGCTTGAATAGTCCAAATGTGTTTGCATACTTGCTCTTTTTCTAAGCAATAAACAGAGCACGAGTATCACTTGGTGGCTGTATTTCTTAGTATAAAATTTGTGGAGCTTAGTGGATTGTGATGTGTCAAATTGGTTGCCGTCCTACCTAAAATACTGTGTTGATTCTTATACTGATTGTTTGCATCGTTATGATATTCCAAATGACAGACATGATGTTAAATCTTATATTGCCGAGGTGCTGGCTGAATTATACTAATATTGACATAAGATATACTACTTATGATGAATATTGGTGTCCGATCAATCTATATAATATTCGTTATTGTCGACAAATGAATAATATAAAAGAAGGCATGTTTATAGAAATTGAAATGAAAACATTTGTAATTTTGTGGAATTTCCACTTGTATAAGTTTACTTGGATACATACCCTGAGAAGACAGTGGGTATATTTTGAGAACATTTGCTATAGTTTCAATATTTTTAGTTGATGAAAGATATGTTCCCATTTCATCAGCTTGAGTACAGTGGAGTTCCAGATGTTCAGAATTATAATTCTTCTAAGTGTTATGAAAGTTGGGAAGGAGGGAATGTGCAAAAACAGACTCAGTTGTTTCAAAGAGAAGATTCGGATGAGTTGGCGAAAACCATTTTGTTCTATCAAAACAACACAGCTCAGCAAGAACAGCAAGTAGAATCCTTTTCAGGGTATGGAAGATTTAATGAGCTATACTGTGATACTGACCCTTCACCATTTCAATTAGATCAAGAAGAGCGTGCAAAACTTAGGAACATTCACTATGAAATTTTAGAGTTATTTCCTCCCGAAGAGGAAAAGTCTTGCACATCTTCTTTATTATCATTTGGGATTCTAAACTGCAGAAGCAATTTTGGGCAACGCAATTCTGTGAAAGTTAATGTGCCTGGCTCTGATATTGCATGCTCAAAGGTGGGTGATCGATCAATTAATGAAATCATTCGTTTGGGAGGAGAAAAGTTCATTCAATCCAGTTCCCCAAGGGTTGATGATCTCTCAGAGCTTAGCCATCCACTCTCCACTTCATTCTTTGGTCTTTCTGATGAGGAGACGAGAGATGTTGAAGTCATCCAGAATCTTCTAGCTTCCGCTGAGAAAGTAGGAGAACAGCACTTTGACAGTGCCAGCAAGCTCCTCAACCAGTGTCACGAGTACTCTTCCGATAAAGGAAGCCCTGTTCAGAGATTAGTCTATCATTTCTCTGCAGCTCTTCGAGAGAGGGTCAACCAAGAAATGGGAATAGAGGCATCAAACATGAACAAGTCACTCGAGTTTGACGAGCCAATGATCAACCCAGACACGATCCTCCTCACATTTTTCGAACAGGTACCCTTTTGTCGAGTTATGCAATTCGCTGCAATGCAAGCGATAATAGAAAATGTAGCACAGGCAAAAAAGATCCATATAATTGATCTCGAGATCAAAAATGGAACACATTGTTCAATTTTCATACAAGCTCTTGCAAGCCGGCATGCATGCCCTGTCGAGCACCTGAAGATAACTGCAATTGGAACTAAATCGCAAGCACAAATAGAGGAGACAGGTACACGGCTGATTAATTTTGCAGAGTCCATGAACTTATCATTGTCTTTCAATGTAGTTATGGTAGCTGACATGCTAGATCTTAATGAAAACCTCTTTGAGTTGGACCCCAATGAAGTTGTTGCCGTGTACTCACCATACTTCCTGTCTACCATGATTGAAAAGCAAGATAGGATTGAATGTCTAATGAGAGTGATAAGAAATATTAATCCTTGTGTGATGGTTGTCGCTGAAATAGAGGCAAACCATAATTCACCTGTTTTTGTGAACCGCTTCATTGAAGCGCTGTTCTTCTTTGGTGCATTTTTTGATTGTTTGGTAGATTGTATGGATCCTGATGATCCACACAGGTTCATTACAGAATCCATTTACTTTGGTCAAGGAATACGAAACATAATGGCAGCTGAGGGTAAGGAAAGGACAATTCGACAGGTAAAGAACAATGTTTGGATGGTGTTTTTCTCGCAGTTTGATATGGTGCAGGAGGAACTGAGCATGTCATCCTTGTATCAAGCAAGCTTGGTGGCAAAGAACTTTGATTGTGAGACTTCTTGCTCACTTAATATGGATGGGAAAAGCTTAATTATTGGGTGGAAAGGAACACCTGTTCTCTCTCTTTCTGCTTGGAAATTCTTATGATGCATGGTAATTGTATGAAACATTTGAATTAGGAATCAAGTCTTTATGTAATGTTCTTTTTAGTTGTGCTAGTCAAGATGATGATGTGAATAGGATTGTAAAACTATGTTATCATATATGCATCTCAGACTTCATATTTTGGACTAAACTCGCAAGTAAAAATGTTAGTTCTACGAGGTCTTGCAAGTAAAAATGTTAGTTCTACGAGGTCTTACTCACATGAATAGTAAGTGAGATCTATCCTCTTGAGAGAGAGGATACTCTAGAACTAACATATTTACTTCTGAAAATATCAATTTTTTATTTTATCTGTTAGTTTTAATTGCAAATTGTACTCGCGGTGAATGTATGGATTCGGTGGCAATTTCAAATGAAATTGCGACTGATGCTGTGGTTACAGATTGCATTTTAGTACGAACCAAATCACCCAATGTTCTTTCTACAAAAGTTGCACTATGATAGAAGGTATATATTATTTGGTTTCCCATGTTAAAATGAGTGTTCGAGAGCTCAACAATATATATAGTATTAGTAATGTTTGCAACCTTGTACATATATAGTTATTATTTTTTTACTTAATATAAATGTGATGCACAAATTGCAATACTACTTGTGACATCTAAACCTTAGTTTTGAGCACCATTTTCTCTATTGAATTTATTCAAAACATGTATAAACATGATACGTTCACAATAATAAATTGTAATTTAAACTTAAATTAGATATTGAATACATTAAAACGAAACGTGTTTAAGAAAAAATTGTTTTTCTAAATATATATAAGAAATGTAGGAGTAATGACATTTTAGACATTTCAGATTAATTTATAATTAAAAATTAAAAATGTAGTATAACGGACTTAAAAAAGAAAATGAAGAGAGCTGAAAGCATCTGTATGAATATAACTTTTTTTATTGGAGAAGCCTAGAATTTGGAGCATTAGCCAGCAAGGTGGTGAAAGAAATGGAAGGAAGCATCTGACCTACTAGACATTCTTCAATCCTTAGCATCGGAGATTTGACACTGTAAGTTTCCTCTTCCAAAAAAATGGCTGGTAATAATCTCTTGGCTTCCATATTCATGCTCACATATCTATTTCATGGGGATTACTAAATGGGTATTTTCATTATCTTCATCTCAAAATAATCCTCTTCTTTGATTTATGGCTTAGATTAAATTAACAATATTTCTAGATATATTATTCTTCTTGCTGCCTAATATTCTGAATTATTGTTTGATCTTCTAGTAGCTAACAATATTTAACTCTTTAAAGTACTAATGATTTTTTTGAAACACCAACCATGATAGATAATAAACAAATGTTTATCCACCCTGCAGATTCCTTACCGATTATAATTTTTAATGAGTTGTTTGTAATGTATGTTTAAACAATTTGGATTTGTTTGGGGATTAAACTATTAAACAATGCAGGAGTAATATTTTTAAAATGGGTACTATCTTAGACTAGTATAATCCCCATCAAATGATTACCTGGGATTAACATGTTTGGAAAAAAGGTATCCCTATTTCAGTTCTTCCATGTATAATCCTATTGTATATGAACATGTGATAAAACAATATCCAGGATTAGTAATTCTGGGATTATTGAGGGTGAACTTCAAGGTCACGGGTAATTCCTCTATTATCTTTCCAAGTTATTTTTTTTAATCTCTATAAGTTTATATTCTGAAAGAAACTCTGTTGTTTATATATTTCTGTTCACATTTGATGCTAGATAATATTACCCATTTTTTTGCCATTTTTGTGCTTAATGTTTGAGTTTAGAGGGAGAAGGGGGATTAGTTACTGCTACCTGGAATCATATAAGAATAGACGTGGTAAACATGCATATGACTTCACAAAGTTACGTTACTTGACATATCCAAGAAAATTAGGTCACTGCATTGTAGTTCTATATATCTATATGTGACTGTGACAGCATATAGCACTATATATGCGTAAGCTAAACTTACTATATAAGAAGACATTAACCTTGGCATGTGATTTTCAATAGAACCTGACATGCGTTGATTAAGAGTAGATTGTGTTACATATACATTAATTATATTCAAACCCTTGCTTCTGTTTACAAGGACGTATAATGAGAACTAGTCTTTTGTTACTTTCCCTCAAACATGCGGTCAGCTTGTCGTAGAATCAGTTAATTTGACAGTTTCAACATGCGCATCTAATTTGAAAGTAATAAATGTTCTTGCTTTCAGTTTCAGATGTGCAATGGTTGAAATTATATGCTTGTCATATGTCTCAAGACTGCCACCAGAAAATGGTGAGAGGGTCTCTTAAATTAACCATTTTAGATCGGTTGAGCATCTCTATGTAATGTGTTTATATATCACGAGTTCATGATTTGTTTTACCTTCTGACTTTATTTATACTAGTCTACATGCAGACGTGTAGAACTTCTTTGTTTTTTTTCGGTTGATAGTTTCATAAGTATAGAAAGTTTGTGAGAAATTATTACGTAAATGATAAGAAAAACAGAAAATTAATTTATGAGAGGAAGTGGTGAAGAAAATGTGATAATCATGAATTTGTGATTTTAACCCTGAAGATACCTAATGGGACACAGATTCACCAAAAAGTATGTATTATCTCTTCGTCTCACTTTAAAATATAGATATATATAGCAATTCTAAACTTCAAACTAAGCACAAGAAATTTTTAGGTTAAACTGTGATGGGAATGTGCTCCGTTTTGATTTTGATCGCTGTTGTTTCACATCACATGAGTTCAAAGTATATCTAAAGCTTGTATGTAGGATCTGAGTAGGGAAAACCCTTTTCATTCATAGCAGAAGACTGTAGACACAGATGGCAATTTTTTCCAGATACTACAAAAAGATTTATAGTAGTAGCAACTAAAAATATATATATAGGTTATGTTGAATTGATGAGTATATATTGTACATATGATGGGTGAAAGGAAAAAAGAAACTATGTTTTCATTTTATTTAAAAATAGGCCAAATGATACTTCAAATTATAGAAGCCTTATGTGTAGTAAGAAGTTTATACATGACTCCACTGTGATTTGGATCTACGTGAATTTTAATTACATTGAAGATAAAAGGTCTAGTTTTACTGTAACACTGCTTGCTGGAATTCTTCCCCAGCTCTTTAATTAGGTACTTCATCATTAAAACATTATGATCTACACTTTCCTTTCCTTTAACTATGGTGCCCCAAAATAGGAGCTTGGATAATTCAATTTTTTGTTGTGTTTTATCTTTCTCAATTTTTTCTCCCTCGGCAATTAAACAAAGTATTAGTGTTTCATCTGGTGACTAAATTACTTGAGACAAAATTTAGGGTTGTAGCAGAATAATTTATCAAGTTGGCTGTGGTCCTACCTAAAATATTTGTTTGAATTGTTTGCATCGTCAAAAGGTCAACGGAAACTATATAATATCCCATGCAAGCGGTAAGTCATAATGTTAGATCTAAAATTGTCAAGGTGCAGGCAGAGTTATACTCATATCAAACAAATCAGCATCCAATCAAAATGACCTTCATAATGATAAATTTTAAAATTGCTAGGGTGCAGGCTGAGGCATAAAATTAAACAATTCAAACTGATTACTATTTATGATGCTCTTACCTAGTGGAATATGGCAGCCGTCAGTTTGTATGAGTGATTTCAAGAAATGAACACTGGCAAAAAAGAAATATTGTAGTAATTTAATTGAAAGCCTTTGTACGTTTGTGGGGCTACTAGGCTAAGATAGATGAATAATACAACTGAGAATTCAAAAGCTATAGTTTGCACATTTGTAATAGTTTATCATTTTAGGTGATGAGAGAAATGTTACCTTATAATAAATTTGATTCTTCTGGAGTTCCTAATGAGTCTAGTTCTTCCAAGCATTATGAGAGTGGGAACGGAGAAAATTATATGGCGAAACAAGCCCAGTTGCATGGCACAGAAGAAGATTGGGGAGAGTCGAGAAACATACTGTGTCAAAACAACACAGCTCATCAAGAACTGCAAGTACCACCCTTTTTAGGGTTTGGAGGTTTTGATGATTTGTGCTTTGATCTTGTCTCTACACCGTATCAGTTATGTCAAGAAGAGCATACAAAGCTTACAAATATCCAGGCTGAAATTTCAGAGTTATTAGCAGCCAAGGAGGACAGATCTTCTTCAGCCTCATTTGCGATTCTAAATAACTATGGAAGCAAGTTTGGGCAATGCAATAGTGGAAAGTTAAATATTCCCAGCTATGATGCAGGATGCTCTGAGGCTGGTGATCAAATGCTGTCAACTACTGAACTCATACGACTGGCCGGAGAAAATTTCATACAATCCAGTTCCCAAAGGGTTGATGATATCTCGGAGCTTAGCCATCCATTCTCCAATTCATTCTTTGGCCTTTCTGATGAAAAGACAAGAGATGTTGAAGTCATCCAGCATCTTCTTTCTGCGGCTGAGAAAGTAGGGCAAGGGCAGTTTGACCATGCAACCAAGCTCCTCGACCAGTGTGATAAGTTCTCTTCCACTAAAGGAAATCCTGCTCAAAGATTGGTGTACTATTTCTCTGAAGCTCTTCGGGAGAGGATTAACCAAGACACAGGAACGATAACAGCAAAGGGTTTGGGGAAGATGAAGTCATTTGATATTGGAGAGGCAATTAGCTTCCCAGACTCAACCCACCTTGCATTTAACGAACACGTGCCCTTCTCTCAAGTGATCCAATTTACTGGTATGCAAGCTATACTTGAAAATGTAACAGAAGCAAAAAAGATTCATATAATTGACCTCGAGATCGGAATTGGGGCGCATTATTCAATTCTTATACAAGCTCTTGCAAGTCGACATGAATGTCCAGTTGAACATCTGAAGATAACGGCAGTCGGAACTAAATCAAAAACAAGCATAGAGGGGATAGGTATGTTGGTGAAAAATTTTGCACAGTCCATGAACTTAGCATTCTCTTTCACTGTAGTTATGGTGTCAGACATGCTAGATCTCAATGAAAGCCTCTTTGAGTTAAACTCGGATGAAGTTGTTGCTGTCTACTCACCATACTTGCTATGGACCATGATTGGACAACAAGATAGACTGGAACGTCTAATGAGAGTGATTAGAGGCATGAATCCTTGTGTGATGGTTGTTGTTGAAATTGAGGCAAGCCTTAATTCACCCATCTTGGTGAACCGTTTTATTGAAGCTCTTTTCTATTATGGTGCATTTTTTGATTGTATGGTAGATTGTATGAGTGATGATGATGCAAACAGAAACATTTTAGAATCCCTTTACTTTGGTCCGGCAATAAGGAACATCATGACTGCTGAGAAAGAGGATAGGACAATTCGATACGTGAAGATCAATGTTTGGAGGACATTTTTCGCACAGTTTAAAATTGTGCAGAAAGAACTGAGCATGTCATCCTTGTATCAAGCAACCTTGGTATCTAAGAACTTTACTTGTGAGAGTGCTTGCTCACTTGATATGGATGGGAAAAGCCTAATTATTGGTTGGAAGGGAACTTCGATTCTTTCTCTCTCTGCCTGGAAATTTATATGATGATGATTTTATGAAACATTTGAAGTTAAGAGTTAGTGTTTTTATGTTTATTCTCTTTGTGAGATTAATAAATCTGAAGTTTGTGCATGGCGCTTTAGTAAAAGATTGCCCATGTCTTTAACAAACTTCTTAATGCAGCCGTGCATTTCTTCTTCTTTCTACATGCACAATAACAACAGTTACTTTCTTTGTAGCTCATCATTTGGAGTACTATTTTCGAGTTTCAATCAAGCATACTACCAGTTTAAGCATATATATGTGAATTCTTTTCATTCCATTCTTTGTTTAAGAAGAACTACACGGAAAAAGATTTGCAGCTTAAAGATTGAGGAGTGAGAATAAATTTAGGTGCAGAAAGAAACATTAATCTTGCGTTTGGATCGGAGAAATGGATTGGAAGAATGAATAAAATGATTTTTTTTAATATCTCAAATGCATGTTTTGGTGATGGTGAATGGTCATGTGATAGAATAACATAATTGTGACATTCATCCATTCCACCACCTCTCCATAGAATTAAAATGAATTTTTATTCCATCAAAATGATAATCTGACAGAATAAATACACTATTTTTTTTTTAAATTCCTTTCTCCATTTCATTCTTTCAATTTAAACATAGATAAGATGTCAGCACCAATCTCTTATTTGGATGAAAATTTCCATAGAAACATGCTCTAATGAGTTGATAAATATATTTGAATTATTTAATTCTATGTTTAACAAACAATTCCATATTATATAATCCATTATAGATTTTAACTGGAGATTTAAAATTTTCAAAGTCGTAGTTCAAGATTATAGAAAAATGTTCCATAAGAATTGTATGCGTTGGCATTTGTTATTTAACGATGCATGAATCCAATACTTTTCTATATATTTGAAAGATGGTGTAACAATTTTTAACTTGACCGAATCTGGATTATCAAAATTTTATGGATCTAAGATGGCCCATCTCTGGAGGATTGATCGGTCTTTCTTTTCCTGTTTGGTTTTGTATGGGCTGGCTTTCTTATATGTGTAATGTGGCTATCCAGCTACACTTATAACAATTACGTGTTAATAAATAAGAGTGTAATAAAAAATGAAATGACAAAATTCATTAATTTCACGACTTTAAATGATATTTTTTCCGTTCGTAAAATAAAATATATATATATATATTAAAAAATAAAAAAATAAATTTATTCTTAATGATCTTATAAAATTATATAGAATAATAAGTATTTTTAATTTTTTATATTAATAAACACTCTCTAACTTTATGTATTTTATCTATTTTTTTGAAGGCAAAATTATTTATGTCTTTTAATCACTTTTAGAGACTGAGGTAGTATTTCAAATCAAAGATTTTTTAATTCTGTCAAAAATTTAAGTAACCATGATTATATAACATGATAAATATTACTCCCTAAAAAATATTTTAAATCAAAGTTGTGAAATCAATTTAATGACAATGAGCAAATTGAGAGCGCTACGTAGAATCAGCTTGCCAAAGGCCACTTGGTGGCACCAAACGTTGACATCTTTCCTTTGTGCAACGTGCTAGGCTGCTATGCTAGCCCATTGTGTAGACTCGTCTCTGTTATACTCCATGACAAGACTAGTAGTATTACTTGCAAAATTACGGAGGAAAAGGGAGAGGTTTAAGCGAAGAGGAGAAAGAGGAAAAATGGAGGCAAAGGCTACTGAAATTCCCAACAGCAACAAGACCCAGATAATTGAGACATGGCTGAGAAAGCACCGTTTGATTTACACCGTAGCTACTAGACACCCTTTTATCCTTAGCATCCGAGACGGCACAGTTGACTCCTCCTCCTTCAAGACATGGCTGGTACAGTGTTTCTCCCTTCTATTCTTGTGTGTGTGTGTGTGTGTTTTTTTTTTTTTTTGAGATTTAGATTGTATTTATGTAAATTCAGGTGTGGATTTTCAATTGATTCATGTTCTTGTTGAAGAAGGCCTCTTGTTTGATTATCCGGGGTTGTACATTTGCTCTGTAGTCTGTAAACCATGGAGCCAATTTGGCTAATTTCTAAGCATTATGCAATTGAACCTAGTAATAAGTATCTTGATACTTTTATTTGGCTTTATTATTAGAATGCAGCTTATTTACCATACATTCAAAATTTTAGCCTATATGTAGGCAGATTGGGCGTATAATCGTGGTTAATAATACTCCTTTCTCTCAAAATGAGAGTACTATTCCACTTTTACTCGTGTTAAGTTTCTCAGCTGTTACTTGATACCCATGTTAAGGTTTAACTAGGATACATTTTGTTTAGAGGACACATTTGAACATAGTATCTTTCTAAAAAATTTCCCCACTCACAAACTTTATTTTTAAAATTTAATATCGAAAAGATTACCTGAAAAATAATACCCAATTGTGTTTCCCTAACCCAAGTGTGTTCTAGGAAAATCTTGACATACCTAGAAAAGTGAAATAACTCTCTCATCTTCATTGTGGGACAGAGGAAATACTACAGAAATAAGTTTACTCTGATATTCTCTTTGAATATGAATGTGTAGGTGAATGAGTTAGAGCTCAACTAGGTATATAAGGTTAACAGGGCACTCAAATCAATTAAGCTCCTGTTTTACTTATTTGTTTTGTTTAAGACCACAATCAATCAGTAGAATGTGACAATATGATGGATTAATGTATGTTCTCAAACAAATTATCGGGTTGAAGAGAGATTTACCATGGAATTATAAATGGAGTAAAGATTAGGAACAAGGGGATCAATCATTATTTTCCATTTGCTCATATGAAATGACTTTGAGAGAAATACTTGGAGGTCCTAGACCAATATGGTAATGTCACTAATGCTGCAGCAATTTTATATTTATCTCTACTTGTGAACCAAAAATATGCTATCACCTGGCTGTGTGTTTTCTGCACCATGAGCTCATCTAATAATTCATAGCCACTTTTGGGAGTATAATCGTACTTGCTTCACATATCATGCAGGGACAGGATTATATATATGTCAGAGTTTTTGTCCCTTTTGTAGCAAGTGTCCTGGTAAAAGCTTGGAAGGAGTCGGATGATAATTCTGATATGGACATCATATTAGGTGGTATGGCTTCTCTAAATGATGAGATTGAATGGTTCAGGAAAGAAGCTTCCAGATGGGAGGTTTCACTCACTAGTGTTGTTCCACAAAAGGCAAACCTCAGTTATTGCAGGTAAGCCACATCTGTTATATCTAGGTAGCTACGTCTGTTAAATCTATGACCATTCTTAATTTCTGGCGACTTGGAATATTTGGTACCTTTGAACTTTGGAGTTCATGGAGACAACTTTAGGTGCTATGCTCTCTAAATTGTGGATGGTTTTTATGTATACTGATACTGCTCACACACAAACAAATACATACACAGACTGCACTCTATTTCTTTAGTTTATTTTTATAGGAATGCTCCATGATATTTAATATTTCCGTCTGCCAGTCTCGGATTGCTTCTTTTATTGTCCAACTTCAAGTCTCATTCATACTTTGTCATGTTCAACGACTGAAGATGCCCAAGTCCCATATTGCATTAATCTTTCAGAAGTCTGTTGCCTGGCTTCTGGGTAGCTAGCATAACTTTGTTGTTCTTTGAAATATCTCTGTTTGTGCATCATTTATATTGCTGTGCTGTATATGCATTTAGTCAACCTACACTGCATTTTGTGGACAGAAATATTTGTTTGCAAATATTTTGTTGTTAGCAGAAATTCTTTAAATCCTTCATTTTTTCCACTGTGAATTGTTTGACAAGCGCATTCCTTTTACCATGCACATCTATTGGAAGTTTGTGTTGGACAAATATGTCTGATGTGAATGGTATGCTCTAGAGCTCATGTATAGTACTCATACACGGAACTGATGAAACATGTAAACATCAAATGTAAGAGCATGCTAAATAAAATTAAGACTGTATATACACATGGTATTAGTTATAAATAGCATCCAGCAGTTTGTGTCATGTAGCAGTGCATTGAAGATTGGAAGTGCTGAGTTTGGAACTTGGTACCGGGCATCTGAAGCTCACGTTTATACTATCATTCTACTAACATCTTGAATTGATTATCGTGTGATCTAGTAATCATTAGGTTGCCAGTTCAAATTTTTGAGTTTGAGCGTCATTATTAATATCGGGTAATTTGATAACCTGTTTTGTGATACAGATTTCTGGAAAGCCTGATGAGCCCAGATGTTGAATATACAGTGGCCATCACAGCATTTTGGGCCATTGAAGCCGTTTATCAAGAGAGCTTTGCTCACTGCCTGGAAGATGGCTCTAAAGCTCCGGAAGAACTAAAACAAACTTGCCAAAGATGGGGCAATGATGGCTTTGGCGAGTACTGCCGATCCCTTCAGAATATAGCTAATCGTCGTCTAGAAAAGGCATCTGATGACATTATTTCAAAAGCTGAGCTAGTGTTCTTACAAGTCCTTGAACATGAAGTAGAATTCTGGAATATGAGCAGAGGCGAGATGTGAGTGCTATCTGCTAGAGATGTAAGTGCTATCTGCTAGAAAAAGCATCATGGTTGCTTCTTGTTGTTGAGATTCTATAATAATACAAGGTTGCATGGTCTTTATCCAGAAAGAAGAGCTAATACTTTTTATTTGTAGTGTTCTTGCACTAATCCTTGGAACATTTTTTATTAGGACGTGTATCTACTAGAGCTCCAATGATAGATAAATGAGTAGTAACAAGAACTGTAATGAATTGTATTAAAATCTAGGGGGAAATTATGAAGAATGTATGCTAAATTTCACAGGTTACAAGTGCATGTAGCACATGGAAACTGGAATTTTACAAATACCAGGTAGTTATTTCATTGGCAAGCTACAATGCCAGGTAGTTAACCACTGATTTCCTCAGTGATTCATCTCTTAAAATACCTCATCACAAAAAGAAAAAACATTTGATGGGTTTAATTATAGAATGCTAGATTCACACGTTTTTTTTTGTTTTGTTTTTTTTTTTGTGTCAGTTCATTTGATAAAAAATCATTATATGTTTTTTAGGTAAGAAGACACGACTTTCCAATTAGTTTCAGAAATATGTATTTCTGTTTATTTTAATTCAAGTTGTATTAAAGTTCTTAATGAACATTGACCATCAAAGTGGCTGTAGTTTAGTGGTGAGAATTCCACGTTGTGGCCGTGGAGACCTGGGCTCGAATCCCAGCAGCCACAATGCGTATTTTTTTATTATGCTTCACCTCATCCACAGGATGCAGATTAGCCTATCAACCATAGGATCAGATTAGCCGATCAAAACGCGAAATTCCAAGAACACTACACATCCTTACTAAGTAAGAGCAATATTGTTCTGTTCTGTTTTCCGCAGAAACATCCACGAGTTCATAGCAATTTTTGCCTTTGGCCCGGAGAGTATGATTTGGATGGTAGAGTCTCGTGCCACTAATATTTAGCGTTTGTTCGTCTACCAGCTTATAAGTTATAATTGTTTAGTGTCAGAGTATATGATTGGATCATAGAGTCTCCGGCTATTAATATTTTATAGTGTACATAGACTTGGTGTTTGTTTGTCTACCAACTTATAACATGTTTAGTGCCGGATAGTATGATTTAGATCATAAAGTCTCCTGCCACTAATGTTTTATGGTTTTTGCATATACTTGGATGGAAAAAAAAACGGCTCTGAAAAAAGAAATTGGGGTTCTCAATACTTCTCCAAGTTCAACGAGATGCGCCAACCTTGGCGTGCCTTACTCCTAACCCCACAAGGTTTCGAGACGGAGTTTAACTTGAGTCTCATCTACTAACTTATAATATGTTTGGTGCGTTTAAAGTTTCAAAAGTATTTGAGAATCTTGTTTGTTTACAAGCAGTTTATTAATTTATTCTAAATATTATGCAACTTATTTAATTCATAAATATTTATATTTCAAATGTTACTACTATAAACACGAGCAACCGTATGCACTCTTAATAGAAAATACCCTCAATAGAGTAGCCATTTCTTTGGAGTTTGGTGATTTACAACTATGTTGAGCTTGTCATGTCGGCTCATTTCAATACCTTAATTTTGAACTTGAATATGAAACAAGGGCTTATAGGAAAAGATTAGTCCTACACGGATAGGTTTTTTTGGACATAGAATTGGACATTTTCATGTTGGTTTGTTGTTGTTTTTTTTGTATTGACTCTAAACATATTTAATTTATAGATTTTTAAACTAATTTATAAAAAAATTAAAAAAATTATGTGTAATTTAGATATATATCAAAACAAAGGCGTACTCATTTTGCATGTTTAAAATTCTTAACAATAAAATACATGCACTAGAAAAGTTTTACAAGTTGAGATCCAAATTAATTAATTTCGTAGGATATTTTTTATTTATGGCGCTCTTTTCATAGGGGAACTATTTAAATTTTTAATAATAGTTGTACAGTGTATGCTATGTCGATCATCTCATTGGCTTCTTTCTCAGTGGCCGAAATCTACAATAAAAATATGTCATTAAACTAGTGGCGGCTTCTCAGTGGCCAAAAAGTAAAATGAAAATATGTTTCATCTCTTTTGAAATATAAGACCTTTTCAAGTTTTTTAATTAAAAATATTTTTAAATTTAAAATTATTATAAATTTATTTAACTTTAGTCGAATGATTACAAATTTTATAAATTATTTAAAAAGTATTAATACTTACTAGATTTATTATTTTTAAATTTAATGTATCAGTGTTTTGAAAGATTTAAGACGATTCACTAGTTCATTTTCAAAGGATAAACTAATGTTTGAACAATTCTTCATCAACTTGCACATAATTAAAATATCACATGGAGAATAACTTATCATGAGTTTTTTTTTTTTTTGGTCCGCCTAATTTATGAAATCCTTCGTGTACTAGTGGTTTACTCAATATACATCCAAATAAGATAACTGTGAATTCCAATTATCACAGAAAGAAATAAAAAAAAAATCTATCGATCATGTTTAAATCATTTAAAGACAATTGATTTCGGATTGTATCTCCGATATTAAAACGTAAAAAAAAAAAAAAAAAAAAAAAGAATGTCAGATTATTTTATTGGGGCGGCTTTCTAGAGAAGAGGAAGAGAGAGGATTAGGACGTATGATCAGTTGGAGATAAGTAAGGAAGACTATGTACCTCCTACTCTATCTATAGTCTCTATCTAATTCTCAAACACCCATCATCGGCGTAGGCACTAATGGCTTATGGTGGCCTGGGAGCTGCCCACCTTAATTCACTTTTCGAACAAGAGATAATCACCAAGTTTATTAAAAGAATATATATATATATATATATATATATATATATATATATAAAAGCATGAAGTGCAACTTGTATATCTTTAAACCCTTTAATTTAAAAATATATATATATAAAACTTAACATTAAAATTAATTTGATACCCTAAAGCCACAAATTCTGACTCAAAGGTCATGCATGGCGGCATGTATAGTGGATTTGGCTACTCTCAGTTATTTTTCTCTTGAATTTCATTCTATATTTATCACTAAAAATATTTATATATCTATCTCGATCGTTTCTACCTATGATCTAACTATATATATGTCGACAATGAAAGATCATATTAGTGTGATCAGTTTTGCAAAAAGTTAAAATTATTAGATGTACTTTTATCATTAAATATTAACAAGAATAATAAATTATTCATATTTTTGTATATAAAAATGCACATATTTATCGGATGGCAATTATAATTTTTTGTGAAATGTTACAAATTAATAAAATAAATTAAATGAGTAGTATTGATTTCATGTATAATATCAAAACAATTAAGAAAAATTGGAAATAAATGTGATGGACAGTAGCCAATTTCGGGTGTAGCTAGGCTGCTGAGACCTTGTGCAAGAAACTTTTAAATATAATTTTTTTTAATGATATTAATATTAGTTGCATAATTCATAGGTAGGTTTAATAATTGCATTTCGAGTAGCCAGGAATCTTTTCATCCACTTTTATTTAGTCTTTTACCGGGGGGGGGGGGGCGGAATTGCAAAAATAACGTTTCTTTGTGTCTTTAAAAAAAATAATTCTATTTATCTAGTCACTCCACTTAATTTCTCTTCCTTTTTTTCTCATTAAGAAACTCGCAGACATAGTGATAACCTTAACAAATTCCAAAAATAGGTTGAGGATATATTTTGGAGAGTGAGGAGATAAAAACAGCAGCCAGTTGTTAAAAACGTAATGTTAATATTGAAAATAAAGAAAAGCAATAAATTAATTAGTTATGACCAATATTGGTATTATTTAATTAGAAATTCTCAAAATTTCTATGAGTTTACAACTTAAGATCAAATACAATCACAATTAGAAAAGAAAGAAAAAACCAGATAAGATACAGGTAGCTTAGATCTCTTCTCCAATTCACATGATATCACCAAAAATCCCTAGCTCTAACTAAACAAATAAATACATTATAAAACAAGGGTTATTAAAAATGTAAATATAATGATTGACCAAAACAAACATGAAACCTTACATCTTATTATAAGCAAATAATACTTACAAATACAAAGAAATTAAATCAAACATCGATCACTATATATATATATATATATATATATATATACACACACACACATATATATCCTCACTTACACTTATTTAACCCAAACTCAAAGCATGTAAAAGCAAATCATGCATGCAATATTACATTACAAACCCTCTAGCTAGTTAAGTTACATGTCACTCTTAACCGAACCCAAACTAGTAGAGTTTCCATCAGAAACGATATCCCCAGATCCAGGCATGGAAATTCTGAGTGGAAACTTGGGCTGCTTATTTGGGAAAAACAATCCAAAATGCTTCTCATATTCTGGATTTTTATTATTTTCATCAAACGTCGCAAACATGTAGGTCTCTAGTCTCCCCGGCCTCCTGGGGGTACCATTTTCCACATGTTGAATCAATCTAGAGTAATAATTACGCGCATTATCAAAAGTTGTCGCCACTCCTCCAGCCGACGGCCATCCAGTTTCTGATACCACCACCTTCAACGACCCACCTCCGGCCCTCTCAAGAGCCGCATATAAAGCATCCATCATTGCATCGAACAGATTCTGGTAACCAAGGCCATTGTCCCATATCACCGGGCCCGGAGCAGTGAAAATTGCGTAAGACAGAGAAATATCACCCGGATTCCCAATGTGACTAAAATACGGGTACACATTAGCTAGCAAGGGCGCATTGTTATTCACAAGAAACCGAATAATTGGATCAAAATATGCCCTAATATCTCCCCTAAAGCTACCTTGTGAAGGGGGATAAGAGTTTCCTATTAATGTCATATCTATTGCAGTTGAGACCTTAACCGTGTTTGCCAGTCCTGCTGCCGAATTAACTGCCGTTTGGATGTGTTGCATGGCTGGTAACACCAACGGAGCTAGCCAGGCCGTGCCACCGTTAATGGGACTGACTTCATTTCCTACGGCTATGTACCGAAATTTGACTTGAGGGTAATCTACTAGATTTCCGTACACCCAGTCGTATGCATAGCCAGGATCATTGGCGAGACGCTGGAGGTCTGAGTTTGGGACACCAATCATGACTTCGATATTAGAGTTTTGTAGAGCTTGTATAGCGGCTCGATTTGGATCGTAGAGTCTCATTCGATCGAGGTTGTTTGATTTGTATAGATTTACAACTTCTGATGCAGGTGGGAGATTGTTTCCTAGCATTCCATAACATGCGCCAACAGACTCTACCCCTGCATAAATTAGTGATCATCTTGTTTAATTGAAATGCATGTATCAAAATTTAAAACTAGTAGGACTCCATTTATTAGTGGGAATTAATTAATTTGAAAGGTAGCTAGGTTTAATTGCAGAGTTAACAGATAGACCTGCAGGCGCGCGTATTAGTACTTGGTTTCCAAAAATGGTACTACTCTTACTCTCTAAAACATTAATATAGGGTACTCATGTAAGTATTTCTTTGTTTTCTACCTCTAATTACACAAATATATCAAAATTCTAAATTAGAAGCTCAAACATCACTCTTATACCTACTAAATTATTAGCTTGTTGATCATGCAAGTAAAACTTTTCAATAAAATTTAGTTTTATTGCATTTTAATTGTAAACACGTTCCTAACTATAAGCATAAGCTAACCCTAGCCCGCGTTCTTGAAAAATGTTCACATGAAAAGGCTATAGCCTATAGCAATTAGCATGCATGCAAATATGCAATGATTCCAGAATGCACAAACATATATATATATAGAGAGAGAGAGAGAGATGGAAAGAGAAAAAGAGAGGCAACCTGTAATCTTAAAGCTTGTAATCATAAACCCCAGAAGAAGCAGTATAGGTGTCATTACGAGGGAACTGTTATTAGTTCTTCTGGAAAATATAGTCATCGTGAAGAATATATATAAAGCAATCAGAAGTAAGAGAACTACGTACTGATGTAATGTATGATATTATTCTTGTCAACACTAGTACTGAACTCTATATATAGGCATGGGCAAGTATATATATTTCTATATGGAAAATACATGGAAAACCCACACGCCATGTTTATGGTGTATAGCAGCCTTAGCCCATCTTAGGGAGTTATAAAAATAAAAATAAAAAAAGGAAATGGATAACGTTAGTATTTCTTTTTAAGAAAATTAACTCCGCACTTCCTTAGTTGTTAACCCCTTCCATAGAGTGCTTTAGTAAAAAGGTGCATGCATGTTGTGTAGAAAAAGATCCGTATGTAACAAGTTGGACGTAGATCGTAGCAAACAGTCCATTAAATAATTGAGGGACTATTACTTTTAAATATATCCACTCAATTTTACGGCAAATATCTATTACAACCAATTTTAAAAATTAATATATATATATATATATATATATATATATATATATCTATTAGCCCCTTCCAATGAAATTGCCCCCCCCCCCACACACATATGTGTGTGGGGGGGGGGGGCAATTTCATTGGAAGGGGCTAATAGATATATATATATATATATATATATATATATATATATATATATATATCATTGTTCAAGCAATTAAGCATTATTAAATATTAAAAAAATGCAAGTATTATGGTCAATAGTCGAATGAAATCATTAAGGAATTAGACTACTCCACATATTGGGGCGGCTTCTTTTTTTTTTGAAGACGACAACCTAGAAGATTTGGACATCAGATGAAATCACCAAGGAAGGCTACATGTACAGTTCTATCTTATCGATACCATTATGGGCAGATGCACTGGCCCATCAACTTTTGTAACAAGAAATAATTATTAAATGTTTTTAAAAAAAATAAAAGTATATAAGCTAAAATTGCAAACTATGTAACTATGTTTAACTTTGACCCCTTCAAATCCGCGAATCCTGACCACCGAGGCCAATGAAAGGCCGCCTACATATATATATATATATATATATATATATATATATATATATATATAAGACTTTTAAATTAAATATTTCTTTTGACCTTTTAAATTAATTTTTAAAATTTTAGAATTTGAAACCTATTCTGATGGATTTAATTTTAACACAATTAAGGGGTTGTTTGTTTATTTCTGAATGAATCTGAATAAGTCTGAATTTGAAAGAATAAGTCATTCAAATTGTTTGTTTAACAATTTTTAAATTCTGAATGTGTCTGAACGACTCATCTAAAAATTTGTGGTTGAATGAATAAGAAGTAGTATTGAATGATATTTTTACTTACATTCTCTCATAGACAAATTAAAATTTACATTCAATATCCATCTTATTTATTATTGTAAACAAATTTTGTTATGTACAAATTGTTTTCGATTATTGTTTAACAAAAAATTGGATAGCCAATTTAATGAATGTTGTTTTAATTTTATATACTATAGAATGTTATTAATATTTTTTTAGTGTTTTATTCCTAAAATTATATTTTTAATAGTATACTTCATCAAAGATTGTTCAAAAATTTATATTTAATTTTTATTAGATAATATTTTTTTATTTATAATTATATAATAAATTTGTTTATAATAGCCTAGAAGGTTAAAATAGGATAATACACGTATTTATATGTTTTAGACAGACAATTATCAACCACATCATTTCATTCCGTATTCAGATTTTCTACTTCATTCAGCTCATTCAAATTTTCTTATACATTTAGAACCTTTCATTCAATTTTATCAAACAACTCCTAACAACAATTATTATAAACTAAATAAATTATTACTTGCATATTTATGCGACTGTTTTGCTTCGACTTTGGAGTAATACTATTAGGTAGGCTTGACAATTTTTCCCAAACCCGATGGGACCCGCTCGATTTCAACTCTAATGGGACCCAATTTTTTAAAGGTTAGGGTCGAGTATGGGATATACCCTCTCAATCCCGAGCCAATTATATGTATGTATATATATGTACTTATTTAAGTTATTTCATTTAAATTTATAATATTTGTAATATAATATGTTGCTAGTAATAAAAATATTGCATGTTTGATTTTAAATTAAAAGTAGCTGTACAAAATAATATAAAAAAAATTAGAAAAATTTTATTTTAAAAAAAAAGAGAATAATTGAGTAAACGGGACGGGAACGGAGACGGAACGAATATGGGGTGTTATTTTTGGGTACGGATCTGATTCAAGGAACAACTCCATATTAGCGAGCCAGGTATGGAGAGGGGTCCCAGACCATACCTGCTCTGTTGCCTGAGTTAGGAAAGAATGCTGAGCATTTAGCAAAAATGAAACTACATTGTTCGTAGCATCCCCGTGGTTTGGAACAAGGTCTAATGGCGTTAGGAATTGTAAGATTTATTGTCTGCCTGTTCGCTTTTCCTTTTTCTTTGTTTTTTTTTTTTTGAACTTCTCACCTTGCTGTTGAATGAATAGGGGATCCACCAAATCCTACCGTTGCTGACAACCAACTACAACGCTCTTGAATACCGATATGCGAGTGTGTGTATATATATGGAATGATCTATAAACCGCACTTAGCTAGCTATGTATTGATATTTTCCAACCAATTCGTCTCACACAGTTGAAGTCAAGATCAAATGACTCTGATTAAGAGTAAATTGTTCATCAAACAATTTAACAAGATTGAATGACCACAATCAAGAGGCTCATTGAATTGTTCGTCAAACTATTTGACACAATTTAATGAGTGGACTGTCTGTCAAACTATTTGACACAATTTAATGAGTGGACTGTCTGTCAAACTGTTCGACAGATGTAATGAGCCACTTGATCTCAGGCGCACGATTGCAGATTAGTTAATCCAGTGTTGAAAGACAACTTTGTAAAAGCTGTCATGTCTGAAATCAGACAACTAGGTTAGTTAATCCAGTGTTGAACGCAAGCTGCAGCAAGTTGGTTCAGAACAGAAAAATACCCATTGACAAACAAATTATCCATAAATCTTTCATTAGCAGCAGCAGCAATCCATAATAACCCATAGAGATAACATAGTTATAAGAAAGTGTCGATGCTCAGTCACCAAGAGAATGCTCCTAATTAGTCACAACCCATTGTGAAGTATGTAGTTTGCCCCAAAATGAATCCACTTTTAAACGCAGGCTTAATCCCTCCAACGGTGGCCACAGCTTGGGTTGCAGCAAACAAAGAAGAGTGTCATACCTTCTTCTCCTCTTGCAGTTGCCTGCACAAAATATATAATTAGATAAACATGAAATGCTAACACAACAATCCTTCAATGGCCATCATATACTCGAATGTTTTGGAATCAAGGGAATTGAAACCTTTCTAGTCTATGGGCAGTCACACTTGCAATGGAACAGCTTAATTTCGAAATTAAATTCCTTATCAAATGCTACATTTACTATGAGTTCAGTCGACGAGGAATGAAGAAGGCTATTCAAACTACAATATAAACTTCCTAGCTCTTAGGTTGTTGTGATGATACAGTCTGTAAGCGAGAGAATAATAGTGACTTTTCCTGAAGAAAACAACAGCAACAGAAACAATCTTTCCCCCTAAGAAATGAACTTGACAGGTAGGTAGGCAACTCTCTCCAGAGAGTGCCAGATGACGAGCCTAAATTAGGATGTAGATTCAAAGTTGAAATGTACTTAATCAGGAAAGAAAAACAGAAAAAGAAGAACCCCAGATAAAAAAGGAACACAAAACAGGGGAAGACAATGAGGCAGAATGACAATCAACCTAGACGTCTTAACTACTTAAAAAGGCAAATCACTAGCTCCACAGACGAACAGGGTGATAGCATACAAAACATGAGGAGCAACCCCGACAAATTTTAGCTTGATTAATCCAAATGCACTCAAAATAAACCTGGAAGAAAACAGCTTCTCCATGATTGCACACAGCACAACGAACTGACTTTGTTCGTGGAAGAGTTGGATCTGCAGCTACATCCTGCAAGACCTGGGTGCGCTCCCCAACAGAGTGGTGTACTTCATTCCTGTAGACACAATTGTTATCGGCAACCTCCTGTACAATTTTAAACAGATATTTAAAAAGAATCAGGAAAATGGGATGGCCTTGTCCAAATAGTTATACAATCAATATACTCCTCTTTGGTAAAAAAAAAATAATAAATAAAAAAGGATAAGAGAAGGGTATTAGTAAACACTAACAATTTTTCCTCTGTTCTCAATGGGATTATTTTTTTAACAGTAAAAGTACACCAACTAAAACGTTGCACTGTGAATAGGAGCAGAATCAAGTAAAACTGCAAGTTTTAGTATAACGTCAATTATTTTAGTTTAAACAAACTTAACACGAGAGATTATGATAATTAAACGTCCATAAACCACTGGAAGCTTACCCATTTTTGGCCACTGAATTTGCAGCACTCATAAAGGAAAAGAAGTAGGAAAATAGGATTAGTGCCTAATCTATGTTCCAATTACAGAAGATAGTTCAGACAAACCACAACCTAATAGAAAGGTAGAGAGGAAGGTTGAATTCATTATGTTGCAACTGATACATCAAATTTGAGTACTCCAAGATATAACCACACTTTTTATGTCAAAGGCTTGTTCAGCAGATAAACTAGATAACAAGAAAAGGATATACAGAGAATCAGCATGAAGACACGAAGGTTTAAGAAATAAATAATTTTGTTTAGGAATGTGAAACAGATTGATATAAATTGCCCGTAACATTTCTATCTAGAAATAAGTGATTTCATAAAGGATATTATATCAAGATGTAAGATGAAGATATGAGGTGAAAAGAATTACATCCAAAAATGTAACGACATGTAAATGGAAATCAATTTACGCCATTCTGATTATCAGAGAAAGAAATGTGTAACAATGTCTTTATTTACATGCAGCAAGAGAGAGATGTAACAAATATTTCAATCTCAAAAATCCCTTTTGGAAACAGCACATCAACTTAGTAGAGAAACAGTTGAAAACCATATTCTTCCTGAAATTTGTGAAAGCATTCTATCTCAGCTGGTATCTGTGCGTACTCAACTCCAACAGTGAGGGCTTGTATAATATAATATGCCGCATAATTCTTTCCATACATGATAATGGTTTTGCAGACAACCATAGTAGAACCCGCAAACAAAGTAACTATTTTTAGCTAGGAAATCTATATGAAAACAAAAGCTATCTAAAATAAAAAGATGTCAAATCACATTTGTTTAGAAAAAACACCCAACAGCATGCCTTTGTGATAAACCCTTCCAGTCTGAGACAATTTAAACCCAAAGGTCCAAAACCCCCTCGCTTCCCCAGCAACAAACTAACAAATACACACAGAAAATCAAAACCTTACTCAGAAATTGGGTTCAGAACAGCATTCTACAGTCGTTTGCAAAAGCAAGGGAAACACCAAACCACAATTTCAATCAAGAGCAGATAATAGAAAATTAGGGTTTTTATTTACAATGAGTAGCTCTGAATTAATAAACTTAATGGCTTAAGCTATACAAGAGAGAATTTGTAGTGGGTGTGTGTGTGTGTGTGTGTGTATAACCCTAAAGTAGTAGTAGTAGTAGGAGAGAGAGCGAGAGAGCGAGAGAGACCTGGTGATCACAGTTGCGGCAAGCATATAGCAGGATCTTCTGCTCCTTGTCTTCCTTCGGGTACAGAATGTTGTTGCTGTTCCATAGTCAATCATATAACCAAAAAAAAATTACAAAAAAAAAAACCCAAATTTTATTTATGAAAATAATAAACTGAATCTGAAGGCCTAAAGCTGTAGCTGACCATTCGCGACAAAATTTCATGGTACTCATTTTGAAACAAGTTGAAGTTTACGGGCTTTCCGCTTCTTCTAAGCTCCTCCTCCTTCCCTTTGCTTTCTTTGTTTGCACTTCACTCTTAACCACTCTTTTCACTCGACAACAAAGTTATAAGGACATTATTGGAATTTCCAGGACTTGCTATTATTTTTATTTTTTTTAGGTGTCTGGAAAATACGTTTTTATATACTTTTGATACAAAATAATTTTTAAATTGCCCTCTCTTGTTAACCTTAATAAAATGTGGGCTCCATTATTATTAGAGTTGAATCTAATGTTACAATATTATACTTTCTTTCTTTGGACACTTGGTTTAGGCATATTAATATTTGCTTATTAGAACGTTTCAAAATATTATTAACTTCTAAATTTTCAATATTTATTTAAAAGTATAATTTTATTAGGTAATTATATCTAAGTGTGTTATAGACAAATTTGGAGACATGTAATAATATATATGCCATTTGGTTCAGTACTTAGGAGCCTTGGACTGTCTCTTCCGATAAAAGAGTATTGAACTGCAAATAGTGTTTCTGTGTGAAGAAAATAGGTCATTGTGAGTGGCTTTGCCCGGGTATTATCCGCATATATATATATATATAGAGGCCCGATCAAGGACAGAACTCCTAAATAGCAGACTTGGTTAAATCGCAGACCTATATATATGCCCCTTTATTTTATTTTCTCTCTCCTTCATTCCCTGTTTAGTAACTCTAAGAGAAATTATTCCACCAACGAGCTGAAATTCTCAAATCCATGCCAGACCCCCTCCACCTCCTATCTGAAACTCCCCTCCCAAACGTATGGTCCCTTTAATTTTCTCTCTCCTCGCTAGCCTTGCCCGATTTAAACACTTGCCTTAGGTTTAATTTTCTCTCTCTCGTTACGTTCTGAAACTCCCTCCTCCCAAACTCATCATCCCCTCCTTCTCCGATTCCTCACCTCTCTGAAACCCCCTCCTCCAAAATCATCATCACCCGCGATAACTTTTTGGAACCTTCAAGGGCGAGGACAGGGCAACGCTCGTGCCCCCAAATTGACTCCTCCAAACCTAGCTCAAAAAATTCACTGTAAGACGGATTGGTCGACTTCGATTACGATGGTAAGATTCCTAGGTTTCAGCTATTTGAATCTAGGTTTTATTTTAGCTTTATGTGGGAAATGGTAATGCTAGTAATCGATGTGTTTTTTTGGTTTTTATGAAGGATTTCGCTTGTTATAAAATGGGTTGTTCTTTTATTATTTAAATGGATGATGAAGCTGCAATCCTTTTAAGTTTATGTGAACAATAGGAAGGTCATAGGTAAGGCTGTTGTGTTATCGTACTGTTTATTTGGAACAAACAAGATTGGGGCTTTGAGGAAACAAGATTGAATATGATATGTTTCAGCTATTTGAATCTAGGTTTTATTTTGGGTGTATTTGAGTTCTTCCAAAATAAAACCTAGATTCAAATAGCTGAAACATATCAGAATCAATCTTGTTTCCTCAAAGCTCCAATCTTGTTTGTTCCAAATAAACAGTACGATAACACATCAGTCTTACCTATGACCTTCCTATTGTTCACATAAACTTAAAAGGATTACAGTTTCATCATCCATTTAAATAATAAAAGAACAACCCATTTTATAACAAGCGAAATCCTTCATAAAAACCAAAAAAACACATTGATTACTAGCATTACCATTTCCCACATAAAGCTAAAATAAAACCTAGATTCAAATAGCTGAAACCTAGGAATCTTACCGTCGTAATTGAAGTCGACCAATCCGTGTTGCTTACAGTGAGTTTTTTCGAGCTAGGTTTGGAGGAGTCAATTTGGGAGCCCGACCTGTCCTCGCCCTTGAAGGTTCCAAAAAGTTATCGCGGGTGATGATGATTTTGGAGGAGGGGGTTTCAGAGAGGTGAGGAATCGGAGAAGGAGGGGATGATGAGTTTGGGAGGAGGGAGTTTCAGAACGCAACGAGAGAGAGAAAATTAAACCTAAGGCAAGTGTTTAAATCGGGCAAGGCTAGCGAGGAGAGAGAAAATTAAAGGGACCATGAGTTTGGAGGGCAAGGCTAGCGAGGAGAGAGAAAATTAAAGGGACCATGAGTTTGGGAGGGGAGTTTCAGATAGGAGGTGGAGGGGGTCTGGCATGGATTTGAGAATTTCAGCTCGTTGGTGGAATAATTTCTCTCAGAGTTCTAAGCAGGGAATGAAGGAGAGAGAAAATAAAATAAATGGGCATATATATAGGTCTGCGATTTAACCAAGTCTGCTATTTAGGAGTTTTGTCCTTGATCGGGCCTCTCTCTCTCTCTCTCTCTCTATATATATATATATATATATATATATATAACCAATACATAAAAAATCAAATAAATATGGACCCAAAAGAGACAAATATTTTGTGATTGTGACCAAGTGCTTGTTCTCTCCTTTAATAGAGAAGGAAATCCAATCTATATGTTCAAAGATTGGGATTGCCACTCCTATTTTGATGTCAGCCACTGTATAAAATGTCTTGAAGAAGCTGGCTCTGGCTGGACAGAATCATGGGAAGAAGAACTCAAGAAGAAAAGACTGAAAAACTTAATTAGTGCGTGCAGCCCATCAAGTAGTTTTTATAGAAAACGAGTACATCTTTTCAACAAAACAACAAACATGGCGTTCCATACTTTACCACGCTAGGCAAACTTTGAAATGCAATAATCAAAAATTGAAATAGGGAGGATTGTTTTATTTTCTCCTTTCAAAATTTAGTGCCCCATTTAACATTTCGAGTTTTCTCTTTTAGCATACAAACCTATCCGGTGATTAAGGGTCTGTTCGGGAACTCCTCATTTTAAATGACTTATAAGTTAAAATATAAGTTATTTTAAATTGTGACCTATAAATAAAAGTGTTCGGCATCAATTTGACTTATAAGTCAAAAATTAAGTTAAAACAAGTTATGAAGGTGTTCGGCTCATAATGACTTATAAGTTAAAATAATGTGAAGATTACTAAAAAGGACAAAATAGAAAAAAGACAAAATAAACATTACATTTGGTCAAGCTAACTTATTTTAAAATGACTTATAAGTCACAAATAATTACTTATTTTTTTTGACTTAAAATTCAACTTATAAGTAAAAAAATAAGTCATTCCTGAACCCTCAAATAGTAGCAACCACCCCTAAAAATAAACCTTAATATCACAAATAAGCCTTGAGATGCCTTAACAAGAGGTTAAAAAGTCAAATGTAGCACGATCAGCAACAGAAGCTTTCATTTGCATCACCAAGATACAGAAAATTAAACAAGATTGTCCCCGAAAGTACACAAGATCAGTAGTAAAGAAATCTCATATTCATAACTCCTAAGAAGTAGATAAAAATTCTTCTTTGAAAAAATAAAAAAAAAATACTTAAGAGAGAAAGGTCTCTTCACCACAATTATTTAGGAAGGCTACTTCCGAAACAACAATGCCTTCATTAAACAAACTTCTACAGCACATGATCGGTATCTCCAGAAGTTGCTTCTCACAATTTGGACCAACTCTTTCAGTTCTTTCTGCCATGCCTCCTGCTCTTCCTTCGGCTGCTCCTATCCTCAGAATCTGATTCTGCTTCAGACTCTGAGTCTGAATAAGAAGACTCAGAAGTTGAGCTGTACTTTCTCTGCCGCCTTTTCCTTTGCTGCTGTTGCTTCTTCTTCTTCCTCCTCCGCCGCCGCCTCCTCTCTTCCTCTGAATCAGAGGATGAACTATAACTTGAGTCACTCTCCCCAGAAGATTTGTCAGATCCTGTAACCGATGACCCAGACTCGAACACTGAAGCCTCACTATAACTACCAGAGTCAGTATCCGATTTATACTTCCTTTTACTTTTACTTTTACTTCTGCTTTTGCTTTTGCTTATGCTCTTCTTCACACGCTGTTCGCCTTCTTCCTCATTTGGAATATCTGGGCCATCCAGATCAAAGACAGCCGGCTTCATCCTCAATTTGGGGTTTTTAAGTTGCTGGGTACGAGATGGCCGCGAGATGTAAACCCTTTCATTCTTGCACTCATAAGTCCAGTGACCAGTTTGGAAACACTTCTGACACTGTGAAGCTGCCCCACCACTAGTAGACATTGAAGTCTTAACGTCTTTTCTTTCACCTAATCTAACTTGCTTCTCAGTACTCATCAAATACATCTGCCTCTTTGCTTCTTTTCTCTCCTGCCATCTACTAGGTCCTTCTTCCTTCTGACCATATGCATTTACATTCCTAGCTGCAGCTGCAGCTGCCCGTTCAGCCTGAGCACGACTAAGACCTTTTGCAGCTGACAAGGCCGCAGCCTTGATTCTTTCGGCCGCATCCTGTGTCTCTTCTTTCTTACTTGACGACATGTTTTTTGTCACTCAACACAATCAGAACAGACCAAGCTGAAAATACTCAGGTAGAAAAACGGTAGCCCCCAATTGGGTATCTACTCAAACCCTGAATTAGAAACTCAAGTCAGTAATGCATTACACAAAGGTTCAAGGAAAGGTAAATTCAAAGACGCAGAGAAAACTTCAGAAATTCGATCAACTTCAAGGCTGAGCTTTCTTTGAGTCCTTAAATAGCAATAATTTTAGTCTTTTGTATCTAAGTAACTTATCATGTTGTATGTCAGTTTCTCAATCAGGCGCTACTTTTTCCTTAACTTTATTTGTTCGGTACATAGGTTATTACTTATTTAGGGGTATCGATAGTCCACCAAGTGTTTGGATTAGAGTAGTGCTTAAATGGTTTAGGAAGGCTATTTTCTTATAGGACATGGAAGCTTTTACGAAACAGGATTTGGAAATCTTTTTCTTTGCAGGAAAGGGTTTTTAATTTTTTATTTTTTTTAAATACAAGAAGGCTTTGTGAAGATTAAACAAATTTTCATCGAAATTTGCAAATCATAGTTTTGAACAATTTAACATCAATATGCAACCTTTCCCCTATTAATAAGACTAATTCACAAAATCATGATGATAAAGTCAGTTATCAAGTATAAATAGCACAAAATGTATTATTCATATACAGTATGTACGAAGTACAAGCACAGAAGGAGAAAACACATATAAATAGACACGAGTGTTACCGATATAGGAGAAGATTCGACCGGAAAGATGCCGTAGATTAGATGGGTGAGATCGATTATCTGGAGCTCCGCCGGTGAAATCGGGAGTTGAATTACCTCCGGTAACAACTGAAGAACGAAATCATGTCGGAGAGGGAGAATAAGAGTTGAACAGCTTATTCTAGCCCTAACATATTAGTGAATTGGAACCAAAAATTTCTGAGGTATCGAGTCGGGTTAGTCGCAAGCCTGCTTACACGCTTTGACACAGAAAGTCTTCTAGTTTTTATTTTGACGATTTAATCCCTGAAAGTTGAAATCTCTCCAATTTAAACCCATGGACAAGTTATTACCCAATAAATAAATAAATAAAATGAAGTTATTACCAAAAAGGCAAAATTTGAAAAAATTGATATCCATGCTTGTGATTCGACGGATATACATTTATTTGTGAGTTTTGGATAGAAAAGAAAGAAAACAAAAACTTAAATTAGAAAAAAAAAATAAGAATATAAAACTTATAAGATATTTTTGGTGTTCTTTTTTAAGTTTATAAGAAAAAACAAATAGGTTTTGAATTTAGATTGCCATGTTACCCTTTTTATTAAATTTCAGTGTGTTTATAAATAAAGATAACATGGAAATTTTAGTATTCGTTATGTGAATGGGAAGTTTTAGTAAGAAAAATGATCAAATTTTCCTTATTTTCTGTTTATCAAGAAACTTAAAACAAAAAATAAACAAAAAGCTTGATCCTTTTTTTTTCCTCCTGTCCATCATAAAACTTGCAACAAATATGGTGTATACAAGCACGCGGAAGCTCAATTTTTGGCATAATTCTTTGTCTGATTTAAGTTATTTTTGGCATAATTCTTTGTCTGATTTAAGTTATTATACACGTTGTGTTGTAAATTATGTAGTAATATTAAAACTTTATAAATTTGTAAAATTAAATAAAAAGATAAAAATTTAAATTAAAAAAAAACAAAATAATAATATATATAAAGCGGACAAAAGAAGGAGAAAAAAGATCAAGCGTGATACAAAATCACTAAACCTCCCGCTAAAGGCTTTATAATATAGATGATTCTATCAACTTTAGAGCTTAAATTTAAAACTATAATTAAAAGGTTACAGAGATGAGGGCTAAAATGGTTAAGAGTGTTATTAACTCTCTAAATTTCATAATGAGATATAAAAAGCAATGGATTTCAAATTAAATTGTTTTCCCTCTCATTACTTATATGTTTGAAATGGATGTGTGATTTCCTTCCCAACTGAAAGCTCTATATAAATACACCATAGGGTTACAAAAAGAGTTTTATTTCAAGTTAATTCACAAAATGTTACCATGTTTCATCTTATTTTTTTAATTACAACTGTAAATATTGTAAATTATTAACTACAAAATTTATTATTTTCAAAACATAATACTAATTCTTAAATTTAAGATTTCCTGAACTTTTTGACCTCACACAGTGACAATGGCACAATGATGATGTATGTGAGCTAATGCTAGTAGAGGAGGATTCCAACTTTGTTAGCACAAGAGAGACTTAAATATCTTATGAAAGAAATTAAAAACTCTGAAAAGATACCCAAACATGATATTTTTCTGATTGCTTCTATACAATACCTAAAGAATCACAATATCACTGGTTTGCTATGAAATCAAAAGAAGGTATATCAAACTACCATATAACTCATACTACACACCACCATGCCACAAACTCCAACATCATCAACATCCAAAGGATTTAATAGACTGTTGCATTTTATATGTGATAATATCAAGGCAGAATTCAACTACAGACTGTCAAATAATTCAACTGCACGTCGCCGAAAGCCTAGATGTGTTGCATTTTATATGTGATTATATCAAGGCAGAATTCAACTAAGACTGTCAAATAAGACTACACATTCGCCGAAAACCTAGATATAAACACTTGAAAAAGGCCCATCAACTAAATTGTTCATCAACATGAACAACCATTTCAAGGACATGAGAATTTCCATCTGAACTCATCCACAAAACCAAAGTAAATATCAAACTCAAAGACTCCTCATAAAGCTACATAAGTTCACATACTAGACTGGACAGAAATTGCTGGTCATATGCTTAAAATATTCCTGTCAGGAGATTTGCAGCTGTTGAGATAGCTGCACCGGTTATAGCACACTGCACGATCTGCTCATGTGAAGAATCCTCCGATGTTAGTGCCAATGCCGCACCAGTAATTGCTCCTGCCATTGCACTGTTTTTCTGTTCCAAAAACGTGCAAAGTGCATTAAGCGGACATCCTAGAACAACAAATTCAAAGCAACTCGACCATCCACAACAAGACCTCAGGATGAAAACATTGCACAATAAAATGAATATCAATGGATCCTTCATAATCTGCAATCTCATAAGCATTAATCTGTTGTTTGCAGCAACCAATAGAAAAAGAACACTGAAACTCATAAATCTCTTCAGTATGGATATTTGAAAATATAATCACATGGCTATCAAATTCATCATTATAAAAGGAATCACCCTAGCAGGTGGCTGCTATATTCATCAGAGTAGCTAATTTCAGTAATCATGATTAATATATCTCTCTAGACTTTAAACGACTACTATTGAATAAAATTTGGGCATATATGTATGTATGTATAGTATATATATGTATATATATTCTAGACTTTAAACGACTACTATTGAATAAAATTTGGGCATATATGTATGTATGTATAGTATATATATGTATATATATTCTAGACTTTAAACGACTACTATTGAATAAAATTTGGGCATATATGTATGTACATATATATATATATATATGTATATATGTAATACGTCGCAGCAACTAAGGATGAACTCCGAACATTCTTCAATTGGCCTTACAAGATCAGGGACAGTGAAAATTGCAATAAAAATTCCCAACTCAAAGCCGACAGAGAAAACCAACTAAACGCAGCATATGCGATCCAGTCAAGTAATTATTCATGCAAGGTTCACTTGCATGACTCACAGTTTAGAATTCAGAAATGTGAGCAATTTTAAAATTCTAGCAATTATTCACCAATGATTTAAACAAAGAAAGCAGATATCACAATTTTGAAGAGCAGCAGTACCCAGTCGTGAACTCCGCGAGCCTCCTTCAGCCCATAGGTGAGACCTGAATACATCCCAGCAGCCAAACCTGAAGTAAATAAAATTATTAGCTTCTTTCTTTTTCACCATAGACACGGGATTTATATGGTCATCTATAGAAAGCACTGGAGTCAAGACAGAATTAACGCAGCTACCATATGATTCAGTTTTGAACTCAATATAGAGAAAAACTATGCATGTAGTAAGGATGCCAGTGTAATGAAAAAGTATATAGATGCTGTTATATATATAGTAAAACTTCTTTTGGAGTGAACTTGTGAAATTATATATTCGTCGACCCCCTTAAGCTCGAGAATTAACCTTTTGGTACGGAACTTCAAACCCCTAGTCTCTAAGAACACTCCTATGCCTTCGAACTTGCAGAAACAATATATCTATATCTATATGTATTTGTGGTCCGACACAGCAGGTCAACAGATTAAATGATTGTGCATCTTTCATTATTAGGTTCAAAACAACTAAGAAGAACCTAGAATATGGTGCACTTATGACGCATGAGATTCAAGGGGACAGTTCAATTAGTGAGTGACAAGAAATAACTTCAAGATCAAACACAACATACAATGTCTCTACGGACTTGCCCATTAGAAAAATTAAAGGCTATCCAATTATGCTAACTCACCCCATTGCATTGACTCTTTTCCGGTGCTTTTGACCTGAAAAAATGTAGGAATCAAGAATTACAGGTAAAAACACCCAAGTTTAACCAACAAGCAAGTGAAAGTTAACAGCTTTACTTTAATAGTACATGAGCCCATTAGCTTTATTCATTCAAGAAGCTAGTAATGAAATTGGGTCTCTCTGAAAGAGGATATCAATCCCTATGGAAATGAGCAAATACTTAATAGTGCTTATATTTGTAACATGCTGTTTGCTAATGTGCTCCATAATTGTACCCCGGAACACTGTTATGGTTCTAAACAAGCCCTTTTAATTTGGCATTGCAAACTGAAATAGAAACACTGTACTGGAAACGTTTTATGTCATAAACTTACCAGGGCTTCGACCGAATTTTTGCTAGTTTCCCCTGCAAGGAAAATCAATAACCATTAAACAAAATATGCACAGCACCTAGGTCCTTGCCTCAGAAATTCAGACATTATATACACATCTGAAATAGCATTCATTTTAAGACATTCACAAAATATGCCCCACCCATTACACAGCATTCATTTTAAGACATTCAAAAAATATGCCCCACCCATTACACGTATTATTGTATAGATTTTCTCACAGTTAATCCTTTTAGCTAATATAACAAGATGCCACGTAAATGAATCACAGTGGCAATTTTGCATTTTTCCCCTCCCTTAATCATGTATCCAACTCCCACCAGCAGTTAACAATTTCACACAAGATTTGGTTTAAGTAATTGATCTAAAATGACCAAAACTAATGCCAAGTACACTATAATTTCACATTTTGTGCACATGGGACTTGACAGGATCTTAAGAAAAATAAATTTTTCTATATTTCCCGTGTGTTCAAAAATCATTATTTTCCCTAAACATACAATCCAAACATGTTTAATATTTTCAGAAAATTTAGAAACAAAAAACTGTAAACAGAGAGATCGAAAGTAAATAAAAGCGAGGGTAACCCCATCAACTGAGAATTAGTACTGTGGTACGGTTTTTGCATATTTTCTAAAGATCACCATTTCATTTTTGACATCTTTCCAATATATAGAGAGCTATTTAAAACGAAATCAAAATGGCTGAAAGCAAATTAATATTCAGACCGGACAGATTTAATGAGAGTGTTGTGCAAGTAATTTATTGCATTTACTGCAAGTATATGCATTAATATATACAAAAATAGTAAACTACCCTTGAGGACTGGAAAGCGATGCCTCTTGGAGCCACCAATCTCCTGCGGAAGGCCACCGTTGTCCCCACTTGCACCTGCTCAATGGCAAGAAAGAGGGAGGGAGATCATCTTCAACTTTCAAGAAACTAATATTTGCATTAATTCTTCAAAAGATATATAAATAAATATTTTAAGGGAAATGGGGTAATATTACTTTCAACAGCAGTGAAATAAGCTTCCCGAGAAACAGCCTGAACAGCTCCAATCTGCAATATTAACAAAATTAATAGTAATAAGACTATTGTATACACATAAATAAATAAATAAAAATATAAAAAGTTTTGCAAAGAGTAAGTTATAAAATGAAATGTTAATTTATAATTAGTTTTAGTTGATGGTTGGTGCATGCATACAAATTACTCCATTTATTCCACCCCAAAAAAATAAATAGAGATTCATTTCTAAAACAACAAACTGGTAAAGAATTTTACTTTTTCAAATATATATCTATAACAATATACATATCCCTCACATTATCTATAGATAATATAATCACTCAATATATCATGAATAAAAATAATAACGTATTAAGAACTTAATTTACACATCACATTATAGTCCGAAAATGAAAATATACCCCTACTTTTGAAACGGACAAACATAGAACAGGAAAATATATCTCTAATTTTGGTAAGGATATATATATATATATATATATATATAGATAGAGAGAGAGAGAGAGAGAGAGGGGAAGGAATGGAATGGAATGAATTGAATAAATTACGTACACCAGCGGCTTTGACGAAGCTTTCAGCAATGCGATTAAGGAGGGGGTGACCAAGATCAAACAGCCCCCCTGCCTTATCAAAACTCCTTAGCTCATCTAGCAGCGATCGAGTCTCCAAATTACTCCCACCCATTTCTCTGTAATTTTCCTTCTTTCTTAATTTGTTTCAAATGATGATGAGAAGAAGAAGACACCTACCTATCCTACTTAATTACTACATGCAAATTAGGAAGGACACGTGTGCATGTGATTTTGGTTACGTGCCAACAATATGACCGGACTTGGTGGCAACTTTTGGGATCTATACTGCCACGCGTCCATGCTTACTGACAAATCATCTGCTGCAAACACGCTTAATAATGGTAACAACATGCAACTCCTTTCTTTTCCAAAAAAAACAAAAAACAAAATAAAAAAATTCCCCTTTTTTCCAATACAGAAACGATCATGAAATATCTGCAACCTTTTGGATCTTATATCCAAAGAAATACGATTTTACACTATAGGTAACTCAGTCCCAATATATCAAGAACCCTAAGGAATTTCAAGATTTCTTCTGATTATACATCCGTGTCAGCCCTCAACCCTCTAAAAACTACATAACATACTGAATGTAGTGTTTAACCACCATGCATTTCAAATATACTTGACGATTGTATTATGTCTCCGTCAAAACATGACAATTCGACTTGTTCGAAATGTGCCTTTAAATTACAAAGTTTCAAACTCATCGCACCCACATAACCCCAGCGCCACAACTTATGTATCTTTTTTTTTTATTATTATTATCAGTTATGGAGACAACTTTTCTTACTCAGAATTTGTAAATTGATAAACCAAACTTTTTAATACATATCACATAAACAGGGGTACCGACTAACAAAGATACTTTACAGGAAACTTGCTTTACAGTGTCCTCTAATTACTGAATAACAGCCCAAAGAAAAATAAAAATAAAAAGGAATTAGGATCCAAAATATCATTGCTGTATCTGCTGAGCAATCTGCGAGACAAACTAGCAGAAATACAACTACAACAATATAAATATACACTACAAAAGGCCAAAATGGGCAGAGAGGTATCAAGAACCTTTCTGTTTTGCAGCACAAGTTCAAAGTTGCCTTCAAAATTATAATGTACAGTTGCTTATACATGTAAGATTACAGAGACACCGAGATCAGTGAAGGTTTGAGCTCAAATCAGTTCAGTTTACCTACCTCTAGTTACACCCACAACCACCGGAAAAAAGAAATTGCACAAGGGGAAAACTATGCATGGCACTATTCATGCCCTCTATCTATAAAATAATTCAGTTAGGTAAAACTGGGCCAAAAACAGTAGGACAAAAACCATCCAAGGAAAGGACAAAAATTGATAAAAATAAACTTTTTAACACTAACAAAGGTTTTACAGTGACTAATAAGCTGAATGCTTAAGAAAACTTGAAGACTAATTGACACCGAGATCTCGAACCTTCTTTCTCACCCTTCCAATGGCTCTGTACAGTATCATCTCCCAGCTGGATCATCTCCCTTCTGACGAAGGATCTTTTTTGTCCCAAAAAGTTGCATTATTAGTAGCACAGCCACCATGCACATATCCAAGTCTAATATAACAGGTTGACGGAACTTGCAAACTTGATAATAGCTTAAGATCCATTAACAGCCATTTCAGGCGAGGACTTTGGGGGTATCAACGGACACTCATCCCCGCTCCGCTGCCTATTTTCAGGAGTAACGTGCAAGCTGTCAGAACAGCTTTTGGGGGAAGGTGACTCCTTACCTGCATGATTCTCCACTTTCTCCCCATCCGAACTGATACTCTTACTGGAACAGCTCAAAGATCCTTTCTCATCATTATTCACTTCATCAGAGCTCTTGCTCGAGATTGGTGAGCGAGGAACAATATGCATGGTACTAGCTGTTTTCTTATTGGGTAATACGGCATGAGTTAATGTTGAGCACAAAGAAGCAAATACACTATCTTTAGACTTCGAATTTCTGCTTATACGTTGCCTTTTAACCAGCTCAGGCTCCTTTGAAGCCAATTTTCGCTTCAACCTAAAGGGCTCCACCATTCCCTCGTCTTCTTCAGACACTTCTGACTGTTTTCTAGGTGGTGGTTTGTAATCCTCGTCATCTTCATCGTCATCATAGTCAACAAGTCCACCAGCTCTTGAACTACAAAGAGTATACAAGCATAATACACCACAGAAGCTTCACAATCACTGTGAAATCAATACCGTCAACAGATAAATAAAATACCTTAGTGAACTTGGCGCAGATCCATTGGATACAACAGGTTGAACGTGTAATCCATTGCCACGCGACAACGGTGCAGATGCTGAATCTTCTTCATCACTGTTTAGCTATGCATATTTAGTCGCTATTGGAAAAAATATTCTCGGGCAAGGATTCCGTATAAATAAAATATATATATAAAAAAAAGTAAGAACTCACCTGTCTTCATTGAAGTAATCCTCCTCTTCTTTCTCCGGAGCACGTTCATCTATTCTTCTTCTAGACTCTAACACATTAGTGGCACTTTTTCCTCCCACGCTCTCCAGGGACTGTAAATTTACTAATTACAAACCAAGATTCCTAAACCCAAAACTAGGATAACGAAACAAGATAAGCATAGAGATTACCTGCTCATATTTAACTTTTAAAGAGTGAATGGAAGACAAGTTCTCAAATTTTACCAACTGAACCCAAAATGAATCAACTAGATACTTAAGTAATATCTTCACGTTCTCCTGCAGGAAACAATCACCTCATAGGTAAAAGACATTTTCGATCTAATTTCATCTGATATAATGCAGAGATGTAAAAAGTATGAGTACCTTCCGGACATACTCAAAAAGCTCCAGAACAGCTGAGTTCAACAGATTGTAACGATTTCCGTTATCAACAAAAGCATCTATAATTGGTTTCAGAAGGTTGTTCTTCACAATATGATTCATTAGATGATCATCCTGCAATATCACAATAAGTTCCTCAAGTAAATATACTGCCGTAGATAAGTACAATTAAATAACACCTTTTTATACAAATAATATAAAACGTGTCAAAAACAAATTTACATATTACATTCGTTATTATATTTAATAAACTTGAAAATATAACGTGTATACTGAAAATAATAAAAGTGCGTTTGAATTTTAATATATAAATGCAATTACAGGCACATCTTAAGATTCATAAACATTGAAAGGGGGTACAACTAAATGGGACTGAAGGAGTAGTATCTTGCATTTATTCTGAAGATGCAACTCAATATAGTTTACAAGGGTTTCACTAGTCTGTCTACAAGGGTTTCACTAGTTCAGGTCTGAAGTTTTTATAACATAAGTACAGAACTTATATATTCCGCCTCCACTTATTTTTGCTCTTGGATGGCTCTAATGCATAACCAAGCACCATTAAATTTAAAAGGTCGCATCACCACCTTTAATCCAAAACACCATGTGACCCAACTATTATACTACAAAAAGTGACGACCTATAAAGTAGCATCAGACCTTGTTACAGAACTTGGACACGACTCAAGTAATCCACTAATGATGGATAAAGACAAATGCTAAGAATTTCAAATAGAGTACTAAGTCAAACAGGTTACCACTTAATACCAAAATATTCAAATCTAATTATCTCATTAACCATGTTTGCCTATATTTGCCCAACAAGCACTCACATGTTCTTCAGATATATAGTCACTCAGATCAGCAAATGAATTTCTCTCACCAAAAAACAAATGAATTAACTTACATTGCGTGAGATGACAGTTCGGACAAACCGAACAGCGGCTACTACAAGGTACTTTTCCCTTCTTCGAGTCAGAAATAAAACTTTATCTATTACATTATTAAGAAGAAAGTTGCACCTGCAAACAAGAATTGAAATGCACATTTAATCAATTATAATTTTAATGCAGCTGATAAAAAATAGATGAATGTGCAAGCAACAAGATGATTACTTTATTCTATATGGATGGTGCAAAACGCAAAAGCATAGTAGATCACATATGTTTAGAAGTATTTCAGGCTTCACTCTAGTTTGATTCTCCAGACTTCTAGAGCCAGCAGATTTATGAGCTGGACCACTCAGAGAGCATGATGATGTTATCACATCAATTAGTTGACACAAGTGCTTCTCATAGAAAATCTCAATGATCGTATCTCTCTGCAAAAGAATGAAATAAGATCAAACAATCGACATGTATAAATGATTAAATGAGAACTACCAACTAAGCACCACGTAAAAGGAGCACAGGGATGAAAAGAGATTCACTCTTACATACTAATGTAACTGGGACAAATATTCACATACCCAAGTGAAGTTCAAGAAAAGATAGATGATATCAAAAGCATATAAAAACACAATGCAATGAAAACGGAAACAGCCCAGCTGGTTGAAAAACTACATTCACAGTCCCCCAACACTCATGTTTTATTACTATGTTATAACACCCAATCAAAATCCACATGGCAACAGAAAAAATGGTCCGTAATCCTTATATACTAGCTTGGGAGACTTATTTTAAACCTCCAGCAGTATTGACCATCGTTCGCAGTAGCAGCCTAGGTTTCGGAAGTTTTTTCTTTTTACTCCGTATCGGTTTTGGTATAGGGCGAGCCGCACTGTTAAGCTAGTTAAGCTAGTTAAGCGCTTCAAAAAATTCTAAAAAATTTATGAAAAAATTCTAAATAATGAGAGCAACAATATGGATCAGATATGTAAAAACAAAAACACCATCTAGTATACATAGCATAGTCCAAATGATAATAAAGGCATCTTGCAAACTTGTCCAATACTACATTGCCGAATAATTGAATAATAAGTTTTTACGACACTCTAAAACGTATACAAACACAATAAAAAGTTAAATAGTTATTTATCAATCATTCTCCTACTCCTGCTCTACATTATCATCATCACCTTTATGTTACTTAGTAATAGTTAGTATTATTATTTGACAAGTTAGCATGTACATATACTAATTATTAATATTTATGATTTGATAAGTTGATGTGTAAACATACATAATTTATTTATTATTATTGTTACACTCTGTCCCACAAAAAGAGTCCCATTTTTTGATATTTTTTTTGCTATTATTCATTTTTATTGGTAGCATATTAGGTTTAAAAAAATTAATTAAGGCACCTGTGATCCTGACGCGTACGAATCCAAAAGACTGCGAAGAATTTCGAGAAATTGGCAATGCATATCATCCCCAAAATCTGTAAGCATACCTTTCACCTGCAAAACAACAATATAACAATAATTTCACTGTTTTGCAAAAAGAACAACATTAGAGCTCTATATGAATAACATGTTCAGTTGAGCTTCACTAGTGCCTCGCTTATTTGTTGATGAGTCATGCCTAAACAGGTATCCAATGGGCTCGAGCATTTACAAATCTTACATCAAAACATGCTTCTGCCTCTGCTAAAACTTTAATGTGATAGTAAGAAAATCTTAGCTCACTTCTCTGACATAAGGTGATATGGTAGTACTGATCATAAAATGAGATGGGCAATAGTAGTCATATGGAAGAAAAAAAATAGAAGCCATAAAATTATGCAAAATATGGCCACATCATATCCTTACAGTACTATCTACTTATTAGACTTGTTGAACATTTATACAGTGGAAAAGGTCTGCTGTCCACAGACAAGACACGGCTACCTTTCCGTACCTAAACGAGCTCATGAGCCAACCAAGTAGAAAACTCTCAAGATAATTATGTTATATCCATGCAGCTCAGTGAAGCACGTTTCCGTATGTTACTCTGTTTTCTGTTGCCCACATCTTGGAATCTATGGAGCTCTTTTTCTAGGATTGCTGATTAAGCTTGACTTTCCCTTTAAGCTTTGACAAGCTAGTAAATATTCTCATTCAAGGGTTATAGTGGAAGCAAGGATGGTAAAGCACCTTCATGGAGCAGGGGTTTTGCATATCTTTGGGCATTTTGGAAAGAAGGAAGTTCCAGGCTATATACTAACCCAGTAACCCTTATCTTCCCTTTATCTTTGCTATCTTTGATAGAAGAAGAATGAGAATATACAAAAGAAGGAATGTTCCATAGTGCAACTGATGCAATCAGTATAGAAGAAACGAATATACCACTTTCGAAAGCCATCTACCTAATGATATATGATGAAATTGTAATAATGGCCTCTGGTTATGTTTAAATAACTTCTCTTACAAACATTGACATATAAAAGTAGACTCTTATTTTGAGGCGAACTTTATAATTACAATACTTAATTCCACACCAAAAAATAAATACACCAGGCAGACTGCTGTTATAGTTATTATGGTTGTTGATAAAACTATTGTTTTCAAAATTAATGCGCTTGGAAATTATGATATATAGATCCATACCAGAAGTCCAAGAAGAGGGACACCTTCCTGCCGAGTGACAAACGAACGAGTAAGGTTTGGATCTTGATTCAGGAAAAGAATGAGGATGTCTGTCCTGCATCCATTAGAATCACTTGTCATAAGGAAGGTATACTTGGGAAGCGAAAAGAACGAAATCACCAAAAAAGAGGCAACTATATTCATTACCCAGTTAATATAAGCTTTTTGTCTTGACTCTGCAAAATGTCACTGACGACATCAACAATGCCTTCATTCACGAGATCCCTACAAGTATTAAAACCTTTACTTGTATTATGATGCATACATGATTACCTAGATACATATAGGCACGCATCTGTAAATAAAGATAGCAACCCAAATGAAAGCTGAAAATCTCAAAGACAATACATATGTATTGACAATCTTACATCCAAAACTTTGATACAAGAGACGAACAGCATTCAAAGCAAAACATGCAACAATAATGAACATACCTAAATAACCGGAGTTGCTGTACCATCTGCAAGCTCTTGCTTAGGCAACAAAACTCGTGCAAGAAAAACACCTATTTTCATGAGACACACAAATAAGTATATGCATAACCTATTTAGCGTTGGCAATGCTATAATGGTCGTTAAAATTATTTCTCACAATTGAACAATCATCTTCTAATTGTATTTTGAACGGTGACAGATTCAGAACTTACAAGTAATTACAGAAGACACAGGCACATTTATCCCTCTATAATAAAAGATAAAATACATGCTCACACGTATAAATACTAAATACAAACATCAAAGTCCTAAATTTCCTGTGCATCAAATCATAATGTCATTGTCAAAATACACTTCTGCTAATTCTTTTAGAGCTAGACGATCTTAAAATATTCACCAAGTAAGGAGAACTTAAGGAGCCAAGTACTTAAGTGTTGGAATGATTATAGTTGTGTATGCTGCGATTAGCTATGGTTAGTGGTAATGAGTTTAGCAACAACAACATTAAATTAATATAGGTGCTGCTCTTAGGGAAATCAGAGAGATGGAGATTTGGTTGTCATATTGGTGGTGCTTATAAATGATCACATTGGTTATAGTAAGAGCATATCAATGGAGGATGTGATAAAAGCGACAAGAATGGCCAAAAATACACTAGAATAATTGAAATCTAGAAAGAAGTTTAATTCTTAACCGAGACAATCAGTTGAGGGAAAAGAATATGAAATGATCAAAAAGGAAAAACAAGGTTAAACAGAAAGACCATTGAGCCATGATGCAGAACAAGTTAGTGTGCCCAGCTAAAAAAAGGCAGAAAGAAGAAATGGTGGGTTCTGACATGCTTGCGAGTTGCGAAGAAATCAGTAGTCTGCAGGCTGACTTGCTTCTTCCTTGTAAGGAATAGGCTCTGCCAGGCAATAAAGCAAAAGCTTTACTCGAATAATATCAAACTTTACGAAAATGTTGACTATAATATTGGATTCAAGAGATCCTCGTATTACTAGGAACAGATTTCTAACAAGAAAGATAGTGAAAATTCCTAAACCAGCTGATACTAGAAAACAAAATATCAAGAAAACAAAATACCAGCACCAAACTAGCCCACTCCGAGAGAGTTGTAATACAAAGCATATGTTCCATATTGGAATTTGCATAGTAGCATTTACTGGCAAGTGCCAGCGAAACACAATCAAAGAAAGTAGTCGAGCCTCTGTAGTTACCAAATTTTTCCTCGACTCTGCAGAAGTGGTGGGGGTTTTCAACCTTGCAAACAGTTCCTGGATAAAGGTGCTGTCATCTTTCAGCATAGAAACAACCTACAAGAAAATAACAGAATCAAGATAGAGAATACTCATGCCTAGAGAAGTATGAAGAAATATTTTGAAAATCTTACAAATGCATTATTTGAATGAACTATAGAATTGAGGCTTCCGATTGTGGCTTCATCCAAAACTCTGGGCAGAACAACATCCTAAAATAAATTATATAAGATGAAAATCTAGTTAAAGGACAGGCAAAAAAAAATATAAAAAAAAAACACTCTTTATGAAATCAGTTCAAAATCTTCACCTTCAGGTAACCAACTCTGTATGTCTGGTGTATCTTCGACAACACTTGGGGATCCTTGATAGGTATGGCCTACACAATGCACAAAAATAAAGCAAATAAATAAAATAAACAAATGATGTCAGTACAAGACTACATACTCTTCAACCTACACCAACACTTATTCCAATTAACACTTGAGGGCTACTAAAGCCACTTTCTGCAAACCAGAAGGCCTCATTCAGCCATGGCACCTTCGGTTAACATCCCTCCACTACAATAGGATGAGAAAGAAGAACAAGAAAGAAGCATGTACCTCCTTGAATACCACATGCTCTTTTAAAAAACTGCGATGATGAACATGAGGTACCTCAGGATCGTCTGCAGACCAAATTTCAATATTAAACGCCGTATTTAAACAAGAAAATCACAGGGTAATACAGACCTAAGACCTGGGGCTAAAGTATCATTTACTATGTGAGAACCAGTTAAAACAATAATAAACTAGTTACAAGGCCTTGCTTCCAATTTCCAAGAAAGGGTGTTGATGTTTGAAACAAATTCCAGAGACTGAAAATTGCTAACTAAAGCTTATTTCACAATTGCATCGACTAGAAGCGTCTTCAAGCAGTATCATAAGAAATCAAGACATAAGAAACGAAGTGAAGCAGCTCTCTAGGCAAGCTCCAATAAGATACTCTCATATTCTCTAGAACCTATACAACACAAACACGGTGGCATGATATATTCGAAAAATGCAGGACACAGACAAGCTGGGATACATATATTTTTAGTCTTATTTAATCAAATTAAGAATTACATCAAGAATTTCATATTCACCATTAATCATCATGATTCAGAGAAAACATTGAATATAACACCCGCACAATATATCGAAAATTAATTCAGCATTTCACTAATTTTTAAGGATTTATATACCCAAAAAGATATAATTCAACATAGACCTACAAAATATCCAATATTTCAACATAGATTCCACTCTACAAATAATATATAAACCACAGGATTTAACAACACAAGATATCACAAAAGTATTAAATATGGTTGTACACAACAGTGTATCATACACATAACAATGGAAGAATGAGAAGTAAGGCTGGAATGCAGCTGCTTATCTCCAAAATAGGTTCAGTCCGTTGCTGGAGGTCAACGATCAGAAATAAGTCAATGAAATATGAAACACTTAAACAAAACTACTTGAAACAGTCAGTTTCTTATATTAGCATACTAAAATAGATTCTCTTACTAAAAGACATTTATCTACATAGTATTTTCTATATCTTTGCGTTGGCCTAGATTACTCCAGAATCCAAACTTATCCCCATATCTATCATATTTTAAAACAACTCAAAAAGTCTCAAACCATATAATATTTTCTTCAGGCATAACACTAAATAATGACAGGTATGGTGTTTACATAAAATACAAAAAACTATCTTCAGATTTTGAAAGACATACTATGATCCACTAATATAGTAGAAGCGCAATATTGCTCAAAAGGAAACAGACATTACATATCAGAATTTATCTTAATAGACTAACAAATATATTGATGCATGCCAAGGTAATTTCCTTGGAGCTCAGACAGCACATATCATTAGCTAAAAGAGGACAACGGTAAGCTATGACAAGTGCATAATGGGACTCCTTATACTCCTAAAAACCATTATACTCGCCAAAAATTAAAGCTAAACACGAGTTTCTACAAGCCAACAAAGAATACATAAGGATAACACTTAAAAAATTGCATTAGCCTTATTAAATTGGGTCATGAGAAGTAGACTCCAGTAATAATTTCTCAATTCATTATAGTGTATATGGAGATTAGAGCATACAGCTTAATTCACTAAAGAAAGTAAGAAAATAGAAATTTTTAGACCAACAACAAAACAACTTACATTCAAGGCATCCAATTATGTCCATAATCAACTCATCCCCAAATATTCTCTCAAAGATTTGAGCACAATTGAGTAAGACTGCGCATATCAAACATACAAGTCAACACATCCGCAATAATTTATGACCAAACACGAGGGTAAGTAGAAAGTAGATACTTACTGATCCCTCTGACTATTTTAAATATCACGTGAAGGCCATCAATATTTTCCAAATCTTCACAGATTCTAAACAGGTCCATCAGCTTCCGGAAAAAATCTTGCTGCATGAAAGGGATGATAATTATTAAATAACAAATGGAGTCACTTTAACTGTAAAAAATTAAAGAAAGAGGTACAAACGGAATTATGTTTTATTGTTAAGTTCTAATTTTTAGCAAGTCAAATGTATCACAAGATGTGCACAACGCCGATTAACAAAAGAAAGACTACTTCATTCGACACATGCTACAGTTTATAATCTGGTGTGATCCAGCATTATTATCCAGCCCACATATGAGGATGCTCACACAGTGTTCCAGTGATGCCACTCTTCCTCGCCAACAGTTGTTTTTGTTATACATACAAAAGTACAGGTAAGACAATCTCTAGAAAGGTATCTATTCATGGCTATGGAGTCATCCAGAAAACATCTTTGTCTATAAGATACAAAATTCTGATCCACACAACTTCAAAAGAGACCCAATAAAGCTTACATCATGTAACATGAGTTCTGTCACGCGACACTGGTCAGTGATGCTACTTTCAACCACAGTCTGCAAGAAGGAAAAAAAACAATAGAGATAATAAATTATCAGGTAAGATGTGCATTTTGTGACTCGTCACTGAATAGTAGACAATAAGAATATTATCTGTATTCCAACAATAAGGAAAAGAAGTAGCCTACCAAGAAAACACCAATATAATATCAAATATAGGGCAAATGATATTCAGAAATAACTTCTAGCACCAGGCTGCATAAAAAATATAAATAATAACAATGACGGCTAACAAGTAACACAAGTTACCATTTCATTTATTTATATGATATATCTATTTTGGTGCGCTGCAGAGATTACTGTAAAAAGAATAGCACGAATGTTGTCAAAAATTGTAAGGATCACAAGTAATTTATGGAGGTCTTGAAGATTACAAATAATTTTCCAAATAAGCATAACATATCTGATAAATTATTTTCTTCACTAGATTACCTAAAAAAGGGTAACTTGAAGTCCTCTCATACAAAAGGAAAGGTAAAGAAAAAATTGGACAATGAAGAAGATCAAGACACAGTTAACAAAATATATACATAAATGAATCCAAAGATCCACTACAATTATTCCCTACCTCACTGTTTCCCACATAATCATCCAAAGTCTCCAATAATAACAGCAAGAGCAACAACAAAGACAATTAATTACAAATTTTGAAAACAAAAAATCAAAGTTTTCTGCAAGACTGCAACTCTAAAGAAATATATAATACTACACATAGAAAATGAGACTTCCCCAAAAACATGAATGCTAGTAAGTTAATAACTTAAAAGAGGCAGCAAAATGGGATGGTAGAGAAAATCACGTAATAAAGCAAAAGACTATATATGCATAATCAAAACATAACAAGTTGGATAATGGCCTACTAAAAAAAATCACATAACCGAAGAAACATTAGACAAATCAAGAACTCATTAGCTAGTTAACCATTCAGATATACTACTAGAAAGGGAACGAGACTAAGAAATGTATGCTGAAAGTTAGCAATAAGATCTATCAGACAAATTGCCATTGCACAAGGAAGGGGGGAAGGATCAAAACCGAGAGAAATGGGGACCTGTGATAAACTACATGCTTTAACGCACCCACAACAATTATACCATAGTCATCAGATTCTAAAATGTTAAAACTCCTAGAGGCTAAGAAAACAGATTTTCAGTTAACAGATTTTCATTTAGACAAAATATAATGGATAGCCGCTTACATCTAGTAACACATATATACACAATAAGAGAGCACAAATTGAAACGAAGAAAATAACAAATTAATGAAACTGGTCAAGGAACCACAAATATTCTGCTGACACAAATGAAAATGGAGTTGCATCTGTGAACAAATTCAATCAGCTTCATCATTTTCATACAACAAACAGTACCCAAAAAATGCATGGCAAGGAAAAAGTAGAAATATATACTATTTAAAATTCCAAAACTGAACTATTAGATTGAACCTTGAGAATTAAAGGAAGTGTTGATAGCTCAACTGCAGGCAACTCCCTCAGCTCACTGTGGATGGTATGATATGTCTCATCTGAATAAGTAACAGCAAAAGGACATGAATTATTAAACCTTATATGATAAAATTTTAAGTGCACTAGATTGTCTGAAAACCACAATTTTCTCCAAGTAGAGAGGACACAAGGACTCAAGCTTATTCTTTGCTATAATTTTCATTTCTTTTACTACGTGAAGGAAATAATATTGCCACTTCCAATGAAATACTGAAGGCCTTGTCTAAGTACACAAACGATAGATCCGCTATGCTGAGTGAACTCAGCGAAGTAATATTACAAATTCAAAATTATTTATTATTTTGACGGTGAGGAATTTTATTTATTTATATTAGTTATTAGTTATGCTGATAGAATGATAGCTCAAAAGATGTGTTCATTCCAGTATAAAAGGTTAACGAACTACAAACTCCACCCTCCACATGTTCATCAGATTAAGATAAGCATTATCTCAATACATTCCAAACTCATCAACAAATAAGACCTTGCTACTTGTCAGAGAGAGATAAAAGAGGGAATAGGACCTTGTTTTCCCCAAACAAATAAAAAACATGAAATCAGGTGCATAATTGCTTTTTAAGATAAATAAGATTACCAATACACTTACTGTTAAGTGTATTGAATTGCAGACTCCTTTGCACACTACAAATTTGGTCCCTACATAAATACAGATATTATTAGTTAAGGAAATTAAACCACGGCAAAAGGGGGGGAAGCAAAGCGTGAAAAGGCTAAATAATAAATCTATTATACACTACTTACCATATATAAGAACACCCAGTATTTTCTTGAAAGCTAAGAGCTAGCTCGGTTGAATACTCTGGATCTCTCCAAGAAATTATTGTATCTGAGTATATAAAAAATACAATTAGACAATAAATGTAGTACTGAGGGAGGAGACGGCCTAAAATATACAATAGGTTTATGAAAGTGAAAGTATTACCTTCTTGCTTTCTATATATGTCATCTGAGCTAATGCGGTGCAAGAGTAAAGTTTCATTGTCCTCTTCATCAACAACAAATAAACCCAATTCTTCTGATCTCTGTGTTATAAGGTTTATGAAATAGAATTCCCTCAACTAATCATATAAAAATAAGGAGAATCTAGAAAACTTAGATTTATAAATCTAACAGTCTCAAACATAATATAAACACCAAGCACAGGAACAGACATACCTCCAAATAATCAACAGTTACATGCCCAGTTCCTTGGTCATCCCACTTCCCATCATCATTCAGGCGATATACCTTAACACGCTGAATTTAATACAAGAAATAGAGAAGTCAGCCTTTTGCCATTAAAAAGAGCCATACTTCCAATCTTTACCGCAAAATAAAGAACAAAGCAAGTAACAAACAATATATACACTGCCCAGAAATTTCCAGCTACAAAAAATTGGATGGCCTGCAGTGAACATATATGCATCATGACCGTTTATCCACAGATTGAGCTACTTAGATTGACGCATATAGGCATGTAATCCTAAATGAAATGCTGTGCACACATAATTTCCATATCCACTTACATTGATTTCCTATTATAACAAACTCATTGTTTGTTTCACAAGACAAATATTCCTAAACTTCTCTAATTCTCATTTATACTTGGTTGGAAGGAGCCAACACTATGCCAAGTTTCAAAAAAGTGATAGACAAAGAAGATGCCGTATCATGGTGAATAAGAATTCGGAAAATTTATAGTGTAGAAGGTAATATGCCCAAAGTAAAGAAGAAAATGTCTATTAAATAAAACAGAGGTTCAATGGACTAAGGTTACAAAAAGTGCCGAGCAAAGAAGATGGCATATTGTGGAGAATAAGAATATGAATCATTGTCGGTAAGAGAGAAGGAAAAGGGAATATGTTTCAAGTAAAGAAGAAGATGTCCATTAGTTAAAATTGAGGTTCACTGGAAAGTGCCACAAAATGAAGATCAAAGGTATTTGGGAGATAGCATCGTTGTACCGTAAGTAGTGATTCTGGACAAAGCAGAATAGGAGATATTTGAAAAATGAAGTGAAGTCTAACATAAAATTATATAATTGAAATACTGAACACATTTTATTTGTCTTCTAGCCCTTAGTTATCGCAACATATATATACATATGTATAATGCATATTTATATATCTTCTACCCCTTTTCAGGCTCTATTGGCTATTTTATTAATTCTTTGGAGAGATTAGATAATTTGAAAGATTTAAATACCATGTACATAGATTATGTCCTCCTGTTTTTAACACCTCGTAAATAGAATCTCGCTTATCAAAAAATCGTTCATTCTTTAGAGCAGGAAAAGAAAAGAACTAACAAGAAAAGAGAACACAGATAATACAAATCAGCTACACAAAGACATGATAAATTAAAAGATTAGCATAGACATTCATTTGCTTTGGATGAAAGATGGGTATACATCCTTTAAGACAGCATGGATTGGGTTTTGTTTATCCAAACAACTTACAGAGTAAGAACAATGAAAGTAAAATCTTTAGGAATCGTGATTACTATACCCGTAAACCCAAGATTAGTGGAATGTGTTATGACAAATATGCTAGCCCCATGCCTCAAGTAGGAACACTCGAGTCCCATAACCCAAGTAGGTCCAACTAGAGATCCTATAATCAACTATGCTTTCTGAGTCAGATATACTTGCAGCCTATTATACAAACTACAGTTGCAGCTATAACTCTAGCTCAGCACAGGTAGATTTTCTGCATGTTGCCTCGTAAACACTTCAAGGCCTCAGGCCCTGATATGGTGGTTGCTTCGATACCAATATTGGCATAACTCTTGACCAAAACAATAGAAGCCCCGCTATAGAAAATGTCTTAGATCTAAACTTTTTAAATTCAGAAACCACACCCCAGGAGAGCCCTCATTTAGATTTATAATCCAAGCAGAAAACCACTGTAACCACCCACACCCCTAATAGAAGCAGAAACACTTTAACAATTAGAAGCGTCCTTTCTAACTTCTGAGAAAGGTTTTGCAACTTATAAAATAATTTATTCCAAACACTAGTGGTAAAAATAACTGGTCCAAATTGCAAATGAATCTTCAGGAAAATTAAAGCAGCTGAACAAAAAAATAGCGCATAAACCTCTTACAGATAGAGACGAACAGCTTTCAGTCTATGTTGGCAAGAACCACTTCAAACATACACATCGACCGAAGGACTAACAAACTTAATCACAGCAAAAATTGACAATAATCTTATGAATCCCTGGTCTATATTACTCATGGTTCAAAGTATCGGCCATTACACCGAAATATTGACGTATCGGTAGGGGTCGAACCGCAACCATGATACGAATCACAAAATTAGGAATTATTCATGTAAAGGGTAAGTTTTTGCAAAATTTCGGCAACTTGGCATAACGTAGCGGTTTCGAACCAAATAAAAGAGAAATCACGGGATAAAAGGGAAAAATCACAGCGTAAAGAGGATTATTCATGTAAAGGATAACTTTTTCAGTGAAATTTTGGCAACTCGGTATGGAGAAATCACGGCGTAAAGGAAAGAAATGCCACAAAAAAAAAAAAGAACGAACCTTTCTCTATAAATTATACTTAAATATACCTATGTAGTAACTAATTAAGTATACTTAGAAAAAGTAAAAAAAATATTGTACTTCAAATGTACTTAATTAAGTTAAATTGTACTTAAAATATACTTATATAGCTCCTATTTTAGTATAACTAAAAAAATATAAGAAAATGTACTTAATATATAATTAGTTAAGCTACATTGTACTTAAATTATAATTAAATTGTACCTGTATACTACCTAATTAAGTACAAAAAATTGCACTTAAAATATACTTAGTTAAGCAAAATTATACTTAAATTATAATCAAATTGTACCTATATAGTACCTAGTTAAGTACAACTTGAAAAAATTGCACTTAAAATATAATTGGTTAAGTTAAATTGTACTTAGATTCTACAAAAAATGTGTGCTCAACCATTTGAACTAAGACAACATCAATATCAACTTTATTCAAACGTAAAATTAATTAAACATATTTGTGAGATGTTTGTTTAATCATTTTTGGAGAATGTTATATGCACTAGATAGTGTTTTTTGTGAATTTGATTGATTTATCTTGTTGTTCTTATTATTTAGAATTTTTTCATATTTTTTTACCTTTTTTGAAGTTCCTAAGTCCTAACTAGCTAACGGTGCGTATCACCCGAAACCGATACCGAAACTGATACCAAGTCAAAAATGAACTTCCGAAACATAAACCGCTACAGCGTCTTTGAACCATGATACTACTAGATCAACCTAAAGAAGTCAACACTGCTCCATGTTAGCAAATGTGTATCAAGCTTGACGCAAGTTCAAAAATATCTTATAGGAAACATGAAGGAGCTTTATAAGTGACTCAACTCAGGTTGCTAGCACCACAAACTCAAGCAATACGTCTCAATCTAAGAAAAAGTTTACAACTTTTGCCCCTCGCTTACACATTGGAGTGCATAAATTGACACCTTATGCTCAACTTTGTCAACTCACCATCTCTATACCCACTGCCAAACATAAATATCCGGAAATAATATACCAAATTCCCAAAATTTCAATATCCAAGTTGACTCACATTATAGCTACTTCATATGTGCAAACACCTATAGATAATTAATACCACTTTTTAACGCCTATCCATAAAACTTGAAAACCTAAAACCACAAGATTGCACATTAACACAATCAAAACTGGAAGTATTCTCTTTGATGACAATTGTTACATCGAAACTAAGTGAACAAAACGAAATATAATTTAGTTAAGGTCTGTAATTAAGAAAAATATTCATATGAGACTGCAAATACTTCATCTGTCAGGGTGAGTCCGCAACTTTATGAAACAGTAAAATTGCACACCTGCATCGAATTATTTGAAGTTGGTGACTTCTCTTGTGCACCCATCGAAGCCTCTATCCTCTTGTGAATTGCAATTCTAACTGAAGTTTGCACAGGTTGATTTGCAGAGAACTTATGAATGGTATTTAAATTAGGGTTTTAAGGGGAAAGAAAGAGGGAAAATCAAGCAGGGGAGGTCAGGTTCGGGATCAGTAGAAAACCCTAACCGCCATTAATGAAACTCCGTTTCGCCCTCTTTCTCTCTCTTCCTCCCTCGTAGGACTCAACCTCTTCTCTCTCTTTCTCTCTCTCTCTCTTGATTTTTTCCGTGAAAGAGTCCGTGCCTACTGCCCGACCTCTGAAGTCTGAACCTTTGAAAAAACATGAAATATACAATATGCTTAATGTCTATAAAGCCCCTAGGCTTTTGGTGGAACTACATCAGATGCCACTGACATTGTCGTCTGCTGCTCTGTGCTTTTAGAAATTGCCGTCCACGCGGTCTCCGCCCCATCCAATCACAAGTGAGCACACCACACCTACTAATTTTCATTTTACACGAGTATTGCTGTGATTATAAAAAATATGAATATAAAAAATAATATATTAAAGACTAATTAATTGATATCTATTATATATTGATGGTTCTGGTGGTTAAATTTTTTTATTTTTTTTAAACAATTAGTGATTAAAATCAGTCACAATAATATATATATTTTTATATTTATTTTTAAATCATTTAAACACTATTGCTCCCATAATCTCACTGTTCCGTATAATGATCATAAGAAATAATGTTAATTTTTATAAAATAAAGTATTATCACAAACTCTAATATATAAATATTCATTCTGCCAATAAAAAAAACAAAACAAACTCAAACATTATAGACTTTTTTATTTTTATGTTTCTACTTTTTGGGTATATAAGGTTCAAAAATAAAAAAAATCACGTTACTTATTATAAATTTATTTTGTTAAATTATAATTACTAAATATATAGATATAGGTACTTGAATATAATTATAACGGTGTCCTACCATATTATATATTGCCACTAAAATTTATTTACGTAGATGACAATAAAAAATAATACATAAAAAATTATAATATATATTACTCCTTTAGTTCCAAATTAATTGCTCAATTTTGATTTTTTTAAGTCAAATTGACTATTTTTAGAATTAATAATTAAGCATATATAAATATATTTCTAAAATTATAAAAATTGGGGTTAGTAATAAACTGTATATACTTTCTTTTGGTTATAATCTCTTCACTTATATTTTAGCAAAAATAGTAAACAAATTAGTTTTAAAAATGGTCAATTTGATTTTAAAAAGTTAAAATTGAGCAATTAATTTGGGACGGAAGGAGTATATTTCAAATTAAAAATAATAAATAGCAAAAGCCGTCAAAATGTGGTGACTTTAGCACTTCAGTGTTCAAATAACTCTTGCAATCTCAAAAATTACTACCATATATAAACGTAGTGATAGGATGAAAAAAGTGTTTGCATTTAAAGTTTTTTTTCGAATAGTTCTTGTACTTTCAATCAAAATAAAACAATAAACGAACATCATGAAATAAATCAAAAATTATAACATTAAATTTTGATATCTAATATAAGATACCATAAGAAAATGATTACCAAGTAATAATTTTTTAGATAGTTATTGATGTCTCAAGACTAATAATAATAAAAAGTACGAAAAAAAGTATCAGTTCGATAATTATTTATATGTTGGTCAAACTAATTTTTAAGTAGTTCTTTATTATTTAAGTGTTCATATATGACTAAATTTTTAATTTATAATTTGACTTATAAATAATTTTTGGTAAGTAATAATTTTTTATTTATTAAAAATTGACTTATAAATTATTTTAAAATAAATAAGTTTGAGTAAATTTAAGTATTATTTTTTTCTTAATTTAAGAATCTTTATAATTTATTCTAACGTGCAAGTTTAGCCAAATATTTTCGTAATTTATTTTAATTATAAGCCAGGGAATAGCGCAAAACACTTAAATTTTAACTTACAACATGCCCTTAAGTTTTCGACGACTTTTCGCTAATTAACTAATAAACTATTGCTTCATGATTAAAAGTAGAAAGCACGAGATTCTGTAGTACTCGTACTAGTATATTATTATTTTAATTCACAAATCAAAGACGGACTACAAGAACAACGCAGCTGGCGTATGTTAGCAAGGAATCCAGACAGGAGAGAGAAAGCAGGGGGTTTATCCGTTTATTCAAAGTTTTAACGAACTCAATTATGCCTTCAACCAAAACCTCAACTGCCTGTGTAATATAAACCCCATTCAGATATCTCTCACTTTCTACATCTAATAAAGCTACTCATTTCCTTTCTCTCTCTAGAATTTTCCAATGCTGCACTCAATTTCTCTCTCTACATCTCGCCCTCACTCATTTCCAACAATTATCACCAAATCAAATTACTCATTCCAACGTTTTAAATCCCCCAATTCTCTAAACTGCGGTCTCAGGAGAGATTTTTTAGGGTTTGATCAGCTTAAACAATCCAATTATCGGGGATTTGTTCTAGCATCTACTCGAAGCTACTCGAAGAAGAAGCTCTCAGCTTCGTTGTATAACAATGGAAGTCCTCCGACGTCGTTTGATTACGATCTGGTCATTATTGGAGCTGGCGTTGGGGGTCACGGAGCTGCATTACACGCTGTCGAGAAGGTAAAGCAGTTGCTTTATTTAATTGATGTGGAATTTGTGATTCTGAGGTCTGATTAAGCTGAAACAACCAAGTGAAATTGATTATTTTGTGCATTTTCAGTTTTGATGAACATTTATAGGTTTATCTAACACCTAGCTCCATTGTTGCACTGTAACATTGTCTGATGCAATTGTGAAGTGGATAACTGTTGATCATGATGTTTTCCAAGGTTAGATCTTTACTTAATGATGCCTTAGCAAGGAGGAACAATATAAATGTAAAGACAAAGGAGGAATGAAGCAAAAACAAAGAAGAAAGAGAAGATTATGCTACCATAAACTTAAATTTGTATCCGTAATTGATATTTTAAGATTACGATTTTGTTGTAGTTGTCATCACGGTGAGTATTGCCATATAGGACAGCTGAAACGCTAAAGGAAAGAAATATATTAAAAGATGGGAAAAAAAATCATGTACAATATACCATTGAGACTAAACACTGCCAATGATTTTAGAAAGAACAGCCTTATACTTTCTGAGTGGGAAAATTTAATATTCAATCTGTTGTTTACATGTGGCAACTGTAAATTTTGAATACATGTCATGTTGAAAACAACATATGTTTTTTTTTGGTCCTACTCCTTGCTATTTGAGAATTGTGAATTTGACTACAATAATGGCAGGGTCTGAAAACAGCTATAATCGAGGGAGATGTTATTGGTGGAACATGTGTGAATAGAGGATGTGTTCCTTCTAAAGCTCTTCTTGCTGTTAGTGGCCGGATGCGCGAACTTCAGAACGAGCATCACCTGAAGGCTTTAGGTTTGCAGGTTAGATAAACTATATACATTATTATTCCCCCCCAAAAATAAAATCTTTACATTCAATAACTAGGGAAGCTTAAGCTGACGCAGCATGATTTAGTTTCAGTGGTATATGCTACACAGTTTACATTGGATATAATACTCTCTCCATCCTAGATTAAGTGATTGAGCTTGACTAACACATAATTTAAGGAGGGGCGCATATGATTACTTTATTTTTAATTATAAACCCTTGGATAAAGCGGCTCTAGGGTTGGGATAGAATCATATCACTTACTTTAGGACATCATAAAATATAAATCCATTCACTTCAGTTGAGACAGAGAGAATACTATTTATTAACATTTTTAAGTTTTTCCATTGTAAACTATGGTTGCATATTATTCGTTCCCTAATGCATGGTCGGATGGGGTATACCTATAATCATGAAGCGTAAAAGACCATTATAGTTACTGCACATAATGGTACCGGCATATAACATTAGGTCATCTGACTTTTGATTGAAGTTTCTATTTATTTTCTTAAATTCAGAATACATGATTTCTTAACAGTTAAAAGCTGAAAAGCACATTTGGGATCAATTGGTTTTTGCATTTTTTCACCATTTTAATCATATACTTTAGTATTGTCATTTCTTTTTCAATGCCATTTAACTTATCTTTCTTGTCGTTCTTTCCATTTTATTTTCCCTTCATCTTTCAATTGGTAAATAATGATAGGTTTCAGCAGCTAGTTATGATAGGCAAGGAGTTGCTGATCATGCAAATAATCTTGCATCAAAAATTCGTAACAATTTGACTAATTCAATGAAGGCTCTTGGCGTGGACATATTGACAGGGGTGGGTACAATACTGGTAAGTCACATTTGCTGTCATATGATCTGCGTGTCAACTCAGTCAACAAAAGTTATTTATTATATGAGAAGTCTTTTGGGTGTCATCTTATGTCTATAGAAACCATATGGCCATATGAGTCTTAGTGTTTACAACTTCATTCTGAATATTTTTCAGGGACCTCAAAAGGTGAAATTTGGAAATGTTGGTTTTTCAGACAATGTGATAACTGCAAAGAATATCATAATTGCCACCGGTTCAGTTCCTTTTGTCCCCAAAGGCATTGAAGTTGATGGTAAGTGTTCTTCTTTTCCAGACCTTTCATCCCCATGGTGTAGTTTGATTTTTGTTAAAGGCAGTAGTTTTGTATATACCTTATGAGTTTAAGAATGTATTAGGTCTCCTTCAAAATTTTCAGGGACTCCCAGTATGAAGGTTAATATTTGCAAATGCATCCTTACTACTATTAACTTTGAGCCGGCTCCTATTGTTTTCAATGCCTCTCTGATTGGGTGAAAAATCAGATCTTTACCTTGATTAATCAAGACTGGTACTAATTAATCATGCTTAGGTTAATCAAACGAAATATCACCTTTTAGCAACCAAGAGAGAAAATTTTGGATTATAACTTATAAAGAAAATAACCAAGGCAACTTATATAGTTACATTATTTATTAGAAATTTGAGTTCTCACATAGGAACTTCTTTATTAGATATACGTAGGGACTGGTGAATGTAATCCATTAATGTAGGATAGTTTTTTCATTTGTTTTCTTGATTCACATTGTATTTACGTTTGGTAGTTTTCTTTTCCACCATCTGCAATGTAGTAGTGCTGCTCTTCTCTAACAAAGTTTTGCTCTGTTATAAAAACAGATTGAGAACTTAGACTAGAATATAAAAGGATTATTCGCCAAAACCATCCCCCAAAGTTATCTTCTAGACATGGATTTGCCAGAAGATATTTGAATGTAAATTCTACAGAAGATACTTAGCTGCCTAAGTCTGCCAAGTTTATGAGGAGCCCATGAGAAAGTGTAAGAATGTAATCTCTCTTATATTTCCAATATGTGAATTGCTATATTTATACAAGAGATCTAGGAATTAAAAATAAAAAGGGAGGAAAACAAGGAACTTGTTTTCCTTAATACAAGAAACATGTTCCTAAATACAATAACCATGTTCCTGGCCACTATCTTCTAACACTCCCCCTCAAGTTGGTGTGTAGATATCTCGCATACCCAACTTGAAACACAAAGGATGAAACATCTTACTACTAAGACCCTTTGTCAAAATATCAGCAAGCTGGTGTTCTGATTTTACAAAGGGTAAGCAAATAAGACCACTGGTTAACTTTTCTTTGATGAAGTGTCTGTCAATCTCAATGTGCTTCGTTCTATCGTGCTGCACTGGGTCGTTTGCAATACTAATGGCTGCCTTATTATCACAAAATAACTGCATAGGCATTTTAGTTGTAACACCCAAATCTTCTAGCAGTGTTCGAAGCCACATTAATTCACATATACCCAAGGCGATAGCTCGATATTCAGCCTCAACACTAGATCTTGCCACCACAGATTGTTTTTTACTACGCCAAGTAACAAGATTGCCTCCAACAAATGAACAGTAACCCATTGTAGACCGACGATCCTCTATCGAACCAGCCCAATCTGAGTCGGAAAAAGCTTCAACTTTCATATGACCATGTGGTGCAAACAATAATCCTTTTCCAGGAGAAGACTTAAGATACCTCAGAATTCTGTAAACAGTTTCCATGTGGCAATGTCGAGGGTCATGCATATACTGACTCACTATTCCCACAGCATAAGATATATCGGGTATCGTATGAGAAATGTATATCAATCGTCCCACCAAACGTTGATATCTTTCTCTATCAACTGTAGGTCATGTGCCTCCTACTAGATGATGATTAACTTCAATAGGAGAATCATCAGGCTTACATCCTAACATGCCAGTTTCAGTTAGCAGATCGAGGACATATTTCCTTTGAGATAGAAAGATACCACTGGAAGATCTTGCAACTTCAATACCAAGAAAATATTTCAAAGGACCAAGATCTTTAATCTCAAACTCTCTGGCCAGTCTCGCTTTGAGATTAACTATCTCTTCTTTATTATCCCCTGTCACCACAATGTCGTCAACATAAACAATAAGAATGGTAATCTTACCCTTTATCTGTTTGACAAAAAGAGTATGATCTGCTCGACTCTGCTTGTACTCAAACCTTATCATTGCTCTGTGGAGTCTACCAAACCAGGCTCTAGGAGATTGTTTTAGACCATACAAAGCATTTCGTAGCTTATAAACATTACCCATAGTAACAGATGAAGCAAAACCAGGAGGTATGTCCATGTACACTTCCTCCTCTAAGTTACCGTGAAGGAATGCATTTTTTACGTCTAATTGTTGAAGATCCCAGCCGAAGTTTGCTGCACATGAGATTATGGTACGAACAGAGTTCATCTTCGCTACAGGAGCAAATGTCTCCTGGTAATCAATCCCATGAGTTTGAGTGTATCCTTTTGCAACTAGTCTGGCTTTGAGTCTCTCAACCGTTCCATCAGAATTTTGTTTGACTGTATATACCCACTTGCATCCAACTACCTTTTTTCCGTAAGGAAGAGTGACTAGTTCCCATGTATCATTCTTTTTTAGGGCATTCATCTCCTCGATCATAGCTTGTTTCCAATTCTTATCACTAAATGCTTCTCTCCACCCCTGAGGAACATATATTGAAGACAAGGAAGAAACAAAGGAGTGATATGATGCAGATAATTTGCTATAGGCTAGAAAATTAGAAATAGGATGTTGAGTACAAGCTCTAACCCCTTTTCTAAGAGCAATAGGAATGTCAGTATCATCAGAAGAACAAGTAGGGATATCAGTATCATCAGAAGAACAAGTAGGAATGTCAGTATCTTTAGAAGAACAAGTAGGAATGTCAGTATCTTTAGAAGAACAAGTAGGATTAAGATTCTCACCATTACCATTATCAAGACTAGGTCCGGAACAAAGTTGGTGTAGTGGTGCAGAAACGGTAACCTTATTCTTGCCTTTCCGTGCATAGGTCCTCAACTCAGGCTCAGACTCATTCTGTTTAGTACACTGTAACTCCCCCTGTGTAGAATTATCAGAAACAACAACGGGAACAGGAAAAATAGAGCTTGTGATACTAGCCTCAGGAAGTTTCTCCTCATTAATAACATTCTCCCCCTGAGGAGAAGGTGAAGAAGAATAAAAAGGTTCCAATTCCCAAAAAGTGACATCCCGGGTGACAAAGACTTTGTTAGAAGAAGGATGATAACATTTATAACCTTTTTGGGTTGGAGAATAACCAATGAAAACACACCTAATAGCTTTGGGATCTAATTTTCCCCGAGTGGGAGATTTATCATGAACAAAGCACACGCAACCAAAAACTCGAGGTGAAGGAGAAGGACTGGTCGTGTGTTGGAGAAAAGAGATGGGACTCTTGTTCCCAAGATTTCTAGAAGGAAGGCGGTTTATAAGAAATGCAGCAGTCAGGACCGCATCTCCCCAAAGAAATTTAGGAGTTAACATAGTGAACATAAGAGTGCGGGCTACCTCTAGCAAGTGTCGATTTTTTTTCCGCTACTCCATTTTGTTCTAGGGTTGAGACACAGGAGGTTTGAAGAATAATGCCATGCTGAGAGAGATAAGATGCAAAAATATTATTATTACTATATTCACGACCATTATCACTATGTAGAATTCTGACCTTAGCGTCGAATTGGGTTTGAATCATTTTATGAAAGTCTTGAAAACAAGTAAATACCTCATTTTTGGTCCGTAGAAGGTAAATCCAAGTGACACGAGAATGACAATCAATAAAGCTAACAAACCATCTATGACCAGAACGGGAGACAACTCGAGAGGGTCCCCACACATCAGTATGGATAATGGCAAAAGGTTCAGAATGTCGATTGTTAGTAGCAGAATAAGTAGAACGTTTGTGTTTACCTAATTCACATGGTTCACACAAAAACTGATTTCTGTTACAATGCTTAACTAAAGATGGAAATAAAGACTCCAATACTGAAAAGGAAGGATGTCCCAAACGTCGATGCCATTGATAGAGAGAGGTCAAGCATGGGTGAGAAGTAGAGTGAAGAGCCTGAACCTGAGTAGAGGGCATGTTAGACGAGAGAACATCTAAATAATAGAGACCGTTAACTGCACTACCACTGCCAATCCTTTGCCCTGTCACCAAGTCCTGAAAAACACAATGATTTCCAAAAAAGGTTACTGAACAGTGTAGGGATTCACAAAGACGTTGAACAGATAGTAAGTTTGCAGTAAATGAAGGGATATGGAGAACAGATGATAATGTTAATGAAGGGGTACAAATGACAGAGCCACTCCCGGAAATAGAAGACAGGGAGCCATTGGCTACTCTAACCTTGTCCTTTCCAGAGTGGGGCGTGTATGAAGTAAAAAGATTGGAGGACCCAGTCATATGCGCAGAGGCACCTGTGTCTATAATCCAACTAGGGTAAATAGATGAGACATTAAGAGCACAAGAGTGTATACCTGATTGTGCGAAATGAGCAATAGTACCAGCACTATTAATGGAACTAGATTCTGCCATGATGAGCTAGTAGGAGCAACAAAAAATATCCAAGGAAATATCAACAAGGATATTATAAAGGCTCAACAAATTAGCAGAGAGTAATTCTAGAAACCAAAGGGAGTGCAATTAATTGTACTACACAATAAAACCACTTTAATTAGCAGTACAAGAGATGGAGCAACAAGAATTATCCAAGGGAATAACAACAAGGATAATTAACAAGCGCAAGATAGAAGAGAGAACCACTGTAGGTGGATTAGACCAAACCTGAGTTTTACTCAAAACAACCACTGTAGGTGGAAAGAGGAGAGATAAAAATCATGCTGGAAAAGTTTCCGGAAAAGGTCGCCGGAAAAGTCGACCACTGCAGATGGAAGGAGGAGAGAGAAAAGGCACGCCGGGAAAACTTGCCGGAAAAAGTCGTCGGAAAAGTTCGCCGGAAAAGTCGCCGGAAAATGTCGTCGGAAAAGTCGCCTGATAAAGGATTAGAGCTCTGATACCATGTAAGAATGTAATCTCTCTTATATTTCCAATATGTGAATTGCTATATTTATACAAGAGGTCTAGGAATTAAAAATAAAAAGGGAGGAAAACAAGGAACTTGTTTTCCTTAATACAAGAAACACGTTCCTAAATACAATAACCATGTTCCTGGCCACTATCTTCTAACAGAAAGGATATAATTACTGGGTAAGATAATTTAACAAACGTGAATAGACGAAGCATGAAAGGCCTGAGGGGAAGGGGTGGGATTGGGTGAAGGAGGAAAAAGTTTTTGTTTTTATTTTTTATCTTTCCCATCTCCCAGTGGAAATTTATGCTTATGGATTGAGCATCTTGTAAGCAAATTATTTATAATATCTATTACATTACCTTTTGAATATTTTGTTCATTTGTGACCATAAATTTCTAATCACCAAGTAATGACATGCAGGAAAGACTGTAATAACTAGTGATCATGCCCTCAAATTGGAGTCTGTTCCTGAATGGATAGCTATTGTAGGAAGCGGTTACATTGGGCTTGAGTTCAGTGATGTGTATACAGCACTTGGTAGTGAGGTAGTGCCTCTGTCTTTTCTTTATCGTATTGTTTTTTATTATAGAATTACTAGAAAAAATTATTATTCTTCTAAACATGGATTAAAATTATAAACTATTACCTACTCCTTTCTTGAAATTAAAGAACTGGTGTTGCATCCTCTCCACCCCGACCTCAAAGCAAAAAGAAAAGAAGCTCTTGGAGGCTCAGTTCTTAGCTGGTCATTGAAAATTTATTTTTGTTTTTTTCTCTTAGTAATTATATTTTCCTTATATGTGGATATTAGATAAAAACTATGTTAAGCTTTTGCCAAGGAAAGCAATTCCTTCAAAGGCTAAGGAATAGGAAAAATAACTTTACTTACCCATACTTCCACCTCTCTACGTTCACTTTCCTGGGTGATGATTTGTGGTTACAAATCTTCTTGTTTAAAAGTTTACGCATTGTGAATTAAATGGCATGTGTGAGATGCAACTGAACACTCTTCTGACCTGTAGTAAACATTCTTGAATAGGTTCTTCAGTTTTTTCTCAGCATTCTTACTTGCCTAACTAATGATTGAAATAGATTTTCCCTTCGCCTTGTAAATCAGTTGCATTTTTCTGTTTGATTCCAGAAGTTCCATTCTTTTCAAAAAGTGAAATGACACCTTATTTACTTTCTTAAATTTTCCAATAGGCGTCCGGTGAAAAAAAACACTTTATGATATGTACTGTAGTTTATTTTGCTACTTTGCCTATCATCATTTTTGATTTCTTTTCTTGATACAACTTCAAATTTACTTTTAATAATTTCCATAAAAGTTATCAAATTGTTTGTAGTGATGTTGGACAGGTCACCTTTATTGAAGCTCTAGATCAGCTTATGCCTGGTTTTGATCCTGAGATAAGCAAGTTAGCTCGGCGTGTTCTGATAAATCCACGGAAAATTGACTATCATACTGGAGTGTTTGCAACCAAGGTAAATTGATTCCAAGGGCTTTATCTTGATTTCCGAGTGCATGGTTTAGAGCGGCACATTCATTGTCTTTAATGTTTCTGTAGATAACTCCTGCAAAGAATGGGCAGCCAGTCATCATTGAGCTAATTGATGCCAAGACAAAGGAACCAAAAGATACTCTGGAGGTAACATGATTTTGCTGGGAATAGTTGCTTTCTATCAAGAACACTATTTATACTTGACATGGAGCTCCATGTATTTGTATTTCTTTATGTTATTCAACCATGTTCTTTGTGTTGATATTACAACATGCTTAAAGTTTAATAAAGGTAAAAGTGCCTGTTTGGACCTCATTGAGAAGTCTGAGCTCTAAAGATAGAGGACTATTAAGATTACCTTAATCATTTAGAAATGTATGTGAGCAAAAGCCTCATCTAGAAAACCTGTGATTTCTTTAAGTATGAAGTTATATCTGCTTATATGCTCGTGTCTATGTTTTTGTCCAGTCTCCTTGCCTAAGGTAGTTTATATAGGCATTGTTGGATTAGGATTGGTTAGTTGTTCTTTTTGTTGATCATAATGTTGTAATTATATTTGTCATGTTCACATGGATTGCACCTCTTTTGGTGTCTTTTAAACTGAAATTGACTTATCAAAAAAACAAAGCAAAAGAAATGAAAACCCTCGTTACACTATAGTGTGAACTATATCTGCAAATGCTGCTTCAATTTGTTTGTCACATCACTTGTTAAAAAAGAAATTAACAAATAAACAAACATGTTTCTCTGTTGTCCTAGCGCCAAGGCGGGACGCGGCGGTAGTTGACCGCCTAGACGATAATGTGTCCACCATGACGTCTGTGTGGCGACAAGTCGTTAACAATGTGTAATTTATACATTATTTATTTTATTTAAGAAGTATATTGCACAATAAAATTTTATATACACTAAAACCCAAAACATAATAACTAACACTATGAAAAAGTCTCTACTCTCTACTCTGTTTCTAGTCATAGCTCAAGCAAAGTTATCAACTATGAAGTTATTTCTGTCTCCCTCACGAGCATTACTCTCATTCAAAGGAGGGTTGAGTTACTTGGGTAATTGGAAAAGTCCATGGGTTATGATGAGTCGTGGTAAAAAATGACTTAATTCTTGAGCCTTCTACCAATGCGTGAGCCTTGGTGGCTCGGTGTCCAAGGTATTGCCTTGCCCTTCCCCAATGCTAGGACACCTAGTCATCGCCTAGGCGACGCCATGACAACTATCATGTCACACAGATGGGGAATTTTTTTTTTCTTAGTGCTTATCATTTCTACTTCTACAAGTTCTAGTGAATTTGACACACCTGATATCACGCATATGTTCAATATATGTATTTGTATGCCAATTCATGCATATATGTGACATTGAATTGATGACGAGGGTTTGCTGTCTCGACCTACACTAAGTGGAAGCCAGCATTCTTAATACGCGTGCGTGTGATACATATTATGTATATACGTATAACACTACCTCCGTCCACCAAATGATGACAAAAGCACAATTTTCACACGAATCACGAAAACTAGTTAAAGGAGATAGTGTAGTGTATGTAACAATTTACCCTCAAGTTTAAATATAAGATAATGCCCCCCCCCCCCGATTAAGTACTAATGGCTGATGTTATATATAAAATGATGGGCCCCACTACATTATGTACTTTGAGCGTAATAAAGTCTTTGTAAACAAATTTATGTACTTAACTCATCCCTAAGGAGACAAAGGATTTTGGTGCTAATGCCATCAATTGGGGGATGGAGGGAGTAAATATAATGATATTTGATAGTGTGTTAGATTATAATCTCAAACTTCTTGGTGTTTATGTTTGTTTCATTGGTCAAAACACACTAATTACACATCCGTCACATGTTAATATATATATAAATTTTTGATAATGTATTTAGTTTAAATTGATTGCTAAACAATTGATTGAAAATCCATAAATTTGGCATTGAAATCGATGGATTAAATCTTTCCTAGTATTCAAATCTGTCCAAAACTCAACCTTAAATTTAAATGAATTGCATAAAGAGGCTTAGAACTGACATAATTATGGTTTAACTTTATGTTAGCTAGTCAAGCTCACCCTTGTTCAATCTCGACGCTGATAATGAATGAGCCTAAAACTGGAGCCGGAATTTGGCTCTCTTACGAGCCTGAGCTGAGCCCTTAATGAGCCAAGCATCATTTGTTCATGTGCAACTCTGTTCATTTGCAGCCCTAGCTTTGCATGTCTATTTGTAATAAGCCCCCTTGTGTAAGAAATGGTCTTTGTAGTAACTGGAGATGACTACTGAATGTCTGAGCTAGAGATTGTGATATTTTCCAACTGCTTTCTGTTAATGATTTTGATGTCAGAAACTGTTGATTTTGTTGCCATAGGTCGATGCAGCACTAATAGCGACAGGAAGAGCTCCATTTACAAAAGGTCTTGGATTGGAGAATGTAAGTCTTTCCTATTTATTGTCATATATAAGACAATAAAAATCACTCACTGACGAATGGTTATACTTGGAATTGGTGTTCCTGAAGATCAATGTAGTGACACAACGTGGCTTTGTTCCTGTTGATGAGCGTATGCGAGTAATTGATGCAGAGGGCAATCTGGTTTGTTGGAATGCATTTATGAGCATATTTTTCTGTAGGCTCTAGCCAGTTGTTTCTCACGTTGGAACTTCTATAATTAGGTTCCCCACGTATACTGCATTGGTGATGCAAATGGTAAATTGATGCTTGCTCATGCAGCAAGTGCACAAGGAATTTCTGGTAACTGACTTTACCTAAATTTGGCTATTAAGATTCAGTTCTGCCACTTTCTCCCATCTTAAGTCACAATGCTCTCTTGTTGTAGTTGTTGAGCAAGTCAGTGGAAAAGATCATGTGCTCAACCATTTGAGTATCCCAGCAGCTTGTTTCACTCACCCTGAAATAAGTATGGTTGGACTGACAGAGGTAAATTATTAAGCCTTCCTCAGAAAAGCTGCGCCTAATGTTATTATGCTTTTATGTACTCTTTATGCATCATCTACTAGATACTTTGGTATTTGGTATTTGGTATTTGGTTCTATCATGACTAAATTTACCTTTTGTGGCATTACCGAGAATCTTGTTCATCCATTATTCTACTATGTCATTGCTATGTACATGACTTCTTGGAGCCAGCATCGGTAGAAGTATAGAGTATAAGAGGGCTGAAAGCAAGGATTAGGATACCGTTCACCACTCAGGACTTTTGTGATGTAGTAATTAAAGCAAAAGCCAATTGGCACCCTCAATTTATTTCTTTAGTAACTAATGTTTGGAGTAGTCACAATTTTTTTTTGTTTTGCTTGGGATATCTTTTGACACTGATGCCCTTACGTTCTTGCTGAACTAGACTCTGTGACATCTCGATTATTCAACCAAGTGCTAGCATCAAGAATTCAATCATGTCATAAGGCCTATTAGTCATGTATTGATTTGGTAAAGATTTTGGACACTACTAAATTTGCATGTTTATGAAGCCTCTGCGTATCTTCTTAGTGTATGTATATGCCAGAACTTGTAATGAAACGAAACTAAATAATGAGTCTGCAATTAAGTTGAAAAGTCAATGATTAATCAAAAGCAGTGTAGGCATAGCAATGTCGACATAGGCTATTTAAGGATGCATGTTATAAGCTATTGTGCTCATGTACATCGAGGGGGGGGGTCAAATTAAAATGTCCTATAATGTAGAATCATTAGATTAAAGGGATATAAGAGGAGCTGCATGCAGAAATAAAGAGAAAACATGATAAGAACAGAAGAGCTTTAGTGAAAAAGTGAAGAGGAAAGGGTCTGTTGGCTGACGACTAATAGCCTTCCTAACAAACTTGGGAAGCGAATAGAATTTTCCTTAATTAACTTATTATACATCTTGGAAAAAGTTCCTAGTGAAGAAGATTGAGCACTGAAGAAGAAGTCATCTAATAGAAAAACATTATTTTGTAGAAAACTACTCCATATTGATTGTTTGATGCCAGTTTTCTTCACTTCAGAAGCAAGTATATTTTACCTTAATTCATCTATTTGACATATCGAGAAAAATTTCTAATGATAATAGGGCCCACTGAAGAATAAGTCATTACAAGATGATAACTATTTATCATGTAGATAATTAATTAAAAAATTACTAATCCTGTAGAATACTACTCCACATTGATTGTTAGAAACTAGTTTCTTCAGTTTGATACCAAATTAATGTGTATATTATCTAGGGAAATTTATGCATATTTAGTTTACGTGTTTCGTTTGTATGGAGTGAGGTTAGTTGTGGAATTGGTTGTAGTCCTTATTTTAAGATGCACGGTTATCCTACTTCAGTACCATAGTGGTCAAACCGCCTAGACGGTTCAGTTTTCTCGTCTCTCATTTACTTGGTGGAGATTTCTAATGGAGGCTTTTACTACCATGTAATTTTTTTTGCAGCCTCAAGCAAAGGAGAAAGCTGAAAAAGAGGGATTTGAGATAAGTATTGCCAAGACAAGTTTTAGGGCTAACACAAAAGCCCTGGCAGAAAATGAAGGGGAAGGACTTGCCAAGGTTATATTTCTCAAGACTTAATTTTTTTTTTTTTTGCTAATTTCAAGACTTACTTTGCATTTGATTATGGCCTTGTCTGTGTATGACGCTGCTTGATTCCATTTTGAAGATGTTATTTGGATTATTACTTAGGAATATATAATCCTTTTTCTTATGGAAGCCTCTCTCTCTCTCTTATTTTTTATCTGGCATGAAGAATACAAAAGCATGGGTTTACTGGCCCTAAAAAGTAAAAATACTTGCTGCAACCTTATAGCCAGGACTGGTCAGTGTTGTGTATGATAATTAAAAACTGTTAACAGCAGTATCATAATGTGCACTATATTATATTTGCTTTGCAGTTGTAATCTTTCTTCATTATACCATGCAGTTGATATACAGGCCTGACAATGGGGAGATTCTTGGAGTTCATATTTTTGGGATGCATGCTGCTGACCTCATCCATGAAGCATCAAATGCCATAGCATTAGGGACTCGTATTCAGGTAGTTTGCTTTACTAAACAAACACCGTCTAGCTGCTAGTTTGAAATGAACCACTACTTGTGACTTGAAGTTTATCTTCAGCTGCAAATAATACTCATGATAAAACTAAGTTCAATGGTTTCATCCCCATACTTTCAATCAACCAGTGAATAAACTACCGTATTATCCTCATTTATGTCCTGCGTGCGTGTTCAGGTGATATTGCTCTATAGATTCTTACAGTGAAAGTTAAATTAATACATCTTTCTACCCCCTGCAGGACATAAGATTTGCAGTTCATGCTCATCCAACCTTGTCTGAGGTCCTTGATGAACTATTTAAGTTGGCCAAGGTATGTTTCGCTGTGTCACTACTAAAGCAAGTCGACTGAAAATTAATTAACATTTTTCTTTTGATTTATTCAATATTTTACACTTCACACAATAGAGATGACAATTGACAATAATGAGAAAGCATGACGTAGAACTGTAGAAGCTTTTAGATCATTAGATGGTAATTGACTTATTTAAATAAAAATAAAAAACTTTTAAAGAGGTAATTGAGGACTCTAAAAATCATTTGTTTTTTTTTTAAAAAATATTTTAAATGGTAATTAGGACTAAAAAATAATCCCATGTGACTCTGTTAGCTCAATTTCTGAGGGATGTTGTAGGATGCATAGCTGTGGCTACAAGGTATACAACTCCATCAGAGCTCCCTCTTATCCAAAATCTTCTTCTCTCCCCAAAAAGGAAAAAAAAAGAGAGAAGAGAAGAGATGAAGAAAATAAAGGAGGTTATGGAAAAAGAATAGGCAACGACAAAAAACTTATTAGAAGAAGAAAGAATGGTAGCTGACAACACAAATGAAAACTCAGTCCTTGTTGATACTTGATACACCATGTCAATAGATGACCAATTGATGTAGCACGAACTTGGGGTTAGCCAGACATCGACTACTGAGATCTTCAGGAGACTGTTCCCACAACGGATGAGAGTTGTCTATGGTGTTTGAACAAAGATGTCTTAGCATCTTGATAATGAGACTACGAGAGCAGTGCTGATGAAAAGAGGTGATGGTTAAAACGAACTTTGGTGAACAAGAAATTTGACAATTTTAGCAAAAAAATAAAAATAAAAAACCCACCAAAGGTAATTCTCTAAATATAAACTTCGCTGCATCAATCTTAAGAAAACACTCCTAGGTCTGTTCATACGTTTTATATAATACAAATGCTGAAATTACTTGTTGAAACAATTTATTTGCAGATACAAGATTGCTTTTATTAACTACTAGTACACACCATTAAGACATGTTGATATACCTTTTTTACTCATTCCTATTCATGTATTTAATAGCGACATAAATTTGTCCATGTGTATATACATCACTCTATTTTTTATAGCTATATATGAAATATTTTACTTTACTATATTTCCTAAAGCTGAAAGCCTGAAAACCAGACCGACACATTTCCATCTTCTCACTATGTTTTATCATTATGTGAATCAGTTAAATGCTCAAGTTTCTAGTCCAGTAAGCGAGCCAGTTGCAGTGTAAACCTTAGCAAAACACTTGGATGCAAACTTGAAGACTATTTTTGTACGAGAACCACAAGGAAAAACTTGCTTAATGGAGCTCAGTCTGACATATCATTAGAGAATCACTCTGGGATTCATTAGAAGCAATGATTTGTCATCACTAACATATTTGTTGGTAGCTGTTCAAGAGCTCAATGCATTTTTACCATTTGAATGATTAAAAATATTAGGGTTAATTTCACTGGACCACCTGGGGTTTAACGCTTTTCCCACTTGACCACCTGCAGTTCAGAAACCTACATTTAAACACCCGAGTTTTTGAGTTGAAGTGAAAACGTCACCTTTTCCATCCAGATTAACGGTGTGTGCATAACACTCGCCAATAGAGCGTGAGGTTGGGCTATAACAGTCAAAAGTAGCTGAAAAAAGTCAAAAATGCCCTCTTTCATGTACCTTGACTTTAAAAGTCCCATTTTGCTTGTATTTTTTTAGTTTATTTAAAATAATTATAATAACTTTCCAATTTATTTATTATTTTTATTTTTTTATTAAATCTAATTATGTTTGTAAATAAAAGGATAGTATATGATTATAAAAGTCTAAATTAAATTATTTTCTTTTTTATCCAAATTTGTTTATCTTTTGACATAAAAAAATTTGGATGAATAAAGTTTAGTGTATTTTTCTTTTCTTTTCTCTTGCTTAAGAAATGCACAAGCAAAATAAATGAACATAAAATGGACTATTGCATATTCTGTTGTTATTTATGAAGTTTAATTATAATTCAAGTATTTTTATTGTCCATCGATTCTTATTGCGATTAACTTTTTCTTGATTTGATATATTTTATTTGTTTGAAAGAATTTTTATTTTTATTTTCAACCATTATAGACTTTTCATCGTTATAACAAATTACATTTTTTCGTGCTACATATATATATTTCAATCATTTTAACCGTTTCAAAAAGAAAAAACCTCCCTAAGGAATTGGATATTATTAATTAATGAGTAAGGGGGTGATGATCAAATGCTCAAATTAAACTGTAACCTTCAAATTAATATCCCATAAATATTAATTTCCCCCAAAATTTAGTGCTCCCTCCATTTCACTCTAAGACTGCATAAAAACGACTTACAAATTTTATTAAAGACTGCCATTATACATGACTACTTAACAATTTTATTTTAATTGATGACGCAATTTTTATTAGTATTTTTTTCATTTAAAAATATAAAATTAATATTAACTTTTTAATAAAGTTTAGTGTATTTTTCTTTTTCTTTTCTCTTGCTTAAGAAATGCACAAGCAAAATAAATGAACATAAAATGGACTAAAGTGGGAGATTCCAAGTATAACTTTGAACTGATTAAATCACTTTTTGTCTACTAAACTAAACTCTAATTTTTTTCAAGACGTCATAAATTTCGTTAAAATCAGTTAATTTTAACGATTGAAAATAAAAAATACATATATTTATTCAATTAACCACATAGACATGTCAAAAAATAACAAACACCACAAAATTTGTCTATTTGAATACCAAGGAGGAAAAATAATTAAATATGTGTAAAAAGTAATAAATTATAATTTTTTATATTCTTAATATATTATAAATTTAAAACAAATTAAACATAAAAAATCAAACTAACTAATAAATTAACTTAACTAAACAGTAAAACAATTAAAACATATTCAAATCAAATAATTAAAACAAGTTAAAATAATAAACAGATTAGCTTAATAAAATTAGTTAAACAAATGGAGGCCCATATTTTACTGAGGAGAGAGAAGATGCAATAGGCTTGGCTCAAAAATCGAGAATAGAGGTTTGTTTGTTTTGTTTTGTTACACTTTAAATATAAATACTCCATAGCTGAGCTCTTCTAATTATATATGGAGGACAAATATGTTTTTAGCCATTTAAAATAACGGTGTTAACACGAAAAACACTTTTTCACTTTAACTCAAAAACTCGGGTGTTTAAATGTAGGTTTCTGAACTGTAGGTGGTCAAGTGGGAAAAGCGTTAAACCCCAAGTGGTCATATGAAATTAACCCAAAATATTATGAGCATTAACAGAACAAATTCATTAAGATAATTTGAACCATTTTATAGATTGGTCACACTGTTGCATTTTATTGTTAATAAAATATTTATATAGTTATTTAAGTAATTATATTATGAATATTCTAAATTTCAGAAAAATTGGGTAAAGCAGAGAAGCCAAATCCCTTTAAATAACTCGGGAGTAGCAGGCAGGAACGCAGAAGCTACAAGCTAGTGCACAATTATGTAGCGAAAACAAAAGCTTGAGTTTTTTCCCCTTCAAATCTGTGAACAATTGTATGTAATTTATGTATGAGAAAATGGGAGTCTCTTGCTTGGAAGTCTAATTAAATAAATAAATAAAAATGGGAGTCTCAGTCAATTAAATAAATAAATAAAAATGGGAGTCTCAGGCACTTGTGCTCAAACCCTGTTTTCTTTGTATATTAAGAAACCTGCAGCCACTGCCTAAGAGCTGCGCACTAGTAAGCCTGAGGCACCAAATCGCCACTACAGTTTTAAACCATGGCTTTTACCTTTTAGCGGCATCATGTCATGACGCTCACTACTTGCATAAAGTTGCATACATAAAAGACCAAGCTACTTGCATAAAATTACATACATAAAAGACCATGCATTGGTACGATGATATGCTGAAAATTCTTAAATTCATCCTCAAGTTCAACTTTGCACAAGCCAAATGTGGCAGACGTGGATGTGACCTCCGCGTCATTATTCCTAGGTGAAAAAACATCCAACTTGAAAACTTACAACAAGTGACTAAGGGAGTGAACATAGTTATAAAAATGGCACTCCCTCCTCCAAGGCCTGAAGCACAACAAAGCCTATCTTCAAAAGCATACAGCACTCTCAGCAGAAAGCAAGAACTAATAGGGTCTAAACAAATTCAATGCCATCTTAGAAGTGCTATGTAAAATTAAAAAGCTTAATCAACACAAACCAAGGTTCTATCCAAATCAGACAACATACTACTACTTGCCTCATCTTGGCACAACACATTTTACATGGAGTTAAAACCTTTTTTTAAATGTGTCAATGAAAAAGAATTCTAGACCATGAGACTAAACGCTGTAAGTTAATACTAATAAATAATAACACTATGAAAACATGGTTTGGTATTTGACCCCAAAACACAAAACCAACCAAGTAAAAGCATAGTCCCAGATCAAGAACCAGCATACTTGATAATCTATACAACCAAAGATGGACTAATATTACAAAAATCCGTATGGAAACTTTTCTTTATCCTGTAATCCATTAACAAGGAATGTATCCAACTCTGGACGTACTTGATTAAGCAATAGGATATCCATTGAGCAATTGCAGGATTCGCTCGAAGGTCATACTAGAACCTATTTGGAAAAAACCATGTCCATCCCTACACTCCATTCAAAGTTTTTAAAAAAAACGAGGGGCCCATATTAAAGTTACTTATGCACACTTATACTGTTATACAATGATACAACTATCCACCAACCCACCAGATCTTCATAGGATGAAGATGATTAGAACCTTAACCGGTGGACAAATTTCAACTACTATATACTTAACCAATTCAACAACATAAACTCATCTTACGAGCTCCAAATTGCTCACCAGCAACACAACATTACAACAACTTATAACTAAAATTTTTGGAGTTATACTCCAAATGCTTCAATAATTTTCCAAAATAAATGAAATAAAAGAAAGACCAATGAATTCAAGACCATTTCTAAAGAGTCTTCAATAGAAATCAATATCATTCCACAAAATTGATAAAAGGGTTCAACCCATACAAACACAAAACAACATAAGCTTTATAGTTTGATACTGAATTAAAAAAGCTAGCTTAAGGAACATTGATATAAAATGGAACCCTAAAATGGCATTTGAGTTTACTCTTCCTCGGTGGCAGATTCACCGGTCTTGTTGTTATGCTTCCTTGCGTACCTCTGGTTCCTCAAGAACTTTGGATCCATCTATAACACCCATCAATTTAAAACGTATAAATCAACTGACAAATATATGAAAATATAATCTAACATAAAAAAAGGAGGAAAAAATAAAAAAAAAGTACCCCTCTGGTGGAAGTGTGTCGGTGCTTCCTGGGCTTCTTGATTCCATTCCTGTGAGCCTTGTGTGACTGGTTGTGCGCGGTGTGATTCTTCGACTTCGCCATCTCCTTACCTGTTTCACAAATTCAACAACACAAAAAGCCAATGTTATATATAAATATAAATGGCTGTTTGCGAGTTCGAGCTCGTGCGCGAGTGTTTCGAGAGAGAAGTATAGAGAGACCTGGTTGCTGCTCGGCTCTGTGGAGTCGGCGTTAGGGTTTTTCAACAAGAATGTAAATGAGAAGAAGGGTGGGATTTTAATGTGATTTTTGAAGTAACGAACCCTAGCTATCGATCCTTTTGTCAAATTTACCCTTGTGAGCAAAGAATAATTGCTTTCTTATTTGGGCTTCTAGATTGGGTTAGCCCTTCACTTCGATTTGGCAATAAATAATATATTTGTAAAACGAGACTTTTATGAATAATTTTATATTCTTAAATATGATCTTAATAGTTGGGTAGAAATTCAGTTGTAATAATTTGATATTGAGAATAATAAAAAAAATAATAACAAATTAAGAATATCATGTTACTTTATAATCTTATAATAAAAATATATTTTTAATTTTAAAACGGATTAAAAAGAAAAATGTATCTCAGACGGAGTACATTATTTTTGACATTTCCATCTGATAATCGAAAAACATCCTTTCAGATTAACCGCCTATAAATTGAAATTATTCTTTTTTTCCCATTAAGCATAGATATGGTTCTTTAGGGTCTACTGAGATTGGCTGATTGAAACATCAGAGTAACTACCTATAAGTTAAAATTATTCTTTTTTCAATTATGATATAACATATAAATTGCAAATTTAAATAAAATATTGTACCTAAATATATCAAATAGAGTGAAAGTATTTTTGAGCTTTTGCAAGGTTTTTATACCCTCTCTAATGGAAGAGCTGGAAGTTGATATATAATATACTCCCACTGTTTTAAAATATAAAATGATTTATTAAAATTAATTTGAAATATTTTCAAACAAAAAAATAAAATAGTAGTGTGGTACGTACATATTTATTTAATTTTAACTAATATATTGATGAATATTCTAAATTATTTTAAAAAGTAATAGATTATTTAATTATTTTAAATGAATCTTATCAGTTGAGTTTTAAAAGGTTGATATTATAATTTGGGACGGAAGGAGCATTTGTGTATAATTGTATTTATAAAGCCACGCCATAAGAAATTTAAATTGTATATCCAAATAAAGAAGTTTTGTAATCTACTATTCTACTATTATATATAAAAGCAGGACAAGCTATCTTATCCACTTTCAATTTGAAATCAATTGAAATTAATTTAGAATCAATTTGAAAATTAACTCGGCTCAATTGTCAATTAACTCGGTTAATTTACAAATTGACTCGGTTCAATTGTCAATTAGCTCGGTTTAAGCTATCTTATCCACTTTCAATTTGAAATCAATTGAAATCAATTTGGAATCAATTTGAAAATTGACTCGGTTCAATTGTCAATTAACTCGGTTAATTTACAAATTGACTCGGTTCAATTGTTAATTAACTCGGTTTAATTATCAATTAATACATTTATTTATATACAGTAAATTAATTGTCTTTTGTTTTATCTTCCAAACACCCATCATAATTAACTTCTTTTTAATTATCAATTAATACATTTATTTATATACAGTAAATTAATTGTCTTTTGTTTTATCTTCCAAACACCCATCATAATTAACTTCTTTTTGTTTTATATTCCAAACACCAACATTCATATACAACTTATATTGACATACTTTTGTTTCATATTCCAAACACCCATGATAAATTAATTGCCTTTACAACTTATATTCACATACTTTTGTTTCATATTCCAAATACCCATGATAAATTAATTGCCTTTTGTTTCATATTCCAAACATCAACATGCATATACAACTTATATTCACATACTTTTGTTTCATATTCCAGACACTCATCATCCCTTATCAATTATCAATTAAAAATTGACTATTTAAATTCCCAAAATCATCATGTTTGGACATTACATGTTTGATGGAATTACAGTGTATCTTTACTGTGAACTATTATGTAAATATGTTACTATCATTTATTTGTATTCAATCTCATGTATATGATGTTCTTTCCTCTCTATCTTTTGTTCCCAGCCTTTCATTTGCAGTTGGTAAACTTGATTGTATTTATTTTAAGTAACAGGATGCAAATTTATCAAACAGGGCCGTGCTTTGCACGACTACCAACCTAGTTTATATAATTTCATAATCAAGGAATTTACTTGTCCTTAAAGTTGGGTTGGGTCTTGGTTCAACTGCTGGTGAAGGGATTATGATTAGTCAAACAATCTCCGATAAAGTTGGCACTTAAGAGAAGAAGAAACGGCTACTAATTAAACTTTGATCCTTTATCTTAGTGAAGGGCAGAACATATGTAGGAAGTAATAATACCGATGAATATATACATAATAAAGGGCCCGATTATATTTATCAAACCGAGTCACTCAAATCATACACCAACAAACTGAATACAAATTATGATACACCAACAAACTTGACGTTACAAGGGAGGGAGGGCCTGTATTATTATTGCCATTTTTCTTTCCCTCGGTCTTTCTGCCCTGCCGCTGCCAGGGTGGAAGTTGAGCCCTCATTTTTATAAAAACATATAGAGGAGCCAAAACTACCTACAATAATCTACACACATACATACAAGATGTACATGTTCTTGTGGAGAACACAAACCAGTTATGTGAAGTTATCTACTCACTCGTGTTGTAGCTTTTTTTTTCTTTTTTAGCTAAGTACTTGCTGGAAATGTAGCTTTCCGAGTCTTGATGCTAATTTATCCCATGTCAGTGTCAGGATGGAGAAGCCCTTCGTATTCCAGCTGCACATAACGTCGAGTTTGTTTAGGAATTCAAATGGTTCAGTGACATGGACTATACAATATAAAGCAGGCCAGTTTAATAATAAATTGCTTACGTTGGCTCTATTATGTACTAGTTTCATCCTCCGATAGTCCTCTTGTGCTCGCTTTGAACGAAACATGGCTTGAACGCGTACATCTCTCAACGTGCTCTTCTGCCTGTTTCCTGCTGGCTTGGAAGAAATTCTCCTCCACAATACTTTCTCGTTCTTGATCTTCTTCGGCAGCTTCACAAACCTGAAGACCACGGAAACCTTTTCTCTTCAAACGCCAACGTAGAACTGCCTTTTCGAGCACTCCCACTGCAAATATAATCTTGCGATACTGCCTCCGGACTTGGAAACCACGGAAAACCGCCTGCAGCAGAAGTAAATGATATTAACAGTTGTTACTGAATCTGTAAAACCAATACAATAATATCAAGCACTTAATTCACAGTGATAGTCAATAGGGAGCTGATATTTCCACACGCTATTTTGATATTTAGGTAAAAATTCAGTTGTGATAGTTTGATATTGAAAATAATAATAAAAAAATAATGATAAATTAAAAATATCATGTTATTTTATAATCTTATAATAAAGATATATTTTTAATTTTTAAATTAATTAAAAAGTAAAATGTATCTCAAAACAGAGGGAGTATATTATTTTTGACATTTCCATCTGATAATCGGAAAACATCCTTTCAGATTAACCGCCTATAAATTGAAATTATTCTTTTTTTCCCATTGAGCATAGATATGGTTCTTTAGGGTCTACTAAGATTGGCTGATTGAAACATCAGAGTAACTACCTATAAGTTGAAATTATTCTTTTTTCAATTATGATATAACATATAAATTGCAAATTTAAATAAAATATTGTACCTAATATCAATTAGCGTGAAAGTATTTTTGAGCTTTTGCAAGGTTTTTATACCCTCTCTAATGGAAGAGTTGGGAGTTGATATCTAATATACTCCCACTGTTTTAAAATGATTTATTGAAATCAATTTAAAATATTTTCAAACAAAAAAATAAAGTAGTAGTCTAGTACGTACATATTTATTTAATTTTAACCAATATATTGATGAATATTATAAATTATTTTAAAAAGTACTAGATTATTCTATTATTTTAAATGAATCTTATCAGTTGAGTTTTAAAATTTTGATATTATAATTTGGTACGGAAAATGTTGATATTATAATTTGGGACAGAAGGAGCATTCGTGTATAATTGTATTTATGAAGCCACGCCATAAGAAATTTAAATTGTATATCCAAATAAAGAAGTTTTGTAATTTATATAATTTCATAATCAAGGAATTTACTTGTCCTTAAAGTTGGGTTAGGTCTTGGTTCAACTGCTGGTGAAGGGATTATGATTAGTCAAACAATCTCCGATAAAGTTGGCACTTAAGAGAAGAAGAGACGGCTACTAATTAAACTTTGATCCTTCATCTTAGTGAAGGGCAGAACATATGTAGGAAGTAATAATACCGATGAATATATACATAATAAAGGGCCCGATTATATTTATCAAACAGAGTCACTCAAGTCATACACCAACAAACTGAATACAAATTATGATACACCAACAAACTTGACGTTACGAGGGAGGGAGGGCCTGTATTATTATTGCCATTTTTCTTTCCCTCGGTCTTTCTACCCTGCCGCTGCCAGGGTGGAAGTTGAACCCTCATTTTTATAAAAACATATAGAGGAGCCAAAACTACCTACAATAATCTACACACATACATACAAGATGTACATGTTCTTGTGGAGAACACAAACCAGTTATGTGAAGTTATCTACTCACTCGTGTTGTAGCTTTTTTTTTTCTTTTTTAGCTAAGTACTTGCTGGAAATGTAGCTTTCCGAGTCTTGATGCTAATTTATCCCATGTCAGTGTCAGGATGGAGAAGCCCTTCGTATTCCAGCTGCACATAACGTCGAGTTTGTTTAGGAATTCAAATGGTTCAGTGACATGGACTATACAATATAAAGCTGGCCAGTTTAATAATAAATTGCTTACGTTGGCTCTATTATGTGCTAGTTTCATCCTCCGATAGTCCTCTTGTGCTCGCTTTGAACGAAACATGGCTTGAACGCGTACAACAGATCTCTCAACGCGCTCTTCTGCCTGTTTCCTGCTGGCTTGGAAGAAATTCTCCTCCACAATACTTTCTCGTTCCTGATCTTCTTCGGCAGCTTCACAAACCTGAAGACCACGGAAACCTTTTCTCTTCAAACGCCAACGTAGAACTGCCTTTTCGAGCACTCCCACTGCAAATATAATCTTGCGATACTGCCTCCGGACTTGGAAACCACGGAAAACCGCCTGCAGCAGAAGTAAATGGTATTAACAGTTGTTACTGAATCTGTAAAACCAATAGAATAATATCAAGCACTTAATTCACGGTGATAGTCAATAAGGAGCTGATATTTCCACACGGTAGGGTCTACCTTTAACCAAACCAAACATGTTAATTGGGTAAAGAATTTCAATTCCAAATTTATCCCTTCTTCTATCTTTATCCCAATTAACATGTTTGGTTTAGTTAAAGGTGGGCCCTACCATGTGGAAATATCAAAATAGCGTGTGAAAATATCAGCTCCCTAGTCAATAATATCCATGAGAATTCAAATATAATACAACAAGGAGGATGAGCATTTTTCAGCTAAGCTGAAAGCTCTGCGCATTTATCTTTCCAGAATAAAATAACTCTGGCTAACAATTATGTGTATTAATTTATCTGTCATTTGGCCAAAACTTATTTAATAGTTTCGAAGATGCTAAATTGAGGATAGAGGGATATAGAACAAGTTGTCAAACTCAAATATCAATTTGAGTGCTGAGTAGGAATCTCTTCCATAAGTGATATGTTAGAAAGAGAGAAACTGATTTTGGAAGAGAGAAACTAATTTTGGGTTTCTCCGTTAATACTTCACTCTATAACATTTACATTGCATCTCTACCTTATTGTTCAATGAAACTTACAAGCCTATTTATAGGCATTAGTACATATTAAATTATACATGGACACACATGTAAAGGAACTAGGATAGGTTGGCACACATGGGATGTATTGAGAATATCTTCTAATAGATTATATCTTCTAACATGATATATATGAGAGGCATTCTAATTAACTAGTCAATTAGGCAAGAATAAACAGTGGCTTACTTGAATCCGGATGGCTTGACGACGCAAATTGAGGAAATCTTTTCGTATCTTCCAAGTACGGAACCTTTGTTGGATTCGGCCAGCAGCTAGTATCTTTTTCCGTGTGCCATGGTTGCGGAATGCATGCTGGATCTTCATTGCTGCAATTATGCTGCGTGCTTCATCCTCTGGACTGGAGAACTGAATGGCATCCGTTTGCACCTTAAGTGAGTGCTCCCTGAATGCAGCCTGTATACGTGCTGCTGCATCAGCAGCTGTACGATAAGCTGCCAAAGTGTCCTTCAAGTACAGCTCCTCCTCAGTAAATGTCTCCGGGTAAACAGAATTAGGTGTTGTAATCTGCAGTGAACCGCTGACATTTCCAGCTATGGTCATATCACTAAAATGTTGCACTAATCCCTTTTCTGCAAGATAAGCTGCCAAACCATCATAACCACTCTTAGATGCGAGATCAGCTGCAGTGCATCCACCAGGGTTTCCCGAAGTGGGGTCTGTCACCAAATTTGGCTTTGCCCCAGCCGATAGAAGAGTTGCAACCATTTCCTCCCTGAAATTTGAGATTCTTAATAGTAAGCAATGAAAAAGTAGTTGCACGCATCAGCAAGAAAAACAATTAATTACATATCTAATATATATAATATTATTTTGCCTTTTCTTTTTATCCCGACACTTTTTGAAATATACCGGCCTTTCCTTTTAGATGTCTTCAAAGGTGATATTCATTATTTTCGAAACATTATCTTCAGGGCTTTGACATTGATAAAGGCATAAATATGTGGCACAATAATATAGTAGTAAAACAGAGACACGCTAATATAGGAATTTGACAAGGGAAGCAGTATATTTCATGGACAATAAAACTAAGTACCTTCCACAATATGCAGCCCAATGAAGAGCTGTCCATCCAAATTTGTCCCGATAATCCAATGATAAGCCGGACAATGAAAATTGATAGACAGACCAAGTATAACCTAGAATAGCACACAAATGGATTACTCCTTGACCTTGATCATCACGATCAGAGACTTTACGCCCTTCTAGTACTCTTTCCAACAGCCATTCCTGTAGTCTGTTCTGCAAAGTGAGCTCAAATAAGGTGTCTTTTGCTCGTGGGAATGAGAATTTGTTTTCCTCAATAGACTTGACCAAAGATGCCCAACTATTGACAATCTGAGAGGTTTTGTGAGTGAACACTTTGGCTTCTTTCAAGGCATTTTGTGATAGCTTACTAGACAGTACATTAAGCTTCTTTGATGTAGAGAAGAGCAAATGAGCAAGCCTCATTTGATATCTAAATTCATCCCACTTAGGAGGTTTGTCTTCAGACAAATTCGTCAATTTTCCGGTCGGAGGAGAGCTATACTCGAAGATCACAACTTGACTGATGGGCTTCTGGCCATCGAAGCTCAAGTACAGATCAACTAATCCAGGTTTGTGAGGTGAAACAAAACAACGGTACACTCCAGATTGAACAAGTTCTGCAGAAACACATTCATCTCCACATACACAAAATAAATTGGACTTTGCAAAGGGGGGAGGTGCTTTATGAAAATATCCAACGACTAGGATCTGCAGCAACAATTATTAAAGTTTAACAATTCACAATACGTACTTAGCTGTTCATTAGAAAAGAAAAACATGGACAAATGTCCAGCCCATGTTCAGGATTGAGGTCTAGTCATTTATGCCGAAAAAGTTGTATAAAAATTTCAGGAACTACATAACTTTTGCAGAGACCCTAATAAGAGAGGAAAGGAAAAGATATACATATCCGGTTTTAGACAATATAGAGAAGTAAACATAAAAAATACTGCTTTAACTACTGAGAAACTAGTTGGCTGAACAAGGAAGTATTCCTACATTGAAACAAGCTCTAACAATCCTCAAATGCATTGTGATATTACTGTGAGATTCGATCATAAAAAGTATTAAACACATAAGTAATTATGCTTAAACTTTTATTGATCAAGCTATGTTCTTGACTGTGGCTCAAACTCTAATTGTTTTAAGTACTTTACGTCCTTCAGTTGAATAGATGTTCAGTTTGGACAAGGCCGAGTGATTTCAATCAAGGAGGCCGAGTGGGCAATCTCGCCATCTATCACTATTATGGTTATATTCTTAAAATCAAATATGTTTTGAATGCTGCTCTATAGAGTTTTGAGAGGAGATTGGCCACTTTACACCAGCAGAATTTAAAGAATGGAGACTTGTAGGAAACTATTGTACGGAAAAGCTCACTCATCAGAAGTAGCTCTTCAACTCTACTATTCAATACCAGCGAATTTGGTGCCTTTTATCCATTTTTTAGATTAGATTGTTTGATTAACATGTATCATTGTCCCTAACCGATAGTGGGTAAGGAAGAGCGATATATAACCATATAGGTGTCAACATAACAAGAAGTAAAGGGTGAAAAGAAAAGAACCTTTGTTTCTTCAGTAGAAAGAGCAGATGCAGGAGAGACATCCGTTATAGTAAATATTTGCTCGGAGAATGTTGATTGATGATGATCCATAAAGCTAGACGTTTCTTGACCAGTTGAAATAGAACATTCCAGATTTTGATCATCTACCAATACGGAATCCGGAGAATTGGTTATGATAGAGGTCATCCATCTTCCGAAACTGTCCTGAGTTTGCAGACCATCCTTGTTTATAGTGTCTAAAGAGTCACCAGTAGCCACGGTCCCAAGAGAAGCATTGTTTGAAATATTGATATGATCTTTGTTCCCAGCAGCTAGGTCAGTTAAATTTCCAGAAGAAGTGTTTTCTGCAGGATATATATTGGCTGATAAGGGGTCACACTGCAAAGATGACCATTGTCAAATAAAGTCTGAGATTAACAACGCAATAATGAAAGTTTATGTTTGAAAAATAGGTAAAAAAACGACCATAAGCTCAGGCTAGTAAGGTACCAAATTTACTAACTAAATAGTTAGACCATCCGCCCATTTATAGCTAGACCATCCGCCCATTTATAGCTCATACACGTGTGAATGCTCTTAGACTATTAACATAAGAACACTGCAGTATGCAAAGTAAGCACTCGAATATGAAAAAATTGTGTGTAGATGCAGTGTAGGCCATCCAGCACAATATGAACGCTGAACTGAACAACCAAAAACAAACTTATATAAAAAGAGTTATCTAAAGGAAGAAATGCACCTCAATCCTAAGCATGTGGACCGCGGTGAAGTCTCTTCATCTATAAGTCATAAAATTGATATTTTTTAAGCTTATCAACATCAAAGTGGAGCCATGGGGATTTTTATGAAGAATTTGTTATTACAAGGTCAGACAAACTTCTTTTCAGTGGGGAAAAGTAGAGGAATTCCAGAATAGTAATTCTTTTCAAACGTCTCTTTCATTCTTAATTGTGCAATAGGTTTTAACATGGCTAACAGGAATTATCTTGCGGACAGTCTAGGATGGCAAATGCTAGGTGTACGTACGACACTTTCAACAGGTTTTAACTCTTTTTTTAAATTAACAGAAAAGGGAAATTTTATTAGATTTTAAATCCTACTACCAACAGGATTAGATTGAATCTACTATAAAGTTGCAAAAGGAGAAAGATTAAAACATTGAAACAGTAAAATAAATTCAGAGAAAGACAAACACAAGGAGTAAAAACTGAACTGTATCAGATTCTTTCTGCTAAATCAGCTAGTTGTACTTACATTACTTTTGTAGGCATTCATTTCATACCGATTCTGTTGCTCAAAGCCTGAGATTTTTCCTGCCATAAAAAAATTGCTTAAATAAGGAGAGGTACTGATATATATATATATATATATTGCAGACGGATTCTTGAGCCTGGCTCAACTGCAGGCAATATATAGCTTGTTACCTCCATGAGGCAAAATCAACTTGTTGGGATCATCTGTCACCACAAGCTCATCCCATTCAAGTGTGTTTATCTCATGAAGTCTTATTTCATGATTTTGGATGTTCTCGTTTGGCTCTATAAAGTTGACAAGAAGAAAAACTAAGATCATGACATACAAATTATCAAAAAAAGGAAATAAAATTTGAATACTCTTTAGATCACATATATTTGTGAATCAATATCAGCCTACTATCGTAATGAGAACATCGAATGATGTCAGCTAAAACAGTTGCCTCAAATTTAATTGTATCCACCCATGTTGTTTTCTCAAAGGGTGTAGGGTCTATATTTTCACTTCAAATGTTTTAGATTTCCTTAGAAGTATTTATTCAATTATTATAATATTTACTCCTATAAATAATAAGTATGGTTTCTATTAAATGTATTAAAAAAAGAAAACTTATTAAATTAAATGAAGTAAGGCACTCACTGACAATTTTGAGGAAAATTAATGTTACCTAGAAGTGCTTTCCCACTTGTATAATATGCCTGATCAACCCCAGAATCAAATTCTTGTGATAAACGCCAGGAAGCAGATGGCTCAGAAACGCCTGAACTAGAGTTGGAATTGACAGACATGATTGGAGAACCCTGTGACTGTATCAAGAATGCAGTAAACCCCATAATTCAGTAACCAATCATTATACTGATTAGTATCAAATGGTAATCAATCTTGAGTTCTTTTTTTCTTTTTTTTCTTTTTTTGGACATTATGAAAACAATCTTAATTTCATTCTTTTAATACTTGTGATGTGTCTCACTTCACTTCAGCCATCTAGGCAGTATGTCCCTGTATGCTGAATCTGTTATTTTTATGTCAGAGGCAAGAAAACAAAGGTGATGCCACACTTCTAGGACTCATAATGTATACTGAGGGAGGTTGGATTTATTTTCCATGATTGTTTATATGGGTTCATAATGCACTCAAATTATAGAAAGACCAGTTCAGATGGCAAAGAGCTACAAAATGTTAAAAAAATATTTGGAAAATGATATATATTGCGAATGTTTATGTCGACTTTTTGATTGTCAATTACGTGGATAAGTCTTAGTGGTAATTTTTTTTAAGAGATTTGTAATGAGTAGGGTCCTCCTATAATTTCTACCAATTTCATGTGTTAGTAGATATTCTAGAGGATTCTAGATATTATTCTAAAAGTATGATTTGGGGATTACATAATTAGGAGGATTGCATGATTAAGAGGATTGCATAATTAAGGGATAATGATTGATTTACTTTCCAAATGTACTGCAACTCTAAGCCTATATTAAGGCTCTCTACTATACATTGTAAGATACATAAATAATAAGAGTTTTCTCCCTTCTTTCTTTGTTCACATGGTATCAGAGCTAGGGTTCCGCATTCCTGCGGTATCTTAATTTTTTTCCCCTTTCTCCCTTAAAATATATATATATATATACTATAGCAAAAACACTATTCATCGACACTGTTGCAGAAATACTGTTCATCGGCACTATAGCAGAAACATTGTTCATCGACACTGTAGCACTGTAGCAAAAACATTATTCATCGACACTGTAGCAAAAACACTATTCATCGACACTGTAGTAGGGTTCTTTTCATCGCTATTGTCAGTAAGTTTGTTTTTCGATTGTAGTCTTGTTGAATGATTTAGAAGGTGGATTAGAGTCTTTTAATGAAGTTTGTTTTTGAGTTGATAGACGGTTGACAATTGGTTGTCTTAATCCTGGATGTTATAGTGTTAAGGGTTGGACTATCTTTGATTTTTTTTGAGTTTTTGATACGTGCAAGATGACAACTAAGTCAAGCGAGACATCTACGGTAATGGTTTCGAAGAATTCTCCTATAGTTACTGAGGTGGTTTCATCCTCTAATCGCCTTACAGACAAGAAATTAGACGGTCTCCATAATTATCCACAATGACGGAAAATTGCCCGCTTATGTTTGATTGGGAGGGAACAGGAGAAGCATTTAACCCAAACACGGCTCTCTACAGTTGCACCAAAAGAATGGGAAGACGCTCGCATTTTGTATCAGTTGCTTAACTATATGGATAGTCAGATTGTGGATTTGGTCACTCATATTGATACAGTTAAGGGATTATGGGAGTATTTGGAAGTTCTTTATTCTGGTAAAAATAATCTTGCTCGTATATATAATATCTCTCAAATTTTTACAGGACTACACGGGATAGACGTCTGTTGACTCAGTTCTTTGCGGATTATAAGAAAATGTATGAAGAGATGAATACTTTGCTTCCTATCATAAACGATGCAACAAAAATGCAAGCTCAACGGGAGCAATTGGCGGTCATGGGGTTTCTTGGTGCTTTAGGTCCAGAATTTGAATCTGTTCGCTCACAACTCTTAAGTAGTTTTGCAAGGGTTCTACGGATATCTCATGAAGAATCTACTCCTCATGTGTCTTCCGAGAAGGTTGTACTTGTTACTACTCATAGAAGAGGCATTGGGGGCGGTACTTCCTCTGTTTTTCGAGGAAGTCGTAATGGTGGTCGGTGGAGTGGTCATGGGCGTGGTAACACCAATGGAGGTCGAGGAAATTTAGATTTAGAGTGTGAGTCATGTCAGTTTGGGAAGCATCATCGGGTGCTTTACCCACCCAGAGTTAATAAGCGATCTGCGAACCCATTTGATTTAGTTCATTCTTATGTTTGGGGTCCTTGTCCTGTAACATCTCAGTTAGGATTTAAGTATTTTGTTACTTTTGTGGATGATTAATCGAGGGTTACTTGGCTTTATCTAATGAAAAATCGTTTTGAGTTATTCTCTATTTTCACTAATTTTGTTCGTGAAGTTGTCGCTCAGTTTGGTATTCCAATTCGTGTTTTAAGAAGTGACAATGCACTTGAGTATTTTTCTTCTCCATTCACTACATTTATGGCACAACATGGTATGGTTCATCAATCCTTTTATACAGATACACCACAACAAAATGGTGTAGCTGAACGGAAAAATCGACATCTTATGGAAGTTGCCCATGCATTATTGTTTGAGATGCATGTTCCTAAAGGTTTCTGGGCAAATGCGGTTATTACAGCATGTTATTTAATTAACCGCATGTCTTCATCTATTTTAAATGAGAATACTCCTCATTCAGTTCCTTTTCCCTCTCAGTTACTTTTTTTATTACCACCAAAGGTATTTGGATGTGTCTGTTTTGTTCGGGATCATCGTTTTCATGTGTCCAAATTGGATCCCAAAGCTCTAAAGTGTATGTTTGTTGGATATTTTCGGACTTAAAAATCTATAGATGTTACTCTCCTGACCTCAAGCAGTATTTTGTTAGCGCAAATGTCACCTTCTTTAAGACCACACCTTTTACCTTTCAATCCGACTCACGTACAGATTTAGATGAGGACATCCCTACATATGTCATCCATCATGTTCCATCTTCTGTGTCTTTACCGCGTCCTACCCAAGACATTCGGTATATATTCTCGCCGACCTCGAATAGATATAGTCCCTCCTGCCACGTCGATTGATACTACCATCACTCCATCTTCTTCATCACAAGATTCTGAAATGCCTTTTGAGGAATCTAACTTAGATAAGCCTATTGCCTTTCGGAAAGGTAAACGCACTTGTACTCAACATCCAATTTCAACTTCCTTGTCCTATTATAGCTTATCTTCTTCATATCTTACTTGTTTATCTACTATTTCATCTCATTTTATCTCAGAAGCATTATCTCATCCGGGTTAGAAGGCAACAATGGTGGAAGAAATGATGGTTTTGGAGAAAAATGGTACTTGGAATTTAGTTGTGCCACTTCCTCACGCATCCATAGTTGACTGCAAATGGGTTTACACAGTCAAAGTGAATCCTGATGGATCTCTTGCACGCTTAAAAGCTCGACTGGTTGCCAAAGGATATGCTCAGATTTATGGTGTTGATTATTCCGAGACATTATCTCCTATTGCAAAAATGGCTTTTGTACATTTGTTGATTTCTCTGGCAGCTTCTTATCACTTGTCGTTACATTAATTAGATGTTAAAAATGCATTTTTTTCATGGTGATTTACATAAGGTAGTGTACATGAAACAACCTCCAGGGTTCGCTGCTCAGGGGGAGTCTAGTTTGGTATGCAAACTAAAGAAATCTTTGTATGGATTGAAACAGTCTCCACGAGCATGGTTTGACAAATTTACAGAGGTGGTTCTTGAGTTTAGTTTATCAAGGTGTGATAGTGATCATTCGATGTTTCATCGGGAGACTTCAGCAGGGCGAATCTTATTAGTTGTGTATGTAGATGATATCGTAATTATAAGGGATGACAAAGAAGGTATAATTGCCTTAAAGTCCTTCCTGATGCAAAAGTTTGACACTAAGGATTTGGAAAAGCTGCGATATTTTTTGGGATTGAAGTGGCTCGATCAAGCAGGGGTATATTCTTGTCCCAGAGAAAATATATTTTAGATCTTTTGGAGGAGACTGGCTTATTAAGATGTAAACCAACTAACATACCCATGGATACTAGTCAAAAGTTAACAATAGACGGAGGAGACCTCTTGAAAAATCCGGAAAGGTATAGGAGACTTGAGGGAAAACTCAATTACCTTACGGTCACACGACCAGACATTGCCTTCCCTGTCAGCGTGGTAGTTTTTATCCTCTCCGAGGTCCTCACATTGGGATGCGGTTATGAGGATATTGAAGTATCTTAAGGGTGCTCCAGGGCATGGATTGGTTTTTCGTGATCATGGACATAATAGAGTAGAAGGATTCTCGGATGCAGATTGGGCAGGGGCTCCATCAGATAAGAGATCTACCACAGGGTATTGCGTATTTGTTAGAGGAAATCTCGTAGCATAGAAGAGTAAGAAGCAGAATGTTATTTCTAGATCCAGTGCGGAATCAGAATATAGAGCAGTGGCTCATGTTTCGTGTGAATTGATTTGGATGAAGCATTTGTTAACCAAACTAGGATTCAACAAGTTGGTACCTATGCACCTTTGGTGTGATAATGAGGCAGCTCTTCACATTGCTTCTAATCTGGTGTTTCATGAAAGGACTAAACACATAGAAGTTGATTGCCACTTTGTTCATGAAAAGATCCAAGAAGGAATTATATCCACATGGACCACAAGTCATGTTAAGACTGGCGAACAACTTGCTGATGTGTTTACCAAAGCCTTGGCAGCTACTAGAATTACATATATTTGTAACAAGCTGGGCATGATTGATATACATGCTCCAGCTTGAGGGGGAGTGTTAGTAGATATTCTAGAGGATTCTATATATTATTCTAAAGTTATGATTTAGGGATTACATAATTAGGGGAATTGCATAATTAAGAGATAATGATTGATTTACTTTCCAAATGTACTGCAACTCTAAGCCTATATAAAGGCTCTCTATTATACATTGTAAGACACATAAATAATAAGAGTTTTATCCATTCTTTATTTGTTCACATCATGTATTGATAAACTTCGCAATTGTAATTCGACATAAATTATCGCAATATATAGCAGGACTCAAAAAAATTTTATTTGCTGCTCCTGAAGGCGCATCATTGTTTGATATGAAAAAAAGACCCAATTTAGTATCCCCAGCTAACCTTCTTTGTAGATTGAATCTTCGATGAGAAAATGTGTAGGTTGTAGCCCCTCTTTTATTTGTCTTTTTTTTCTTTTGACAAATTATAAATGTGTAGCCTCTTTGCAACAGTACAATATGTATGTCACCTTTCATGCATTTTTGTACTAAAAAATCACTACTTATACTAAGAAGAGTGAATCTTCTCAACATTTATAATATGAAACAGTTACAAGAGGTATTCCAACATCTACAAGTCAGGAAGTTACCATTTACAATAAGTGGTTACATAAATATAGTAAAAGAACAAAGTATTATTCTTTGGAATATATATGCACCAAAGAGTTCCTCATATTAAACAAGAACACAATAACATTAGAAATAAAAGCTTACAAATGACAAACAATATAACATAAAAATGAACCAGCCTTTTAGATAGAGAAAGTTTGAGGGACTTAAATCAGGTCATATTTTGTGGGAAGACAAATAAAGTTTGTCCACGTACTTACGGGCAAAGCTAAGATTCTAAAAACGGCGATAAAGAAGGAAGATAGAACTAGAATGCATACTAGCAGCTCATGAATCCTTCACGCAAGTGCAATACAAAAAATCAAAAAAATTATAAACTATTGCTATATCAAATGTGTGTACACACACACACACACACACATATATATATATATAGAAGAGAGAATTTGATGAGGTGTTTGAGGCCAACCTCTTGAGTTTCACGATAGTGTACAAGGACAATGTGCTCCAATCTCCTGAATCAAAGTATAACTAATCAAAGTCTAAATTAATAGAAGCAAAGTTTGTTATTTGCCAAACTAATGAATGATTAAATTATTTTCGACATCAGAATAATGCAAATGTAATTAGGTGGTTAGAGTACTCATCAATAACTTTGATTGAACATACTTATCAAGCAGCCAGTAACATCTGCGAACAAAAGTTGGGTTATCTTGGCCATGTGCATAGTATACATGAATCCTTTCTTCATCACCAACCTGTAAAGTGAAAATAAAAAGGTGGTTTTTTATGCTAGCCAATGAGATTTTCAAATTTAAAAAAGAACACCATTAATCATTTCAATAAGAAAATTGACTATAATTTATTCATGCATTTTTTAAGTTAATTGACTCTATAATTTTCGATGGTCTTTGAATTCCTCGTAATTGGTTCTTTCATTTGCACAGCCACTTAGGTGCTATATTGACCCGAGACAATTTGAGGAGGAAGCAGTTCATAGTGAATATGTGTTGCATGTGTAGTAAGAATTGGGAGTCGCTTGATCACTTTTTGCAACATTGTGAGGTCATTGTCAATCTATGAGGGCTGGTTTTCTCTCTTTTGAGATGTTTGGGTGAGGTCAAGCTCGCTAGTGGCTCTGTTATAGGCCTGGAGGATTGTGAAGATAAGCAAGCTGAGGACAGAAGCAATGTGACATGGTTCAACATTTTTGTGCTGGGCCGGAGGTAGAGAAATAGCTGGTGAGGTTAGCATATATGGAATGAACTACCAGAGAAGAGAAGACTCAAAGCCTAAAGCTTTTAATTTAAGTACACGTGAAGATTTTTGAGGAGGTAATGTATAATGGGTCATCACCCAAGTGAGGAGACCTTGAAAGCTGCTTTTTCAAGTGTCATGTTTTGAAGTTAAAGAGAGAACAATTTTCCATATTTGATCAATGTTATACAAACCTTCAGCTACCACTATTCACGTAATTACAGCTACATGCTACATATAACACAGTAAGCATTGAAAAAGTCTTACTTTTAAGTGTTCATGAGCTTCTTTGACAGTCTTCCCATCTTTTTTCTTCTTCCAGTTATGTCCATCTTTCCTAAAATTCCTGAGCATCTTACGGTCAAACAATACGATCGTGCCACCTAACAGATCACAACAAGACCAAGATTAGAAAGAACAGTAAGTTAGTTATCTGCCGATTTGATAAGCATGGAAGCTTTAATGCATGTGCAACTTTCTTGAAACCACAAACTTCATCGTAATACAGCAGAAAGATAAATGAACTTAGGGAAAACGGCAATAAACAACGTGGAAGTACATAAAAGCATAAAATGATATACCCGGTGGCAAGTTCACTGGCTTGACATAGATGGTAAAATACTTATTGTTACAGAGTATTGCATGAATCTCATTTGGTCGAAGCCATCTTCCCTTGGCTTCCTCCATTATGTTACCAATATCCAACTCTGTCCATAAAATAAGGAACATGATTAACATTGTGATAACTAGAAAAAAGGGAGGGTTGAAAATTTCACATTGAGCACGCTTGAAACAGATGATGATGATTTTAGGGTTACAATTGAGTCAGAAATTCATATTTGAAGCTAATTATAGGTCTTAAACAGTTGGAAACTTTTTAATTTTAAAATTTAGGATGGTTGATTCAAGGCATCTTATCTTTGACTATCAACAATTGCTGAACATGGGTAATACTTGGGTAGATTTTGACTCTTTTGGAACCTTAAGATATAAGTACCAATATGTCTCTAATTTTTCATGATTAATAAAATAAATAAATAAAATCTCTAATCTTCAGTTATAACTTGCAAGAGACAACTTGCTTACAAAAATTAAATCTTAGCCCTAGTAGAACTGGGATAAACCAACAGCCTATACATATATGAAATAACCATATAATCATTGATTCATTGTTCCTTTTTTATAAAAAGTGTTTTAAAAGTCGCTAGGCGTCCCTAGGCAGTGGAGGGTGCCTAAGCGTGTTCCTATGCGGACTAGGCATATTCTTAGGCGGTCTCATTTATTTATTTTTCTATTATATATACTTGTTATATTGTACAAAGGGCAAAAAGAGGTATTACCCCAATGTGGTTGTCCACTTTTAAGCATTATACCACTTAACTTTAAAAATATGCAATTAACCAACTAAACTTTTTAAAATTAGACATTCCGTCCAATTAGTTGAACGACAATCTAATTATTATCTATGTGTTTGTGCAAATAAAATAAAAAATTAAAACCTATGTTCTCTTCTTCCTCTGCTTTTTTCCTTCTTCCAAAAATTATCCAACATTTTCTCTACTTAATATCATCCAAATAAAGCCTTATTCAGTTAGATTCCTTTTTCTTCCTTCTTTTCTTCTTCCAAAAATCATCCAACACTGCTTAATATCATCCAAAGAAGGCTTGTGACTGAAACAAAAAGTTTTGCTCTTCTTCTCCTCATCTCTTTCCGTATATGTAGGAACAATATACATATATTAATGGGTGCTTGACGGTAAGACATGGATCTGCAATTAGGTGTGCAGTAGAAAGTTTCACCGGAGATGGAGGAATCAAACGGTTACTGCAGAATTGGGGGTTTGGAGAAAATTTTAGGGTTTTCAATTTTGAACAGGAACATCACGATCTGCAACAATTCTGAAGATGAATTAGATGAAGCCAAAGTACGGTTAGTTTGTAAAATTAAAGGGATAAATTACCTAACAAAAGCCTTAAATTTTTTCGGCAAATCTAGGTTCCAATTTCGGTATAAATTCAAAACCCTAACCTCTGCTCCCCTGTAACTGGTGGTTTATACATAGACAATGGCGGAACCAAGACGTTTTTAAGTGGGGTCAAAATACAGTAATTATTATACAATAGTTTTTAGAGGGACGTGCCAAACGAATATGGATTAATTATGAAATAAAGTAATTAGTTCACTATTTGAAAATTAGTGAATTGAATAAGAAAGTTATTTTCTTTTAATTAGTTAATGAAGAGAATTATGTTACTATAATAAATGTAACATTAACATATAATGGTATAATATTTAGTTGGATGTAAATGAAAACTATGAGATGAGGGACCAATATATATGTAAATGAATATTGGAGACAAGATTAGTAAATTAAATTAATATTTAATTTAAAGCAAAATGTATAAGTTAAATAAATTGTTTTGAAACAATTTATGGAAGGAAAGTACAAATTTAATTTAATTGTACAATAGTAATTGTATAAATTAAATAAGTTATTATTTACGATAATGGTTTGTTACATAAAAAGTGTTAAGTTAATTATGAATTAATTCCATAATTAGTGAGAAGATTTTTATACATAACTACAAATGTATAATTAATTAAGGTTGATTAATTTAAAATACATGAATTGGAAGGTATAATATGTATAATATAATATTATATATATATATATATATATTATGTACATAAGTGTGGGAAAAGAAAAGTGGGATGCTGAGGAGTAATGCATTGGCCGACTCATTAACATTAAGCAGGAGGTGGCAGTTATTACAAAAATTAATGGGTGACTAAGCAAGGCATGAGCTGAGAATGAAAGCTATGGAATAAACCACTCTGCTCCTTCAGCTCATACTGTTCCACCCGTTCCATTTCATTCTTTTCTCTGTAAGACGAATTGTCTAAATTCTATTCCTATGCTCAAATTTCCTTAAGTCTCGACAGGCGGCAACGGCAGCGGGCAGCCGGGCAGGGCAGCACAAATCTGCAGGGTACACTTAAGGGAGTCGCCGGAATACCAGGGTCATATGCCCCTCCCCCCCCGACCCCCCTGGTTCCGCCTCTGTACATAGATGAAATTACCCATAAAACCCCCTAATTTTCCGCAACTAATTGATTCCAATTTCTATAAGTTTTCTAAACCCTAATTCTTCATCTATTTTAGCTGTTGCAAAGGTAAGTTGGGATACAAAAACGATGGCTTCCTTCTGCCCAATCCATGTCTGATGCAACTAATAGGCCACATTTGTATTTACATGGCTTTAGCCTTTTTTTCTTAATCCACGTCTAAATATCTCAGTTTACATTTGACGTCCGCCCAATTAATTTGACGGAATGGTTTATGTAAGAATGTAATCTCTCTTATATTTCCAATATGTGAATTGCTATATTTATACAAGAGGTCTAGGAATTAAAAAATGAAAAAGGAGGAAAACAAGGAAAGGAAACTTGTTTTCCTTAATACAAGAAACATTTTCCTGGCCACTATCTTCTAACACTCCCCTTCAAGTTGGTGTGTAGATGTCTCGCATACCTAACTTGAAACACAAAGGATGAAACATCTTACTACTAAGGCCCTTTGTCAAAATATCAGCAAGCTGGTGTTCTGATTTTACAAAAGGGTAAGCAAATAAAACCACTGGTTAACTTTTCTTTGATGAAGTGTCTGTCAATCTCAATGTGCTTCGTTCTATCGTGCTGCACTGGGTCGTTTGCAATACTAATGGCTGCCTTATTATCACAAAATAACTGCATAGGCCTTTTAGTTGTAAACACCCAAATCTTCTAGCAGGGTTCAAAGCCACATTAATTCACATATGCCCAAGGCGATGGCTCGATATTCAGCCTCAGCACAAGATCTTGTCACCACAGACTGTTTCTTACTACGCCAAGTAACAAGATTACCTCCAACAAATGAACAGTAACCCGTTGTAGACCGACGATCCTCTATAGAACCAGCCTAATCTGAGTCGAAAAAAGCTTCAACTTTCATATGACCATGTGGTGCAAACAATAATCCTTTTCCAGGAGAAGACTTAAGATACCTCAGAATTCTGTAAACAGTTTTCATGTGGCAATGTCGAGGGTCATGCATATACTGACTCACTATTCCCACAGCATAAGATATATCGGGTCTCGTATGAGAGATGTATATCAATCGTCCCACTAAACGTTGATATCTTTCTCTATCAACTGTAGGCCATGTGCCTCCTACTAGATGATGATTAACTTCAATAGGAGAATCAGCAGGCTTACATCCTAACATGCCAGTTTCAGTTAGCAGATCAAGCACATACTTCCTTTGAGATAGAAAGATGCCACTGGAAGATCTTGCAACTTCAATACCAAGAAAATATTTCAAAGGACCAAGATCTTTAATCTCAAATTCTTTGGTCAGTCTCGCTTTGAGATTAACTATCTCTTATTTATTATCCCCTGTCACCACAATGTCGTCAACATAAACAATAAGAATGGTAATCGTACCCTTTATCTGTTTGACAAAAAGAGTATGATCTGCTCGACTCTGCTTGTACCCAAACCTTATCATTGCTCTGTGGAGTCTACCAAACCAGGCTCTAGGAGATTGCTTCAGACCATACAAAGCCTTTCGTAACTTACAAACCTTACCCATAGTAACAGATGAAGCAAAACCAGGAGGTATGTCCATGTAGACTTCCTCCTCCAAGTTACCGTGAAGGAATGCATTTTTTACGTCTAATTGTTGAAGATCCAAGCCGAAGTTTGCTGCACATGAAATTATGGTACGAACAGAGTTCATCTTTGCTACAGGAGCAAATGTCTCCTGGTAATCAATCTCATGAGTTTGAGTGTATCCTTTTGCAACTAGTCTGGCTTTGAGTCTCTCAACCGTTCCATCAGAATTCTGTTTGACTGTATATACCCACTTGCATCCAACTACCTTTTTTCCGTAAGGAAGAGTGACTAGTTCCCATGTATCATTCTTTTTTAGGGCATTCATCTCCTCGATCATAGCTTGTTTCCAATTCTTATCACTAAATGCTTCTCTTCACCCCTGAGGAACATATATTGAAGACAAGGAAGAAACAAAGGAGTGATATGATGCAGATAATTTGCTATAGGCTAGAAAATTAGAAATAGGATGTTGAGTACAAGCTCTAACCCCTTTTCTAAGAGCAATAGGAATGTCAGTATCATCAGAAGAACAAGTAGGGATATCAGTATCATCAGAAGAACAAGTAGGAATGTCAGTATCTTTAGAAGAACAAGTAGGAATGTCAGTATCTTTAGAAGAACAAGTAGGAATGTCAGTATCTTTAGAAGAACAAGTAGGATTAAGATTCTCACCATTACCATTATCAAGACTAGGTCCGGGACAAAGTTGGTGTAGTGGTGCAGAAACGGTAACCTTATTCTTGCCTTTCCGTGCATAGGTCCTCAACTCAGGCTCAGACTCATTCTGTTTAGTACACTGTAACTCCCCCTGTGTAGAATTATCAGAAACAACAACGGGAACAAGAAAAATAGAGCTTGTGATACTAGCCTCAGGAAGTTTCTCCTCATTAATAACATTCTCCCCCTGAGGAGAAGATGAAGAAGAATAAAAAGGTTCCAATTCCCAAAAAGTGACATCCCGAGTGACAAAGACTTTGTTAGAAGAAGGATGATAACATTTATAACCTTTTTGGGTTGGAGAATAACCAATGAAAACACACCTAATAGCTTTGGGATCTAATTTTCCTCGAGTGGGAGATTTATCATGAACAAAGCACATGCAACCAAAAACTCGAGGTGAAGGAGAAGGACTGGTCGTGTGTTGGAGAAAAGAGATGGGACTCTTGTTCCCAAGATTTCTAGAAGGAAGGCAGTTTATAAGAAATGCAGCAGTCAGAACCGTATCTCCCCAAAGAAATTTAGGAGTTGACATAGTGAACATAAGAGTGCGGGCTACCTCTAGCAAGTGTCGATTTTTTCTTTCTACTACTCCATTTTGTTCTGGGGTTGAGACACAGGAGGTTTGAAGAATAATGTCATGTTGAGAGAGATAAGATGCAAAAACATTATTATTACTATATTCACGACCATTATCACTATGGAGAATTCTGACCTTAGCGTCGAATTGGGTTTGAATCATTTTATGAAAGTCTTGAAAACAAGCAAATACCTCATTTTTGGTCTGCAGAAGGTAAATCCAAGTGACACGAGAATGACAATCAATAAAGCTAACAAACCATCTATGACCAGAACGGGAGACAACTCGAGAGGGTCCCCACACATCTGTATGGATAATGGCAAAAGGTTCAGAATGTCGATTGTTAGTAGCAGAATAAGTAGAACGTTTGTGTTTACCTAATTCACACGGTTCACACAAAAACTGAGTTCTGTTACAATGCTTAACTAAAGATGGAAATAAAGACTTCAATACTGAAAAGGAAGGATGTCCCAAACGTCGATGCCATTGATAGAGAGAGGTCAGGCATGGGTGAGAAGTAGAGTGAAGAGCCTGAACCTGAGTAGAGGGCATGTTAGACGAGGGAACATCTAAATAATAGAGACCGTTAACTGCACTACCACTGCCAATCCTTTGCCCTGTCACCAAGTCCTGAAAAACACAATGATTTCCAAAAAAGGTTATTGAACAGTGTAGGGATTCACAAAGACGTTGAACAGATAGTAAGTTTGCAGTAAATGAAGGGATATGGAGAACATATGATAATGTTAATGAAGGGGTACAAATGACAGAGCCACTCCCGGAAATAGAAGACAGGGAGCCATTGGCTACTCTAACCTTGTCCTTTCCAGAGTGGGGCGTGTATGAAGTAAAGAGATTGGAGGACCCAGTCATATGCGCAGAGGCACTTGTGTCTATAATCCAACTAGGGTAAGTAGATGAGACATTAAGAGCACAAGAGTGTATACCTGATTGTGCGAAATGAGAAATAGTACCAGCACTATTAATGGAACTAGATTCTGCCATGATGAGATAGTAGGAGCAACAAAAATATCCAAGGAAATATCAACAAAGATATTATAAAGGCTCAAAAAATTAGCAGAGAGTAATTCTAGAAACCAAAAGGAGTGCAATTAATTGTACTACACAATAAAACCATTTTAATTAGCAGTACAGGAGATGGAGCAACAAGAATTATCCAAGGGAATAACAACAAGGATAATTAACAAGCGCAAAGAGAGATAAAACAAAACAACCACTGTAGGTGGATTAGACCAAACCTGAGTTTTACTCAAAACAACCACTGTAGGTGGAAGAAGGAGAGATAAAAACCATGCTGGAAAAACTCGCCGGAAAAGGTAGCCGGAAAAGTCGACCACTGCAGATGGAAGGATGAGAGATAAAAGACACGCTGAAAAAAGTCGCCGGAAAAAATCGCCGGAAAAGTCGCCGGAAAAAGTCGCCTGATAAAGGATCAGAGCTCTGATACCATGTAAGAATGTAATCTCTCTTATATTTCCAATATGTGAATTGCTATATTTATACAAGAGGTCTAGGAATTAAAAAATGAAAAAGGAGGAAAACAAGGAAACTTATTTTCCTTAATACAAGAAACATTTTCCTTAATAAAAGAAACATTTTCCTGGCCACTATCTTCTAACAGTTTAATTAATAGTTTTTAAAAAGTTCAATCAGCTAATAACATATTTTTAAAGTTCAGTGGTGTAATGCTTAAAAGTAGACAACCACAGTGGGGTAATACCCTTTTTGGCCCCGTACAAAGTATATATTAGATGTAGTTTTTTAAAATTTTACATGAAAATTATCATAAAAAATAATTTTTTAAGGCTTAAAAAAGTCAATTCAAGTATTGTTGAGCTGCAAAGTAAATGTCTGATTCTGCCTAGGCCGGGGGGGTCTAGGCGCCCAGTCAAATCGAGGCGGTAGAGGACCAACTAGCGCCTAGGCGGAGATTAATCGAACCTAGACAGAGATTATTAGAACACTATTTATAACTAAACTAAAAATTCTATAGAGAAATGAATTATGAGAACTAAAGATTTTGCTTGTTTGATTGTGACAAACTCTTGTGAGGATGAAGTCCTGTACTCTCTTATTCTGCGAGCAGACAGATTTAGTTACTTTAACCACCTTTAAAGGTCCGATATCCTAATCTTTCCTTCACTATAATATTCAACAACATACATCCTTTAATGAGCCAAAACATTATCCTAAATATTGTTCAGCACAAAACTAAAGCCCCAAACTTACTTTGCTTATTCTTAATCCCTACTGGCACCTCCTGTGGCATCATTTATGAACCCAGTGCTAAACTTCTGTTAAACCTTTTAGTTAATATGAGTTACATACAGTCCTGGGAAAACTCTTCCTCTACTGTCTGTATTGACTTTTGGCATCAATCTTGTAAAAAATAGTATCCACACATGCCCTACATTATTAAACAAAGTAGTACATGTATAGTATATTAGATCATAGCTTGTAGGTTGTTAAATATAACCAAGTAACTGTAAATGGATTGTATTCTTCCCTCAAAGCAAAAGCATGTCATAGTCAATTTAAGTAGGATAGATGACCTCAAAGTAAATACAAAACCATACACTCTCAATTTATTGTAGTCACTAGCCAACATTTTACAGTTAGAAACACAACTGATTACTAAAATTAACCAATTTTTAGTATGGATCAAAAGATTTCTTTCACTCAACACACTGTTAAGGAGTCCTTCTCAAATACCCAGTGCATAAATTTCCACTAATTTGAAACCTTCCACTCAACCCAAACACAAACAGAAAGATAAACAAAAATATCACCCCATCCAAATAAACAAACAGCAACTTCAACTAAATATTAAAACAACAAATAAAATGCGTCTTCCCGACCACACGTTTGCAGACTTTAGTTTTATTTAGAACAAAAAAACAAATAAATGCACAATTTATATATATGGTACCTTCCATGGTGTGGAAACCATGAATCTCGGAGCCAACAAGTCGTCCTGGTACAGCGCTTTCCATTGCGAGAAGCTCAACCGGCTATAATTACTATTATTATTCTGCACTTCCAATCCAAAAGTGAACCAAATTAACATAACAAAGATAACAAAAAATATATATATATATATATATATGTAAATTATTAGATTAAACAGCAAAATTAAGCCATAATAATACCTGATGTAAGAGCTGAAGAAGAGAAGAAGAACGGAAACTGTCTGCTTCGTGTGAATTAAAACATCACCAACTGTTGCTAAAAACCATTCTGGAGAGAGAAAAAAGATAAAGAGAGGCGGAGGCCTTTTTCGCTTTAGTCAACTACCGCGCTCAAGCTACTATCTTATAATAGTAATTGACATGATTTGATTCGTTGATTTACTCCTTCCATTCCAATAAAAAAAATTAAAAATAAAAGTCATTTATTTAAAAGTTAAAATTAATATATATTCATTAAAATTTAACGGAGTAGTACTTATAAAATCATAATGTTTTAATTAAGGGAGAGGTCAAAGGTGGAATTATATACTTCCTTTTTGATATATAAAATAACCTTAAAAATAATAATTTATACAATTAAATAATGACTTATCTTAAGATTAGACCGATACAACTAGTTATACCACATTCGCCATTATTAAATAAGCATAAGCATAACAAGTATTCCCCCTGTTCAATGAAAAAGAATACTATTTAATTTTTTTATAATTAATTTGTAAAAATTTAAAAGTAATTTAAATTTATTTGATTTAGATTATGTAATATTTAATATTGTAAATTACTCAATAAATACTCATAAGTATAAAATCATTGTTTTAAAATTAAAATAATTTTATATTTTATATTTTCAGGAAGATAATTATGATCAAAGTCAAATAAAAATCTTTACGTGAGCAGGATGAAGTATATGCAAGATATGATGTTTTTTGTTATCCGATAAAAGGCAAAAAAAAAAAAAATTAAGAAAATTTTCTTATAGAATCTAATGTTGTCATGATGCAACGCCGATCGGTGCGACAAAAATCTACACCAATCAATGACATGTCTGAGTAGATGGACCTTTCATTGGCTATTTAATTGGTGTATATAAAGGAATAGATACATATCCTTTACTGGTATATTTGGTAGTACAATATTTGTATTAATAATTGGTGTTCGGAGCTAATATTTGTACGAACCATGCAAATCACGGCGAAGTACCAAAAGAAATGATATTCTGGGGAGTGTTTGTTCGTATCATATAAGATACTCGTATAATTCAAATTATTAGATATTTGATTAATTGATCATACCTTATCATTTTTATTTAGTATAAGTTATTTAATTATAGGTATAGGTAATCGTTGTTGTGAATGTTTAGTACGAATTCAATTATTGAGTATATTTTTTTTAATATTTAACTTTTCTAAGATGCTCCATATACTAATTTATGTTAAATAATTCACTAATAAATTTTTGTCAAATAAAATTAGTGCCAAAAGATTATCCAACTATTTAATAAAATATATTTAGAGTTTTATTAGTTTTGTAAAATTTATAATTTGTTCAAATATTAATATATAAATAAAGATTAATTAATTAAGTAAAATTAAGCACAATAATAAATTAAACTTACAATAATAAAAAATAAAATAATACGAATAAGGACAAATTAAAACATTTATGTCCAAATCATTTAAAAATGAGAAGAGTGTTTGATATTTGGGCATTTGACTGGTAAACTTTTTATAATTATGTGTAAAGAAGGATATTTTTCTCCAATTCACTAAAATATGATAGTATTTTTGTTTATATAAAGAAAGATCTCAAGATGACCAAAATATGTTAATATAAGATTATCACGTATTTTTTGGTCATTTAGATATTCATTTCAGCTGAAAATCTTGACATTTTATTGGGTGTGAGAATACCGAGAATATATAAGATTATCAATGTAGCAAACATAATTTATTAGCATGATCGACTTACATTACCGAGTATCTAAGATAACCTGTAACAAACGCTCTCTCAATTCTTTTAAAGAGATACACAAGGACAATATTAGATGGTTAAAATTGTTTGTTTTAAATATCTCTTAAATGATATGATATTGAATAAGATAAATATATTTTATGACATGGTTAACCAATCAATATATCATTTAAGACATTATTTGACATACTAAATATTTTTTTTGTTTCTAATTACAAGATCATTGTTCATTTTTAAAATCAATTTGAAACATTTTCAAACTCAAAATTGGGATGTTTCATTAAAAATTACTAATAAATGAATATTAAAATGAATAATACGTTTTAGCTAGTTTATTTTTTAATCAAACAATCTAATCGACCGAAATATATTAAAACTGTAAACTGTTACAAATGATGAAAATATTACAATACAAAATTAAAATTAAAAAAATGTATAATATTTTTAACTAATTTATAATACTCATCATTGTGTTAATTAAAATTAAAAGAATTTATATTAATTTTAAATTTAAATTGACTTCAAAAGGTCAATAATAATATATCTGATCCATAGATAATGCTAAACATGTGTATTGATCTAACTAGTGTATTTTGGAAGTTCGAAAAAATAAGATTAGAATAATACATTATGTCCCTCCTCCACGGAGCGGAAGGCAAAAATTACTAGGCCATTCCACTCTTTAGAAAGATGGAAGGAACAATTACCTTTTTTACCACTATTTTTATTGATAAAATAACTTTTTAGAGGGGCGGAGGTTATAAATGACAATTATCACTCTAATTGAGAATGTCTTCCACTGAAAACTGATTAATTTTTTACTCTATTAAAGTTTCTTTTAATTGCATCTTTTTATGACAACTAGGAATGGGTCCATGAATTTGGCTAATGTACTAACCAGAAATTGGAGAGATATAGACCTTGGAGGATACCAACCCATCATGATGTTAGATAAAATAGGACATTGATTATGGCTAGTCAAACAAACATTACTCTCTCGGTTCTGTATTAATGTCGTTTTAGAAGAAAAAAATTAATTATTAATTAATTATCGTTTTCAAATTTGTAAGAGAATTTTTTTATTATCTTCCTAGATTACTCTTAAAATATTTTTTCTTTTCAAGTGCAACACTCCTACTATTTAATTTCAACCTTTTCTTTTACAATACTTACGTTCCTAATTTTTTCTTCTTTCTCAGAATTTTAAAGGTCGCTTAGAATTCTAAGATGGATTCTTTATATCATCTCTCTTCATCTATGTTTTCTATAAAAACTCCATGACAAATAAAGAACAACTCCATGATAATGAGAAAAATAAGTTTTCTTTTGATCTAAATGAGAAATCAAACCATGAGTTTGAGAAGGTTATACGAGATATTGATTTTAAAATTTTAAATTTTTTAAAAGAGAGTAAATTTAAACTTTATTTTTATGGAGCAGGAAGGTATGATGATCATAAAAGGAGGGACATTAAAGTGATTTTGTTCAAGTTGAAGAAAAAATTCATGGAGAAAGCAAAGGTTGCATGGCAGAGTTAATAGCAAATGAACTCTTACTAATTATTCCTACAAAATATAAAAACAAAAAAGGGTAATTTAGTAATTTGATTTTAATTTTACATTTTACAACAGAGGTTCATTACTTTCCTTAAAAAGTGAACTTTGGCCTCCAACGACATTTAATATGAAATTGAGAGAGTGCTTCACTAGCTTGTAATTTATTTTTTTATAATTTTTAATGTAAAGTTGTTTTAAAATGCCTAATAAACTTTAATATTAACAGAAAAAGTTATTAGAAGTACAACTTAGCACCTTCCTAAGAATTTCCACCGCCCGTCACATCTTGGAAATTGGTTTCGCCCGAAGCATCGCGTTATGTAATTAGAAATAAAAGATTTGTTTTTTTTTTAAATAATTATGAATATTTGCATATAAGACATAATTTTTAACATTAAATTTTTAATTCTTAAAATTTAGTATTAACGAAATTATTTTAAAATATTTTATATTAACTTTGATATTACTAAAAAAAGTTAAAACACAAATATTTATATATTTAATATTAAAGTCAAAAGTTATAGATAACAGTTAAAACTTATTATTGGTAGAGTTCTGTTATTTATTACCATAAATTTACGTCGAATTACAATTACGATGATTATCAACACATGAAATTTGTAGAAATTACACGAGAACTCAACTTATTAGATATCTCTCCAAAAACATTATCACTAATATTTATTTACATAACTACAAATCAAAAAATTAACATAAATATTTACAATATATATCATTACTGTTATTGGTAACTAGATTACAAAGACAAAAAAAAAAGAATGGAAAAGATAGAGGGTGAAAGGAAGTAAATTGTGGCTAAAAATGACGAAAAAATAGTAAGAAATAGAGAATAGGGAAAACGAAGTAAAGAAAGAAAGAGAAAATTGTGTAGACAAGTTGAGAAGGGGAATAGTGCACGGAAAGAGATGAATAGAATAGAATATAATCACCAGTTTTAAATTATTAAATTAGGGGTAAAAAGATAATTGTTCACTAGGCATTGATCGTACGATCTAGAACTAAAAACTCGTTAAAACCGTTGGTCAAATAATTTAAAGGACAAAGAAAAACTTTTTGAGAAAATTAAATTACCACCTTACCCCTGCCTAAAAAAATACATGTATGCCGAACTATTTGTCGGATAAGTAGTTTTTTTAATTCAAAAATTTAAACTAGCAATATTTGAAAAAAATTACAAGGGTTGGTAGGTAACCTTAAAAGTCGTGCAAAAAAAAGAAAAGAAAAGGGAAATACTCACAAATCTCAATTTGTTGAAACTAAGTACAATAAATTGTACTCTACAACACATACAAAAAAATTTACATAGATGCTAATTATAATATCCAAAATTAGTCATAGAACAAACTTACGTTCATGTAGGAACAATTTAGATGAGTTATTACAACCATTGACCAAAATTAAAACTAAATGAAATAAATAAATTTATTCTATGTTTAATTTGATTATATTTTATTTTTCCAAAGTATATTACTCCCTTCATCCCAAATTAATGGCTCAATTTTGACTTTTTAAAGTCAAATTGACTATTTTTAGAATTAATAATTAAGCATATATAAATATATTTCTAAAATTATAAAAATTGGGGTTAGTAATAAATTGTATATACTTTCTTTTGGTTATAATCTCTTCACCTATATTTTAGCAAAAATAATAAAAAGATTAATTTTAAAAATAGTCAATTTGACGTTAAAAAGTCAAAATTGAGCAATTAATTTGGGACGGAGGAAGTAGCTTCCAACACTTGAAAAAATTTATGAGTGGTGGGAGTTTAAATTTTTGGGGGAAAAAACTCAAACAGTTGAAACAGACATATACTTTTTTTTAGTAGGAGTAATTTATTTTTACTATTGATTTATATTTAATATTTTTAAAAAAAACAATTTAAATATATTTACTATTATATTATATAAATTATATATTCATTGAATTTGGATTGAATTTATTCGCGTAAATTTATAATTTGAGGGCAAGGTCAATAGCAATAATTTAGGATCCATCACATTCACATTTGGATCCATTAAAGAAAATAAGCGGGAAAAGAAATATACATAGAATCATAGGACAATTGGACCCACCTGGTTTAGCTGTCGAACTTGAATGCATTTCAAACATGGCCCACATGACTGGGTGAAATAAAGTGAATCCCATACGTAAAGCCTATAAAGGAGCCAGGCCTGCCTTTAAGGGCACAACCATGTAGGGTCACTGGTTCATTTCCCACTCCAATTACACTGCATCTGGCCAAGGCCTTGATGTTTCCAAAATATTGGCGTCTGTTTTTTCTTTCCGCAATTGAATTCGTTCTAAAAGAAGAAAAGGCAAATGAATTCTTTTCATCGTAATTGTTTATGTTCCACCGGTTTACACGTAGCTTAGATTTCAGCTTGAGGTGACATTTTATATTAGACCTCATAAAATTCACAAATATCCGTAATATATAAAATTTACGTATAAAATTAATTTTTATATACCTATTCTTAATAGGGTACTTCTAACGCGTGTCCTAAGAGCACACATTAGACACAAAAATCGAGAGAATATTCTTTTAATTTCTGTGCATATTCTCTTAATTTCTGCGTTTATACACAGATCAAGGGAATATGCACAAAAATCAAGAAAATATTTTCTCAATTCCTGTGTATAATGTGTGCCCTTACGGCACACATTAAGAAACGACTAATGTGGACCATTGAGATCATCTCATTGCTAGTTGGATTAGCAGCTTGATACACACCCTCATTTTTTTTTTCTTTCACATAATATTTGAATTCTAATTCTAAATTAAAGAATAAATATATTATTTGTTACAAACTAGAATTTTGTAACGATATACCTCAAATAGGCTTCATGGGTCTCTGCCGATAACGGGTCCAGCCCATTGGCGACTTTTTGGGTGAAGGTCAATTCTGAGAATTCGAAGAACTCATTAAGTGATACCTCTTTTGTGGTCCTAAAAGAATTATGATCAAAACATGCACACACTCTCTCCACTCGTTTGAAATCAATTAGGTAAGCGGAACAATTTCATCCCAAGATAAATGATACGACCTACATGCGAAGACTTAAAACATGTGTCGAACGAGTGAAAATATCGTGTAGAACAATATAAATAACAAAACAAGTTTAAAAAAAAACTGAAACCTTATTCACTCGATTGTTGACATCATGATCAAAGTACCCAATGATAATACCGTCAACAAATTATAATAAATAAATTGTGATAGAAATATTTTTTCTAATTTTTTTCTTAAATGTAAAAAGATTTTTGTCAAAAATTAAGAAACTGATCAGGTACCTCGTATCCACTACCTACGTCTGATGTTGATTTTTAATAGGCATAATATGGGAGATATGGTCTTGGGCGTACGTAGGTTTTGATTTTAACTTTATTTACATTTGTTCTATTTTTTCACTATAGTTGGTGGGTGGGTTTGCATGTCTAGTTTATGAGTCTATCTTTTTCCTTTTTTATTTATTTATTATTTGTAGAATTATTTATTAGAGATAGCTAGGTCTTTTGGTTTAATTAGTTGGTGTCTTACTTAAAGGGTAACTGGCCAAGTGTTGCATTAGTGAGTTGCCAACATACAAACTTTTTTTTAAAAATAAATTATTTATTTTATTTTATTTTTTTACAATTGATACTTCGATAAATTGAAGTTCTCATCGATTTGTTTATAATATATATCTAAACATGTATAATCAGGTAACATATGTGAGTGGATGTTTGTATTACTTTGAATACTAAAAGAAATGACGCATTCGAATTAATTAAAAATGGGGAAATTTAAAAAGAATTAAAAAAAGGGGCTTAATCAAGACAGAAAAAAAGAAAAAAAATAAAGAAAACAACAACAACTTGTGAAGAAAGAGACATTATGCTTCTTGATCAAGTTTAACATAAAATTGGTTCGACTACTATATGGGCCTATATGATATCTGCCTATGTTGGCCCATAGATAGACTTCCAATCCTTAGAACTTTAGGTATTAACGGGCATAATGGTATTTTTGTTTCTCCAGAGTCCAGATCCATATGATGAGGCGTTCAAAAAATGAATTGTTTTTTTTTAATAATAAATTTAGGCTATGTTTGTTTATAAATATTACACTTGAGATTGAATTATTAATCAGTTACTTATTTTTAAACATAGATCTGAAATTATTAGTTTCGGGATAATAAAATGACTTGAAAGGAAAACTATTTAATACCATGTCCAACTAATGTATTATAATTCTTACCATTTGAGACTATAAATTTGTAGACAAAATTAACATTTAACTTTGTTTAAAAAGAGCAATGTATCTTATCATATTTATTTATACTCATACTAACGAGAATATGATATCTTTGTTAGTAGTGGCTTAAGTATAATAGTCTAAACTGTAAATTTTTATTCAATCTTTTAAATAATCTTGAACAAAATAAATATAACATAAAATTATTTTAAATTAATTTATAAATAATTTTATAAAAAATAAATATATAACTATGATTATTTAATTTTAAAATTAATAATTTTAAAATTATAATCTATAAAAATATAATTTCAAGATTATAATCATCGCAAAGGAACGTGGCTTCATTGCTCAAGCATCACCCCCGTACCTCCCCCTTAAAATTAGATAATTATTGTAGAATTAATACTTAAACACGTCATAAACCTATTTTAATATTTATTACAAAACTATTAGAAAGTCAACAGGTCCCCCCTTCCATCTATCTAAGCTTTAATACAGTAGTGATAAACATAGACGGCTTTTGTGGTGGTGTTTGTCTATAGACCATAATCTCTATGCACAAAATTTTAAAGATCTGCCATCCTAAATTATTCCTAAAAAATTTGTGGAATTAAAAACCGAAAAAAATAAATAATAAATAATAATATACCATGTAGGAAATAGAAAAATCGACATACTTAATTACACCATTCAATAATAATATGTAATAATAATATGTCATGTAAGAAATTTAAGAAAAAATTAAAAAAATTAAAATTTAATATAATTAGTTAAACAGTTTTATTATGATAAATAAAAAAATGCATAATCTGTTAATACAATTCAAATTACTTGATTTTCTCTTAAACTTCTTATGTGATATGTTATTATTGGAGAATGTTAAATATATTAAGACTAAAGCTCAGAATTAATTATATAAGATATTTTTTTTCATAATATGTTAATTTGTGTATTTATCTTTATAGGATAAAGTACTAATGTATCTTTTAAAAGAATACTTATTATGACAAAGGAGGGAAAGAGTATTTGTCCAATTATGATATTTACTCCGTCCGCCTTAAAAAAATAACTAAAAATATAATTATTTTTATTTTTTAAAAAATAAAATAAAATGCATAAAATAAAAAATAATTATATTATATAATGAAGTGTATTAATATAAAAAAAAGTAAAATTACTCATTTTGAGGGCTTATTAAAAAATTTTAAAATTTTAAAATTTTATTTATTTATTCTATTTTTTTAATACGTATAAAATTTATATTTTGTTCCTCATTTGAGGAAGGAGGGAGCATTAAACAAAGAGTTTGAGAGAGAGAGAGAGAGTTTTTTAGAGAGAGGAAGATGGGAGAAATGAGAGGAGAGAAAGAGAGAGATATAGATGAGTTGCCGAAGAATTCAGCAAACTATACAGCATTAACACCGCTTGGATTTCTGGAGAGAGCTGCTATGGTTCATCCCCACCGTAAGTCAATCATCCACGGCGCTTTGCAGTACACGTGGCTCCAGACTTACCAGCGTTGCCGGCGGTTGGCTTCTGCTCTTTCCAAGCTCGGCGTCGGCTCCGGTAACACGGTACTTAATTCTTCTGTCATTTCTATATCTAAATACGCCATGAGTTCATATTATTGACTTTCTGAAATCAATTTGATACATGTTCAAACTCAAAATTGATTTAGAGTCATTTTTGGGTGTGGGTGTGGATGTTGATATAGGTGGTTACGAGGTGGAATGTGCAGAAATTTTGGCTGTGACGAAGGGGCTACAGTTTGCTAAAAATGCTGGTTTCTTGAGGCTAATTGTTGATAGTGATAATCAAACAGTTATTAATCATTTTTCTTCTCCTTCTATAAACAACTCGTATCAAGGAATGATGTATGGGGATTGCCTTCAACTTGCTAGTAGTTTTGAGTCAATCTCTTATTGTTTTGTTCAGCACAGTGGAAATTCTGTGGCCCATGGTTTAGAAGGATTAGCCCAGTAAAATTCGCTTTCTTTTCCTACTTATTGGTCAGAGGATATTCATTATTATGTTTTTCATTTGTAAATAGTGATGTTTTTAATGAATAAGATTTTCGGTCCGTATTTGGACTGCTCTTGTAAAAAATAAAGAGTTAGTTAATAATGAATATTTTAACTATCTAAAACATACAAGTACTTATAATACTAATTATAAGGTTTATTTTTTTTTTAATTGTTAAATCATATCAAAGTTTCTGAAAAGTCGAGAATAATCTTATAATTTGAAGAATTAATTTTTAATTTATTTTTATTCTTAATTTTATCCTTCGTGTGAAGGGAAATTTCCATTGATTATTTCATCATCTCGTATTAGGCTGTCTTCGCTGCGTGTGTTTTCAGTCTTCTATAAATAACTTTCCATTACATAGGTACATTAGACAAGGAAGCTGAGTTTTATTTATGTTAGTGTAGATGATTATATGATGAATTCTGTGTTTGATTCTATATTACTCCTCGGTTCAACAAAGAGAGTCCCAAAAGGCTTTTTGAAGTCAATTTACGAAATCCTAATATTGAAGATTTTGAATTTATTTGATTATAGCTTATACAATCGTAATTGTTGTAAACTATCTAAAAAATACTACTAATTGTAAAATTTCCTGTTTTTACTTCCATGAATTACGTTACATTCAAATTTTATGATCTCGCAAATTGATTTTAAAAACTCAAAATGAAAATGGAACTCGTTTTGTGGAAGATATGCAGTATTAATACTGTGATGTTTATGATCGAATGAATTTGATTTGGTGTATGTGAACTAAACTTAGACTTCATTAGTTATTTTGATTTAAAAGTGAGGTAAATACATATTAAAAGAATATTATATAATGTGTTTTTGTTATGCCTTTAAACATGTGTTGAAGATACTCAAAGTAAAGAGATAAGTAAAAACTCGGCCATATGTAGTATCCTTTTGACCCAATGTGAGTTTCATGTTTCCTTATTTCGAAGAACCCATAATGAATGTCATGGTTACAAATCGATGCAAAATTAAGGTAAAAATGGACATAAAACTTGCGAACCCTCTTGTATCTTCTGTGAGGTGGTCAAATCCTCTTTTATCTTCTGTGTATCCCTAATGTAACTTTTTTGCTTGTCTTTGCTGTGTTAGTGCTGAACCACGTAAATTCTTATGTGTTACTTTCCTGTAGTTTTTATATTGTTCTTTTAATCTTATCCTCTTTGCCTTAAATCTGATAATGTATCATCTTCTTTGAGAGCTGTGAGCTCTGCATCTTTGATATATGGCAGTTCCCTCTTTCAAAGTATAGCACATTAGGTAAATAGTTGCCCCACAATATGCTCCTAGTTACATAAATGCACCTTTTATATATGGCAGTTCCTCCTTTCCATGTATAGCACATTAGGCAAATAGGTCGTGCCACTACATGCTCCTCGTCATTGGTTGCCACTTATTTCATATAAATGCAGTACTGTTAGAGAATTTATTTAATATAACTATAATTAGTAAGGATGGGAATTTACAAACTGAGTCGGAGCAAGTCCATTACCAGCAACAGTATATGGGCTGCAGCATAGTAAGTAACTTCAGTCACATATGTGTGTTGTGCTTTCTATGTTTAAAAGCCAACTGTGTAATTGCATTGGAAAATAGAAAAACCAAAATGAGCATAACTTTCTTTCTGTTGAATATCACTTTCTCCAAGGTCTATAGTCAATATCGCGATTATCATTTTCCATGATAAAATCTTCATAGCTGTCACCAATTTGATGTATTGCTTTTGGCCTCAATTTTTATTTTTTCATTTTCATTGTATGTATACTGCTATTAAGATTCTTCCTCATTTCAAGTTTCACCGTTTTTTATTCGAAAGAAAGAATAAAGACAAACTATACAACCAGATGAAGTCTTTAGGGATCTAGAGACTTAGAATGATGTAGTCTTTTGAATTACATTAGGGTCTTACTATAAGAGAGAGGTTAAGGAAGACCTGCCGCAAATTGGCAGGTTCATATTAGCACTCTCAATGGTAAAAATCGAAAACCTGCCATAAATTGCCAGGTTACAAAAAAACCACATTGAAATGTGTGTATCAGTCCAATTCAAGTTTGTCGTAGCTTCTCCTCTCGACTGGCATGGATTTATCCATTCTGTCCATGTATACTTAACTTGTTCTGCATCACATCTTTTGAAAGAGCTACGAGCTTTGCATCTTTTCCTCCTGAAAAAATAGCTATCCAAGAGGAGAGGTCCAAGCCTATATCTACACATCATTGATATCTCATACTACCAATGTGGGATCTACCCCCTATATGACAAGCTCACATATGATATTCATAACATTTCACCACGCTTCCTTACGTGTCTACGGCGGCTTCACTCTAGCGACACTGACCTGATGCCCTTTGCACCTATAAGTATTTTAATCTGGCCTCTAGGTAACCCTTTCCGCTTAGCCGGTAGTCCACGGATCATCAGTTATGATATCACATGTTACGACAATTTCCCTTTTTCCAGAGACAATACTTAGGCGAATAGGTGCTCCCCTCAAAACGCTCCTACTCTGATGTATTGGTTGTCCTTCTTCCAAATTCACGAATGCTTAGAAAAGATTTAAGAAGTGCAATCATAATGTTTATGAAAAGACTTCTCCAAACTAGTGTTACCTAAAATATGCTACGTTTCGGTATGCAGTACGAATACGGGTACGCTACATAGCTAAAACGCGAAACGCTAAGTATCTTTATATAAGTTCATAAATCAACAAGTATTGTTTTATAAATATTTTAGTACAAATATAATGTTTGAGCATCCAATATTAAGTTATAATATTGATATTTGTGCAATTATAGTTAAACAACAAAAAAACTCTTCGATATGCTAAATTTAGAGTATTGGTACGTAAGAGTACCCTGTACGCAAGTACCAATACACGATTTGTTAGATCTATGAGAGTATCTGGTAACTCTGCTAGTCCAAACATAGTGACGCGTGATGACAAATCCATTACTGACAGCAACTCATGCGGAAATAAAACGTCTATATATGACAGACATAATTCTTCAAATTTTAAATGTCATAGTTCAGTAGTCTTCTTTGAGGTTCAAATTATGTATAGAATGACATATTACCATTTTTCATCCACATAGGAGCTCAATCTCTTTTGTATGTTGCTTCACTGACTCAAGGCCCAGGGTAGTTGGTGTATGGCAGCTTACTGTTATTTTTCTGATTTGTATATGCAGGTAGCAGTAATTGCACCAAATATCCCAGCCCTGTATGAAGCTCATTTTGGAGTTCCAATGGCTGGGGCTGTTATAAACGCTGTCAATGTTCGTTTAAATGCACCAGCTGTTTCTTTTCTTTTAGGGCATTCATCTTCTGCAGTTATAATGGTGGACCAAGAGTTCTTCATATTGGCAGAGGAAGCATTGAAAATTTTGGCAGACAAAAGCAAAAACGATTTTAGGCCTCCAGTTCTGATTGTCATTGCTGATGAAAGCTGTGACCCAAAGGCACTCCAATATGCTTTAGGAAGAGGAGCGATTGAATACGAGAAATTCCTGGAAACCGGTGATCCTGAATATCCATGGAAGCCACCGCAGGATGAGTGGCAGAGCATTGCTTTGGGTTATACTTCTGGTACAACGGCCAGTCCTAAGGGGGTGGTGTTGCACCATCGAGGGGCGTACCTCATGGCTTTGAGTAATGCAGTTATATGGGGGATGAATGAAGGAGCTGTATACCTGTGGACTTTACCCATGTTCCATTGCAATGGTTGGTGTTTTACTTGGACGCTTGCTGCTCTTTGTGGTACAAGCATATGCCTTCGACAGGTGATTCTCTTGACCTCTTCTCTTAAATAAACGGAAAATATTTGTGCTAACCTCATTAGTTATACTCCTGTAGATCGATCTTGATCTTATTATATCTGCTTTTCATTTATGTTTATATCAGACTCCAGTAGGGGGTAGACCAAACTCTAGCTAGTGTAGATATGTGGTAGGATATATTACTTTTTTAGGAGTAAGCATTTAGCCAAAAAGAACTGGTCAATGGACATCAATTTGTTCAATTCATAGTGGAATGATAGATTAATTGGATTCTTCTCCTTCACCTTTCTGTAATTGAAATGATATTTTGCCCACGAGGCACCATTGGTTTCCTTCCACTCTTTTAGAATTAAGACATTGAACTTCAGCAGAACTTTGACTTCCTTGAACACACATTAGCTCAAACTTGGGTTTTCTTCTTGTTATTGAGTTTACTGTTATGCGCTAAATCGGCTCACTTTTAGCTCGACTAAGTCGCTGATTGCTCTCTTTATATAATTATGCTCCACTACTACTGTCTTTTTTGGTTTTATGCAGGTAACAGCAAAGGGTGTTTATTCTGCTATAGCCAGCCATGGTGTAACCCATTTCTGTGCTGCACCTGTGGTGCTCAACACTATCGTAAATGCCCCACCAAACGAGACAATTCTTCCCCTCCCACGCCTTGTACATGTAATGACAGCTGGTGCTGCTCCACCCCCTTCTGTTCTATTCGCAATGAACAGACATGGCTTTCGTGTCACGCACACTTACGGCCTCTCTGAAACCTTTGGTCCATCCACAGTATGTGCATGGAAACCCGAGTGGGACACACTACCCCCTGAAAAACAAGCTCGATTAAATGCTAGGCAAGGTGTACGATATGTCGGCTTGGAGGGTTTAGAAGTTGTCAACACTCAGGACATGACACCTGTCGCAGCAGATGGAACTACCATTGGGGAGATTGTGTTTCGGGGTAATATTGTCATGAAGGGTTACCTGAAGAATCCTACAGCCAATGTGGAGGCTTTTGCTAATGGCTGGTATCATTCCGGAGATCTTGCCGTGAAGCATCCAGATGGGTATATAGAGATTAAAGATAGGTCCAAGGATATCATCATTTCTGGAGGTGAAAATATCAGTAGCGTGGAGGTTGAAAATATTCTATACCAACACCCTGCAATTATGGAGGCATCAGTGGTGGCTAGGCCAGACGAGCGGTGGGGAGAATCTCCCTGTGCATTTGTGACTTTGAAGTCCAAGGTGGATCCATCTGATGAACAAAGAATGGGAGAAGATATAATGAAATTCTGCCGGTCGAAAATGCCTGCATATTGGGTTCCAAAATCAGTAGTGTTTGGGCCATTGCCGAAGACTGCTACTGGGAAGGTACAGAAGCATTTACTGCGGGCTAAGACAAAGGAGATGGGACCATTAAAGAAAAGTAAGTTATAATAGGAAGGATTGCAATAGTACTGAAGAATAATGAATAATGACAGTAATGCTGGTTCTATCTTTTCCTCCCTCCTATTGAAACCACTTGTTGTATCAAATGATTAAGCCTTCACATTTGGTCCGAACAATGTACCATCTCTGAAAGAGAAAAAATAATCATTATTATAATCATAGTGTGTACGTATTATTATAATCACTTAAATAATCATGTTTGTTTATAGTCCTTGCGTTTAATGAAAACGATTAGAAAAATATGGCGTTATAGTGTACTTTTCTTATAAATGAAGTGACTTTTTCCTAAGACGTTGTAATGTGTAATCCTATATTCCTTTGATTCGCTTATTGAATTTTTAATTTTTTTTTTTTTTGATAAAATATAGACGCGTATATAATGCATAAGGTGGTGTTGATATGTTTTCTATCAGCATGTATTAAACTGTACGGTACGGGGTTTGGCTTGGGAGGACCTGCTGATGTTGATATCTTAACATACTCGAATACTCCATTAACCAGAAAACTCAAATTGTATTGTACAGTCCAAATTTAACAAAAAAATAAAAATAAAATAAAAATTAAAGAAAGTCCAATCAATTAATCCTCTCTCTCTCCATCCCCCTCCCCCCCCCCCAAAAAAAAAAGAGAAAAAAAGAATTTGTAACCCCACTTTATAACTTAGAGCATCTCCAGCAATAAGGCTATCCTCTAAATTATATTTAGTCTAAATGACATCAGCAGATATCCTTTAGTCTTCAATCTTTCTAGCAGATAGACTATTCCGTGGACTATCCCGTTGACTATAATATAAAAAGATTAAAATAATCAATGAATTAAAATTTATAATTAATTTAATTTTGTTTAGTAAAAGTGTTTTAATTAATTGGTTTTAGTTGATCCGTTTTTGTGAGTTTCAAAATGAAGAGAAAGGAAAAAAGAAGAAAAAAAATTTAGAAAAGAGAATAAAAGTTTTTTGTTTGTGAGTTTTTAGAGGGTAGAAAATAAAATAAAAGGAAAGAAAGATTTGGAAGAAATTTGTTAAACACTTAACTTTTAAATTATAATATTAAAAAATTATTATTATGCCTACAACCTCCAAAGCCTCCAAGTCTCTGCCCCTTCGTCTTCGTCTCTTCGTCAGTCTTTATCTCATTCTTCATCACAGACCTTCATCTCTTTCTTCTCTTTCTTCAGCCATCTCTTCCATTTAAATATATTTAAAATTACAGTCAGGATTATAGTCTATCAGATTTGGTTCCTTGATTTGGTTGCTTTGCCTCGTCGGAAAATTGCGGAGACTAAATTTACTCCATCTGTTGGAGCTAAATCTGCTTTCTAGACTAAATATAGTCTAAAATTTTTGAAACTCTGGCCTCTTGGAGTTGCTCTTAGTCTTGGTCTTCACATCTTCCCACCGACCTCTCTTTTATGGTTAAGCTTCTCATGTTAGTTTTGTCTTATTATATACTCTCATCTCTTCAAAATCTAACTCATCTTTTTCTCTCCTGTTAGTTGCAGTAGTATTTGGGCTAATTCATCTCTCACCCACAGAATTTACCATAAGAATAAATTTATAGAATTGATATTTTTATAAGTAGAAGTGTTATTTTTACAAGTTCCCTCTTACCTGAATAATAAATAAGTTCCACACTTATATGAGAGGCCTTATAAAAATATCAATTTTTATTTATAAAAATAACAATTCCCTAAATTTAATCTTTAGTAACAAACCTCAAAAAAATTTTCTTAGGCAATAGGATCACTGATGAACGGTGGCAGATGTGTTGACCCAAGTACTATTTTTAGTGTTATACCAAATGTTAATTATGAATTGTTTTCCATATATATGTATATATAAACTTATACTATAGGATATATTCTTATCTAATAACTCCTTTACTCTATCCTCTTTCTCCTTACCTCTATCTATCTCTCTCCGATCCTTTTTTACTCGATTTGCTACTAATTTTTGTTAATTCTTGATGCATATATAACAAGAAAAAAGATATGGCAGCTGCTTACAACAGAAGTACTGGAGACTACAATATTGCTGCCCAAGATCACGAGCTACTACTATTAACCTTCATCTAAAAATTGTATGAAATTAAATCCCTCTTCTTTATTTTTCTTTTAATATTTTCCGATACATAGAAAAAATATTTCATGTGTGAGAAATAAACTACCATTTTCATGTAATGAATAATGATAGCTCATTCTAATAGAAAATGAAAACTTTGATAATTTTTTTTTTCTTTTTTTTTTATAAAAAAATGGATAAGAAATAACGCATCGATCCAAAAATTTGAATTTGTCGCGTGTAAGCAGTAAACACTAAACAAGAATATATACTAACTTCTTGAGAGACGACATTTCTTTGCAAAATAAAATTTGTTTGCATGGACAAGGTTTGTTATCCATGTATTACCATAAATTTGTGACAAATTATAATTATAAAATATATCAATACATGAAATATATGTGATAGAATTATAAGAGGGTCCTATTTATTACATATTTCTTTAAAAGGGTTACGATTAATACTTATTTACGTAATTGATAATAAAAAAATCGAGCTATTTATTTAGAATATATATCATTTTCCGAACATAAAATTAAAATTCTGTAAACGGTTTCAATAAAAGAAATACATGTAAACGGTACTTTAGTAAAGAATGAAAAATATATCCTGTACATTCCTATCTCATATATATATATATATATATATATATATATATATATATATATATATATATATATATATATATATATTGCGACCGTGCTTTTATGGTCAACTAATGAACATCGTAATGCACGCGATATTTTGATTTTGATAAATTTTCCAATTGGATGGAGAACTTCTTATCGTTGGTAGGCCAATATGAGTTATGCACCAATATATTTGAATTTAAGTTCAAATTCTTCACTTATAACAACTATTATGCTTACTCAATATCAACTATATATATATATATTAAAAAAAAGAATAAAAAAAATATAGTAGTTGTTAGGTGTGATTTCACTTTCATAATTAGGACCAGTTATTCAAGGGTGGCCTAACCAATTAATTCCCCATTAAGGTTGTTACATTTTATGTATATGCATGTCTGATCATATTAGATATTCCTAAATTAACTTAATTAATAATTATTCACAAAATGAATTCAAGATTTACAAGTTCGATAACTAGTGCAAAGTATAAGTTTACATGCATTAATTTCTTTAATAAAATAATTTTAAAAAGTCATGCATTTGACCAAGTTGAATGGATTGGTTTGGTTTACATTTAAAAAAAAAGATTATGTATACGCATCTTGAATAAAACATGTTTGGTTGGCAAAAATAGAGTTGGGAGGAACAAAACAGATGCACTAAAATAAGAATAAGAAAAAAAAAGATACAATGCACTTGGTTTATGAATTTGAGAAGCATCTGTAAATAAATTTATGCAAAAATAACAACAAAGCTACTGAATTATAAAAAATTAGACTATTGAGTCGATGCCGGCCAAACAATAACGATTTGGTCCTTATCTTGTTATATTTTGGTTCAGTAATTTATTTTTATATCATCACAGTCAACCTTGATTGGTGAAAAATATGGAGGAATCATGCCCAAGAAGAAGCCTTTGATCTCAAAGGCAAGCAGTTCTTTTTTCGTCTTGTATGGTATTGATTAGGTTTCATATGAATTTAATAAATTAAACCGCTCATTTTTGGGGGCAGGATCATGAAAGGGCCTGCTTCGATTCAGCTGACTGGGCTCTATGCAAGGTATATGTATATACATATATATATATATATACATATATATATATATATATTATGCCCAATAATATAATTAATAAACAAGCACTTTTTTCCCAAATTCACATGCCAATGCAATGACATGTGAATTTACGACGCAGTTAATCCTATATTTTAAGAACCATATAAGAATATCACAATTGAATTTTAATTATCTCGCAAAATAGTAGTCTCAGATTCAATATAACTATCTCATGTATTTACATGTGTATTCAAAAGTAATGTTGAATTTTTGATGAGATTTTAGCCTAATTGTTAAAATTGAGGTACTGATCGAGACCTCTCAGTTTCAATGTGAGTGTTTTTGGAATAAACTTTTTTAATTTGCAAAAAAATACAAAGTGTGATATTTTTGTGTGTGTGGAGGATATAGGTAATAAATCGAATATTCTGGTTGTACCCCTTGCCCATTTCTTGTTCTTAACAGCAAGGTGCAGGTATTATAACATAAGTCAACTTTTTATTTTTTTTTTGAGATATAACATAAGTTAACTAGTTAAGTAATAATAATGAAGAAGACTTTGTTTGAGTTTTGGTTAGAAATTTGATGATATTAATGATAAGTTATGCATGCAGAAAACGCCTCACCAACAACTGCCCCCTCGAAGACCTGCCTGTGCTTCCGGAAGGGAAAGCCTTGTGAGCTCCTCTACCTAACTAAGTGTCTGCGAACAAAAGAAAGAAGAGAAAATTCATGCATATTTATAAATTTAAAGAATTTAGTTTTGATATTGATAGGTTCCAAATATTTAATAATTAATTTAGAAGGGGGTTGAGTAGATTAATTTAGAAAATCTAGGCCTTTTTAAATTTTTAAATCTATTTCCTTAAGTGATTTTGTTTAAAATATTCATTTTAATATTTTAATAAATCAAAGTAAAGAGATAGGATAGAGAGATACCAAACAAAGAACACATCGATATATCTTAGTTCACTATATATATTTCTAAAAGAAATATATAGCTAGTCCAATCTCCAAACTACTCTCCAGGATTTGAGATTTTTCCACTATAATGAACTCCTTTAATGGGTGGAGAAACCCGTTTTAATACAGTCTGTTTCTGATCTTAGGACTACTATCCCCTTGTATCTTTCAATAAATGCAAATTCCTTTTCTCGAGTAGTGGTACCTCCTTCTTGGCTGATCTTGAAACTTGAGATCATTCCTTCCCCTCACTCATTTAAAAACCCAAACCTATAGATCTTCTAAGGTCTTGATCTTGAAGACAAAATCACTCAATTTCTCACACACACTAAAGAGCACCTAACTTAACCTTTTTTGATTAAAGTTTGTTTGTTTGTGTGTTCAAATGAAAGTTTCTTGATAAGCAGATTAACACAATATTTAACACAATTATAAATTTGCAAGTAATAAGATAAGAACAATTAATATTCAAATATTGCAAATAAATTAATGATCACAAATTCACAATAATAATATGACAGTTAATATATGATGATCAGATTGGTTTATATAGAACACTATTTTATAAGGTAGGATCAACACAAGGTCGATCGTATACTCTTTATAAGCCAAATGTTCTATATATTTTGCTTATCACTGTACTATATATATATATATATATACAACATTGTTTGTTATATGTATCCAAATCACACCTAAAACAATGTTTTAATATTTTTTTTCAATACAAAAAATTATTATATATTTTTTATTAACTGTTTTGAAAAAAAACGAAAATAAAAATAAAAATTTGGTCCGCATTTTATCAGGTCCGGACTCCCGGACCTGATCTTAACTCTCTCTCTATATATATACACACACACACAGACGAATCATCCTTTATATACAAAGGAACAATATTTTTCCGAAAAAAAATTATAAAGATACACTAGTTATCCAATCTTGAGGGAAAAATTATCATGTATCATTTTCTTTAAAAAGGACTACAGTTTACAAAAGTCAAGTAGGCAGAGCCCATATTCTAAAGTATAAATTGGTACGTATCTCGACTTGACAATTGATCACTTATTTTTTACTTTTCGAAAGGACTATGTATAAACTCTGATCAATATATAAGATTTTAAATTCAAGTTATAAAGAAAAATGAATATGATGCACAACATGAATTAACACAATAAATGAATAAATGCAATTGTAAGTGTATTGTGCTTTGTAGTGTTTAATAGGTATAAATATAACTATAAAATCAATATTAAACATAAATAAGAAAATGAGAGGTTAGCACATAATATAAAATTAAGTGTGTGCTTTCTTGTGTATAAGAGTAATATTAGGATTTTCGGATGTGTATGAAATTGAATTCTTTGCTCTTTAACTCATTTTTCAACCCACTAGAATCTAGCTTTTGAGAGAATTGAGAGATGAAGAGATTGTGGGTAAAATTTACTTAGGCTAGATTACTTCCAAAATGAATGAAATAACTAAGTATTTATGGAACAATTTTTGTCCCAAAATGGAGCCTAACCCGCCGGTTAAAGAGAGAAAATGTTTTTGAAAAACTTTTTCTTGCCACATGGATTGAGTACAAGTGATGGCATTGGGAATCGTGCATAGCAAATTGATTTTAAGCACATGATATTTAACCACTCACTTTGGTTTCGGATAAAGGAGAAAGAGAGAAATTTTGTCAACTTGTATAAAAAGCATTTAAGCATATGTTGGAAATAATAATGCCCTTTTTGGCAAAAATATATAAGGAATGTGAATTGAAAATTTCTTTTTAGGTCCAATTAAAATAATCTTTAAGTTTCTTGAGAAAATAATTTCTGATAAAAATATTTTAAATTTCTGAATCGTTAAAAATGGTTTAATGAAAACTATTTATATATTAAGTATAATTTAAAGTATAAAGTAACTTATATGAAAATACTTAATTAAGCCTAATATATTAATGCAATGCAAATAAATTTTATGGAGAGAATTCTAGCCTAAGTTGATCTAAATGTGTTATTTTATACTTTTTTTCTCTTTTTATAAGTTTTTGTTATCAACAAAATTATTAATTAAAATTAATCCCTTCAGATATGTATCATATGTAATTTGTAGGGGGAGTAGATCCTCTAATATATACCGGAATTGCTCGTGGAATGTTAATTCAGTCCAGAAAGTTATTTATTTCTTCCATCGTTACGTAAAAATAATTTTATTACAAAATTTGTGAATATTAAAAATATTTTTTTCATGTATATTATTAAAAATAATATAATTACGTAAAAAAATGTAATGGAAGATATCTTAATTCATTTTCATGCCTAAAACCATGTTGAATCCGAAAAATGTAATGTATGCAAAAATTAACAAATGAGCCCTTCTACAGCGACATTGCCCAGCTGACATTTCTGGCGACATTTTTTTTTTTTTTTGGTTTTTTTTTTTGTTATGACTTCCAAATAATTTATATGATTTATTGGACCAAAAATTTTGAAAAAAAAACAGTGATAAAAATTGACACTGACAACACTGTTTTGTATATGTATCCAAATCACACCTAAATCACTGTTTTTTTAAAAAAAAATTTGTACAAATAAATCATATAAATTATTTGGGAGACATAACAAAAAAAAACCAAAAAAAAAAAAATGTCGCTAGAATATCAATTCAACAATGTCGCCCTAGAATTTTCCTTAACAAATTCACCCACTTGGTCTTACGAGGAATAGGCACTAGCTACCGCAATAGTAGATGAGAGTATAGTCAACTCTTCGTGTGAGATTGAAAATTACAAATTATAATAGTATGATATATATATATATATATATAGGGAAAGGATCAAGAACATATCTCCTTATTTAACATACCAATCATACTCCTTTTAGCGATGGTTTGATCCTTCGCTATAGGTTTGTCCGTCGATATATGTTGTCCGTCGTTAAAAGCTATAACGACGAATTTAGCGACAGACCGAACCTATGACGACGAACCAAACCGTCGCTCAGTCCGTCGCTGAAGAGGGTATGCTTGGTATGTCATATAAGGGGGTATGCTCTTGATCATTTATATATATATATATATATATATAGAGAGAGAGAGAGAGAGAATGATCCATAGCATGTATTTGCTATGGATCAAAAATGGACAAATACCATCTTTACCTTCTATTACATTTATGAACGGGTAAGATTTAAAGCTCAAACTCGCCATCCAATGTATATTCTAGCGGACAAAATTAATGGATTCCCTGGACAATTATGCCCACAAAAAAATGAGTCTGTCCGCTAGAAATCTGGCGGATGTAATGTTCATGACTTCCAAATCACATGCTATGCACAAAGGAAATAGGAAATTCTAGCACAAGGAATGTTTATACTTCACTGTTCCAATTCATGACTAGCACAAGTAATGTTTAAACTTCACTGTTCCAAATCATGACTTCCAAATCACATGTTATACACAAGGAAATATTCACTGTTCCAAATCACACAAGGAAAAGGAAGGAAAAGGTTCGCTGACTTCCAAATCACATGCCATACACAATCCAAATCACACTAGGAAAAAATTATTCTATTAGTCAGGTAGCAAATCCTATATTCGTTAGGTAGCAATCCAAATCACACAAGGAAAAAAATTATTATATTAGTCACGTAGCAAATCCGAGTCACACAAATAATTGTAGTACAATTCCACAAGTGTTCATCATAATACTAATTCCACCTGTAGACCACGTTTATCATAATGTTACGTTTTAATTGAAGGAATGGAATAGAGAAAAAAATAAAATGGAGAGTGAAATGATTCATTTTATTCCTAGTTGGAATTAGTCATTTCATACACTCCTTCAAGGAAATTCATAAATTCAGTATTGTGTTGTTCATTAACATACTGCAACCATGTTTTTTTCTTGCTAAATTTAAACTGTATTAAAAAGAGAAGAATGTACAATATCATGGGGAACTCATGAGGTAGCAGCAGAAACATTACATGACAATAATTGGCCCTGTGATGTCATGACTATATAAGATTACAAGGCCAGATGCCTAAAACTCATGAGGTAGCAGCAGAAACATTACATGACAATACAATGTTTAGATAAGACATTCTAAGCATCCATGAGGAGCAGCAGTAAGCAGCATCGATCAAAAAGAAGGCAGCAGCATAGCCCATCATGTAGTCGAGCAGCAACAGCCATCCAAGAATAGTAGCAGCAACAGCCATCCATAATCATAGAAAATGAAACCAGCAACAACCCATAACCATGAAAGAAAGACTGGTATAGCAGCCCATAACCAGCAGCATAACAGTTAGTACCAACAGCATAGCAGCAGAATAGCAGATCGGGTTTTCCTTCATGTATTATGAAGAAAAAAAAATCATCACGAGCAAAAATAACAAAACATAGTAACAAATTATAACCATGAAAACACATGAACTTTGCTCACCAAATCAGTAGTACAACAAATTCTCAGAAAGAGAGTGGGGGAGAGAAAGACTTGACTAACTTGAGTTTGAAATAATTTATTACATATGAAACAGGTTGCCTGAAAATCATCAACTGCAAAAAGACATTGGATGAATCACATACCAGTGTTGCTTTACTTGCACAAAATGTGAATTACTAAGTTTGGAGGTGCAGTAATAGTCAATTTAGTACCGAGTCTACTGAAACTAAGCTTAAAGTAGTTTATCTTCTTCTTTTTCTAATAAACACAAGGTATCTTATCTTTTTTGATTAGTAACTTAAGGCAGTATATCTTGCAAGACTTCTCAACAGACTCATAAATATTCTTCAAATATGATTTCCGTTCAACAATTAACACTCGATTAACCAGTTTTTGCCAATCAAATGTATACCTAAATGCATTGTACATAACCAAGTGCCTAGATGTGTAAATTCACAATAAATTACACCACCCAGAAATTGAATAAGAAACCATAATTCTTAAAAAACCATGTAGATTAGATTTATTACAATAAATGATAAGGCAAGATAACAAATAAGGTGACCAAATATTAAATCAACTTATTATACCTGCCTCTTGATAACCATTAACCCCAATCACTGGTAAATTGGTAGTAGAGCCAGCCCCAAATTTTAAATGCAGTCTCTGCAATAACCTTGTAAGGCAACCGAGAGTGAAGAAAAAATCCCACCAAGCTAGTACTCCACATACTATTACCCTTCAAGAGACGATCAGTGGGAGGCTTTATAGTAACAACACCCTCAACCAACGAAGGATGGAAGAAGGATAGGACGCATTTAGGTTGAGAACATCCCCCAACAACAATCTCACTCCAAGGAGTAGTTAAGGCAGGATTTACTTTGGTAATAGGATCAGAGCTAGGCAAAGGACTTAATTCACCTTCTTCAAGGTCTCTACCAGATGGATTAGGGATAGGAATAGGGTGCAATGGTTTAGAAGGAGAGCCATTGCAAACCCCACCTTTAGGCCCATGAACAACAGGAGCAAAAACCTTAGAACCAAAGCAACCACCTAACTGGGGACTTTTCATAAAAAGGTCGTGGGCATCCACTTTCCTGGAAATAACAACCTTAGCCGAGAATTCATTTACCTCCTGCATAGAATATCCATGAGCAGAGATGAATTCCATCAAAGATTGGTTCTTTTTCCGTTCATCAACAACATCAAGTCGGTCTTGACGAGAGAAATGTTGGGCAGCCTTAAAAATTTCTTGCATATCCGACTTATGGCCCAGATCCATGTTCGCATTCATAATGCTATTTGCATCAGATTCAGTCGAATCAGGAGAGAGAACCAAGGGCAGAGCATCCAATTCAACCATTTTGGGAGAATTTGGGTTTGACACCCCATACTCAGCGAACAAGTCACGAGAAGGGCTACTAGGAGAGTTTACTGATAAGTGCGAATGACTAACCATGAGGGGAAAGAAGATGTGGGCCAGAGAAAGGGGAAAAGAAGGGAAACAGAGCGGAAAAAGGAAGCGATGATAGGTGATGGGGGTATGTATAATCGGCAAAAATGGGGCATGAACCAGTCCGCTAGTTCTTCTGGCGGATGGGGAGTTTGATTTTTAAATCTTAGCCGTTCATAAATGTAATTGAAGGTAAAGATGATATTTGTCCATTTTTGATGTATATCAAATACATGTTATGGATCATTCCCTTATATATATATATATATATATGGATCCGTCTCTATAGTGAACCGGAAAAAGCGAACCAAAAGTGTACCGATTATAGCGATGGTTTCATCCGTCCGCTATATAGCGACGATTTCATCCGTCCGCTATAGTATAAAAAGCCGATGTCATAACTATGACAACGGTACGAACCGTCGCTATAGTTCAGAAAACCGACTTTCTATGCTATAGCGACGGACTAAACCGTCGCTTTTTTCGGTTCGTTGGAGAGATTTTTCCATATATATATATATTATAATTTAACTCGCATGTAATTCCACAGATAAAAGGATGTCATCTTACAAATTATAATTAATGTAAAATACAACACTACAATTATATAATCACTAGTCAACTTGAAAGTAGAAACCAAAGAACATGAAACAAACAAAATACTCCTTGTTAATTATGCTGTATTGGAACTAGCTAGCTAGTTCTTGTTCTCTTGAGGATTCTTATTGATTTTCGATGAATAACAGTCTATCTTTCTCGTTTTCGCTTTTTTTTCCAATGAGTTTTGGGCATGAGAACACACCGAACGTTTGAGGATGAAAGAAAAAAAATGCTCCGCACGGAGCTCGTTTCATATCGACGTATTTGTATCGATTAGATGTCCACCGGTAAATAACTGTTGACCTTTTCAATTTATGTGATGTGTGGTGTGAATTTTGATTTTAGTTCGAATCGATTTATAAAAATTAATTGTATTAATATAACACAATTATATTTTCGATGACTTTTATTATACAAGTATTATAAATTTACAACTCCCACGTTCACAAATGTAAAACAAAAATCAATATTAAACAAAAAACATTGGCCATTTATGGTATGATTTTCATATCCCTGAGCCTTCCAACCCAAAATTTCAGACTCTTCAGTGTATCAGCATACCCAAAAAACCCATATTCCCTACTCTTATTCATGCTAAAAACGTGTTGAATCTTTAAATGCAAAACAGCATCAAGTGCAGCAAAACAAGTAATCTCCTCCAATTTCGTTTGGTGCAGTCCAAATTCCTCCACAATTTCCTCCCAAACTTTTCCTTTCCCTCCCATTTCTTCCACCCAATCAAACTCCTCATTATCATCTCCATTACCAAATGGCTCCACAAATTCAACCTCAAAAATCTCACACAAAACCCACCACAATCCCTTCCATGTAAAAACATCACCATTAGTACAATTAAATGCCTGGTTTTTAGCCTTATCGGTCACCGCCGCCCATATCTGCTGCTCCGCCAGAACCCGAGAATCCGACATATCGCAAAAATGCTCCCATGTGTATTTACTCCCCGGATACTTGAATTTTAGGCCTTCATATTTACATATGGAGGCGTATACAGATAATGTGAGGAGAGCATTGTAAATACTCGATGAAGATGCGCCGATTATGATGGATGAACGGTGGATTGAGTGAGATATGGATGATGAGCAGGAAGCGAGGAGGTCTTCCATGGAGTAGTAGAAGTTTTTGTACGGAAGCCGCGGCGAGTCCTCCGTGAAAGGTGGCGCGTGGGGGCGGAGTTGGTGGCTGACGGCGGGGTCGAATATGGGTCCCATGTAATGCTTGCTACCTGTTTGAAGAGTGACGTGAGTGAGAGATGAGGGAAATGGGGTGGATTTGAGGAGGATTTGGAGGACGTTTTGGAGCATGGCGGTGTTGATGGTGATGTTGGATTCTTCGGCTTCGGCGACGTGGAGGGCGAGCCAGAAGAGGTGGGTGATTTGGGTGGAGATGGGGGAGAGTTTTTGGGCGGTGTCGGCGGAGTTTGTGGCGTCGAAGGAGATGAACTGGTCGAGTGTGGAGGAGGGGAACCATGGGGGAGGGGGTCGGCGGGCGGCGCCGATGACTTTCCATGGACCGCCGAGAGCGGTGGGATTTTTTAAGGCCTGGGCCAAGCTCAGGCCAACCATGCCTGTTACGCCTACAATTAGTGCAACCGAGGTGTGAGGAGGAACCTCTTGCTCCATCTTTTTTCTGTGGTGCGTATGTGTTTGCCGATTATATATATATATACACACGCAAAGTGAATTGTCATTGATATTGATATTGATATTGTGTGAGGAGTGCTCCATCTTTTTTCTGTGGTGCGTATGTGTTTGCCGATTATATATATATATATACACACACGCAAAGTGAATTGTCATTGATATTGATATTGTGTGAGGAGGAACCTCTTGCTCCATCTTTTTCCTGTGTATGTGTTTGCCCGATTGTACATATATAATTATACACTACACACAAAGTGATTTGTCATTGTCTCATTGATATTGATATTTATACGGGATAATGACAAAATTGTCCTCCAAGTTTGGATAAAAATTAATTTAATACTCAAATTTTGGGAATCTGTAATCAATATCTCTAAGTATTTTAAAACAACAAAAGTGTCCCTTTTGGCCGGACCGATCAACTTTTCGCCAGAAATTGCCACGTGTCAAGAAGAGAGGAGAGAGAAAATAATAAAAAAGATTATTTTTTCTTTTTTCTTATTTTTTTCTTTATCAAATTTCTCTATCTTCCTTCATTTTCTCTCTCCTTATCATTTTCTCTTTCCTCCTCATTTTCTATTTACTTAATTAATTGGTATTTTAATATTTTATTTTAAATTGTAATAATTTTTTGGAGTGTATATACTTGTATAAAATCATAATACATGTATGCATACATTTAAAATGTATAATACATAAAAAAAAACATCAATGGTAAGAAGACAAAATTAAAATAAGATCATAACTTACTTATAAAAAAAATTAATTACAAAATAATAACAAAATCAAAAAATTAAATAGATTCTTTTTCTTTTTTCTTATTTGTTAAAAAAAGAAAAAAATATTTGTTTGTAAAAATTTAAATAAATTCTTTTTCTTTTTTTCTTATTTTTTTTCTTTTTCTTTATCAAATAAGAAAAAAGAAAAAGAATCTATTTAATTTTTTACAAACAAATATTTTTTTTCTTTTTTTTATCAAATAAGAAAAAAGAAAAAGAATTGCATGCCTCTGTACCCTCAAAGAATTGCCAAGCTATAAAGAATTGCATGCCTCTGTACCCTCAACGAATTTCCAAGCTATAAATAATTGCATGCTCTGTATCACCCTTAAGTAGCTCGTGTAATGAATTGAATGCTCTACCTCAGAGCTAAATTGAATTTTGTTTATGTCTAATATAGTTGCAACTACCACTTTAGCCCCTCCTTGGTCATGTGCATTTATCTGACTTCTCAATTCAAAAGCCTTCCCTCTTTCACCCCAATACAAATCAAAATGATTCGATTCAGATAGTTTACTAAATTCATATGGTTTAATGGGCACCACATAAATTGTAGACCTCTTCAAAGCTTGTTTAAAAAGTTCATACCCTTCCCTTTGAAATTGAAAAACTCTAATAGGTATAAAAACCACCCCTGCAATTTGGTTTTCACCACCAAGTTTAGGATCACGTGGAGCAACTAAGGTCTCGAGATTATACATCCATTCATCCCTAGAGAAACATCAATTGAATTGCTTCTCATGCCACCAAACTCCTTGATAATGTTATTTGAATTAAACTACCAATTTTCTTCTCTTTTAGGCTTTTCATCAAACACTTTGTAAGCTCCCTTAGTTTCTTGATTTCTCAAATTTTTAGCAACTTCTAAATTTATTTTTTCCTCATTTTGTGCATATGACAAGGCTGTCCATCCACAACTATTCAGCAAATATGGTACCACAATGCTCTTAAGCTTCCCTCTTTCACCCCAATACAAACTACTTTCCCTTAATTCAGATTTCCAAGAGTTTTTTTCCATCCGCAACATTGCATCAAACACTCGACGCCCACATCCATTAATAACAAGTGCAGAGGAGATAAAAGGAATAGAACAGACATATGGATGACAAGAGTAAATGAGTGAAAGAGGGTAAGTGAAATCAACCTGGGTTATCGGCTCTTATGCAGTTGCCTCGTGGGATGTGGCTTCCTTTCTATTTTCTGAGTTAGTCACTTCCTTGATTTGGTGTCCATTAAAATCCAAATTTTGGTCAAGACTTCTTTCAAACACCTTATCTGTAAGGCATAACTCTTGCCATTTTGACAAAATAATAGCTCGTTGCAAGGAATTTGGAGACCACAATTTTACATATTCCTGGATTTCTTCCTACAACCCTTTACTGAAGATGCTCACAACCCAATTTTCATCAAATTTCTCTTCATTCCAAACTTCTGCCCAACGCTTAAGTTCCAAAAAAGAATTCGCATACTCAACGACTGAGTTAGTTTGTTGATGATACACAAAGTAACTCATCACAAATTCCTTATGCTCCATCTCCAATTTTTGAATCTCTATGATTGTGATTACTCGTCGATTGTCTTTCTCAAAGCTTCGCAAATGGTCCAAGAAATCACCGTCTTCTTGATTCTACTATTGAGTCTCTCAACGAAAGCACCATTCTTACCGATTTATAGTCTCGAAAAACGGATAGAGTTTGATAGAAATTACAGAAAGGAAGAGAGAGAAAGATAGATCGGAGAAGAAGTTTTTAATTCATTTCATACTTATCTTCGTACACTTTTTTGCCTTATACAGGCCTTGCTAATACAGTACTTAATATTAAGAATGAAGACTACATCTAAGCCCTTCATTTTATTTTAGATTAATAGTTTGATCTCCAACGTTGAATTACCAAATATCACCCTCCTAAAATAATTCGTAACAAGACTCGAGTTCGAGTTTTGACCTTTTCTTTTATTTTGGTGAATTGAAATTGCCATCCTCCTATAGCTTATTTGTAAAAGAAGTGAATTGAAATTGTCATCCTCCTATAGCTTATTTGTAAAAGAAATAAAAAATTGATACCCCATTTTTTATTTTAATTACAGTACTGAAGCAGAATTTCAGGTAATATCATCAACGGATTGGTGCATGTTATAGGTGCACCTAAGGTGGGATTAAGATTTTCATTTTCTGTTATAAAAACTAATGAATTAGTGTTTGATCAATATTACTTTTTTCGATAAAGATATATATTACGAATATTTTATGTCAATTGTCAGTTACGTAAATAAGTATTAGTGGTAATATTTTTAGAGAAATGTGTAATAACTATGATCCTCCTATAATTCTCATCAATCTCATATATCGATAAATTTCGCAATTGTAAGTCGACTTAAATTTATCACAATACATAACAAAACTCTGTTTTTTTTTATATCTTATGATTAGCAAAATTTTCAATTAATGTTATTTATTAATTTCAGTATACAACCAACTTCCATAGAGAAAATAAGTGATTTTTTATTGATCAAAAAGCAACAACACCTCGCTGCTTTAGTATACTTAAGAACTCTTCACCTCAGAATTAAAGACAAAGGAATTATTACTTCAAAAGGCTTTTGGATCAAGGATTGATACAAACAAAACTGGCAAAGGTTTAAAATATTAATAAAAGGTTTTACTTACAAAATTTATAAATATTAATATTTAAAAATGTATTAGCAATAATGACATAATAATTAAATTACGATTCTAAACCCAAGATATTGTGTCATTTTCTTGGTTGTTAATAAAAATTCTACACCTTTTGTTTAAACTTAGAAGACCACTATTGACTTTTGAAAGTCAATTTGAGACATTTTTGAATTCAAAATTAAAATGACTCATTAAAAATTATGAAATAATAAAATTTACATTGAGTAATACTTTTTAGATAGTTTATAATATTTATTACTGTATTGATTAAAATTAAAAAAAATTATATAAATTTAAATTTAAAAATATGTTAATTTGATTTTAAAAACTTAATAATAATCTTATAATATGGAATGAAAGGAGTTATTTAATTTAATTTAAAATTTTTAATTACAAATAGATTTCTTTTTGAGGAATATATGCGAAGTAGTGAAGTACTGGACTCCTTGTTACCTCATCTTTTGGAACATAAGAAAGATATGGAGGGAGAAATAAAGAGAGGAAAAAAAAAGAAAAGAGAGAGAGAAGAAAAGAAGAAGGAACCAATCCAATCCGGTTCACAGACCGGTCCAAGGTTTTACGAAAATTCCCAAAACCTCAGCCTCAGGGCAAGTTCAATTCTCTCTGTTGTGTGCTGGAAGGACATGAAAGGGTCTTCTTCTTTGGCTTCGAGGGCTTTACCTGCGATTCAAAATCTCTCCAACCAATTACACAATCACAAGACACGAAACCCTTCAAAGGTCACGCCTTTAGCCTCATCAACCGACCCAAACCCTGGTAAGTCTTCATTGAATTCTCAGTTCAGAGATTCCAACTTGTCATCAATATCTACCAGTCCCATTTCAATTAAGAATTTCAAGTTACGGATTGAACCCATTAATCATCAATACATTTCTCAGATTCTCTCTAGGAGAGACTGGTTTTTGTTGCTAAACCACGAGCTAAAAGCCAAAAGGATTACTTTGAATCCTCAATTAATTGTGAGTATTCTGCAAAATCAAGAAAACCCATTACACTCTTTGAAATTTTATATCTGGGTTTCAAATGCCCACCCGTTATTAGAGAAGAATCAGTCTATTCGGGGTGTTCTAGCTAATGCACTATATCGGAAGGGTCCTGTTTTATTATCTGCTGAATTGATTGAAGATATTAGAAGTTCCGGGTGTCATGTTACAGAGGATTTGGTTTGTATATTAATAGCTAGTTGGGGGAGGTTAGGGCTGGCAAAGTATTGCGGTGAGGTTTTTGAACAGATTTCGTTTTTGGGTCTTTGTCTGACTACTAGGTTGTATAATGCAGTGCTTGATGCATTGGTGAAGTCCAATTCGCTTGACTTGGCTTATCTGAAGTTTCAACAGATGCAGGTGGATAATTGTATACCGGATAGGTTTACTTACAATATCTTGATCCATGGGGTATGTAAGGTTGGTGTGGTTGATGAGGCGATTCGTTTAGTGAAACAAATGGAGGGCTTGGGATATTCCCCCAATGTGTTTACATATACAATCTTAGTTGATGGATTCTGCAATGCAAAAAGGCTAGGTGAAGCCTTTAGGATTTTAGACAAGATGAAGGAGAGGAATGTGAGTCCAAATGAAGCAACCTTTAGATCATTGGTTAATGGGGTATTCCGTAGTGTGACCCCACATAAAGCATTTCAGTTGCTATCTAAATTTCTGGAGAGGGAGCCAAGCTTGCCTAATGTGGCTTGTGATGCTATATTGCATTGTCTTTCCACTAATTCTCTGCCAAGGGAAGCTGCTATCTTTTTGAGGAAAGCTGGTGCAAGGGGATATTGTCCTCACAGTTCAACATTTAACGTTACAATGACTTGTTTGATTAAAGGATTGGATCTCAAAGAGACATGTGATATCTTAGATAGTCTTATTGACCGAAATTTGAAGCTAGGATTTAATGCTTATCTTGCACTCATTGAGGCCTTGTACAAGACTGGAAGAGAAGAAGAGGGGAATCGGTATTTAAATCAAATGCTACAGTATGGACTTGTAGCAAATGTCTACTCATATAATATGCTAATTGATTGCTTCTGCAAAACCAAAATGATGGACAGTGCATCCCTGTCTTTCCAAGAGATGTGTGAAAGACGGATTGCTCCAAACCTTGTTACTTTCAATACCCTAATTAGTGGGCATTGCAAGGCTGGAGATGTTGGTAAGGCAAGGGAGCTTCTGGAGATGCTTTTGCAGCATGGTTTTAAGCCAGATGTTTTCACTTTTAGTTCAATAATTGATGGTCTTTGTCAGGCTTACCAGATTGAGGATGCTTTTGACTGTTTCACTGAGATGAAAGAATGGGGAATCACTCCAAATGCTATTACCTACAATATCTTAATACGCTCGTTGTGTGTGAAAGGGGATGTTTCTAAATCCATGACGCTGTTGAGGAATATGCAAATTGATGCTATAAAGCCAGATGTTTTCTCTTTCAATGCCCTAATTCAGAGTTTTTGTAGGATGAATAAGGTTGAGAAGGCACAGAAGCTTCTCGTGACCATGTTGACATTGGGTTTATGTCCTGACAATTTTACTTACTCTGCCTTTATCAAGGCATTATCTAAATCAGGAAGATTTGATGAAGCGAAAGCATTGTTCCTCTCAATGGAAGCAAATGGATGTATCCCTGACTCTTATACATGTAACTTGTTCATCGATACTCTGGTTCAGTCAGCCCGCATTGAGGAGGCACACAGTATATTAAAGAAATATGAGAAGAGGGGAATGTCATTACAACCCATCCCTGTTTTGTAGTTGGGTCGCAACTTTAACTAATGGAAGAGTATGTACTTCACTACTTCACCATGTGGCTATGAATTCAGATAGGCTATCAGCATGAGGTTGCTATTTGCCTACTGTGTTGAAATCAAGTTAATTCTAGGTATGTAACAAGATACATTTCCTGCATCAACTGTGTTTTTTTTATCATTCTACCTTTATTCTTGGTTTTGCTTGTATAGTCATTGTTGGCTTTTTAAACATAATTAACACTTACCAAGTTTACCTTTCATAATTTGAAGTTCTATCAATCTGGGAAAACTCTTTTGTTTTGTGTTTATTTTTTCATCTGTTTCCATCTGAAAACGTAAGATGGACTTTTGACCTTTCAATGGTTTTGAGGGAACTCTTTTAAAGTGGTCAGCTCTATATAGTGGTAGTTTCTCTGTTTTTCATTATAAATTTTGTTGAGGGCCTAATAATCATTTTGATTGTTTGGTAAGACCCCTTTTCAATTTAGAGTAATGCTACACCAACAGAAGACCTTTCATAATAAGGTTTGACCCCTTCAAAGACGATTACAGCCTTCCCTCTTCCATCATCTCTCACCTCAAAGAGGATAAAAAAAGGCATTATATACATTCTGTTTGATTCTTCATCTGGCGTATCATTTTTCGTCAATTTATTTTGAAGTTCAAGTCAAAATCTCCTAATGAATATAATTCTGAATAGTGTTTTCTTTATATTTATCTTTTGTCCTCTATATTTCAACTGTTTTTCTGCACTTAGGTGCAAATTTACATAAATAAATTATATGCGGCTGTACTCTTTGATTGATATCTGGTATTTTATCATGAGTCATGGCATGATATGCTTTGGTAGTGGTTTGTTACCAAAGTTATCTAATTTAGTTTTGTATGCACAAAATGAATCAGAACGATTAATGTTTAAATATGTTCTGAACTTATAGGAGGCATTTCGTGTTCCGGATAGGGTTTCTCCCCCAAGTGTTTCAGGGTATATTACACACTTGCTGGAACATTCTCCATACAGATTTAATCAGAATATATTCAAAGATTTTTTACCCTGTAAGTGACATTCTTTATGTTAAATATGTGGTAGTTTAAGTCCAAATGGAGTTATCACTGAGCCAGTGTCTGCTAGGCGCCTAGGATGTTGGGATTTGACAGTCTGTTGTTATGATGAAGAATAATTAGATTAACTCACTCTTACATCATTGAGCTGTGTCCACTCTAAGTTATCAACAACGTTGAGAATTCGATACAAATCTTCGTTGGTGGAAGGGAATGAAAAGAGACTTATTCTGGACATGGAGGTGGTACTGTCTGCCCAATTAGAATAGTTTGAAAAATCTAATTGGTTTAAGTATTTGAATTTTGAATTTGTCTATCATAGTATTCTTGTGTGCAATTTAACGTACCATTAAATAAAACTCATTGAGGAATATGAACTAAATACACTGTTTATGTTTGTGCAGCACCTGTCTACCTAGTGAACAGCGCGAACATTTTGAGAACCGGTATCCTTGGTCTGGTGAAATTGGATCAAATGAAGATAGGAAATAAATTCTGCTTTTATGGACATGTCTTGTAAAAAAAAAACGGTTGCAAGAGTAAATGTTAATAAGAGGAGAAAACTGATGCTGTCGATCAACTTAGATTGAGTAGGGCTTAAAGAGTTCACTGTATATGCAGCTGGGCGTTTGTGGTTTGTTTACCATGCTCTTTGAGTCAGTGCTCAAGAATTTAATGCTGAAGGCCATGTTTCCTTTCTCGAAGAAAATACCTAATCCTGACACACAATAATTTGCAAATAATTGGTGGTTACCAGCTTGTGCAGTTACTCTTGCTTCTATCATACAAAAATAAAATGAATGGATTCTGTATTCACGGCACAACCTCCTCGCATCCAAGTCTGTTACATTCTCGTGTGGAGTGAACTGTTGTTGAACAGCAAGAATTTGGCTGCTTATATCTTCGGACTTTCGTTTAGTTTATACGTATTGAATTATTTGTAGAGTCATCAGGTAAATGAATTACTTTAGCTGATGAGATGTTTCTGTTAAAAGTGATTTGGTGCCACAATGTAGTCATTAATTTATTCTGAAGAGCATTGATTTTTATTTTGTTTCATGTCATGTTCTTGCCACATGTTTGGGAATTGTTTCGAAATAAAAAACAGACTTGTGGAAGATGTCATGTGATGTGGATATGCTTATTTCTCTATAAGTACCTGTTTTTTTAAACTTGCACATTCGTAAGGACCAAAATATTAACTCTGGCGGAGGTTTGCCAACTCTCATTTTTTGTTGGGATAATTTTTGCAGAGCGTCGACCGAGGCAAGGAGGACTGCTTGGCCTAAGCCTACATTGCTGCTACTTGTCAAAGCACTTCTAGAAATTATTACAGACTACTAGTTGTTGTCACCCTATTCAATCTAATGTTGTGACTTAATGGGCTACTATTACTGCTCTGTTACTTGCTAAAACGCGAAAGCCAATTCTGTAGGTATTATGCAAAAAATTTCCCAATGGCACGAGAAAGGTGAAGTTGTATTAGGTAGTAGACAGCCAGAATAAAACCTTTGGTAAACACCCCAAGTAAAAGTGCCAAACTATTGATTTTTCACTGCTGCGAGGCAACCTTAACTTGTAGTACAAGTATAAAAGGTGATTTTAGGTTTGATTCTTGACACTCAAAAGAGAGAGTCCTCTTCAAGTAAAAGTTGGTGGCTTGCAGTCCAACTGCCTTCCCCTCGTAGTCACCTCTTTCCCATCCAATTCTTTTTTACCAAAATGAAGGAATACTATTTTACTTCCCTTTTTATTATTTTAAACTTTAATACTTTTGTTGTATTCTTCTGTTATAGATTGTCCTTTTCCTCATGCCTTGTGACAACTTTACTTTGATAATTTTTTAACCGTTCAGATGATGGCCCCAGAGTTTTAGATTAAAATATGCAATCAAATGAACATACTAATTGGTTACCTTTTATTTTTTTTTATTTTTTAGGTGCCATCAATTTATATTTTATTACATATAGTTACAGTTTGACTATTTGTCATCCTGTAATTACGTCAGTATGCCACTTTTAGAAGCTTGCAACCTTGGATTACATTTGTATATAAGCCTAAATGTGGTCCTTCTCTTCCATTGAGTATTTATTTTGTACAAGTTGCAGTAATGGCATCTTCATTCATCACCAAGCACAGCCTTACAGTTCTAGCTCTGATCCGTGTCTTCATTTTTCCTTGCATTCTAGGTATGGAGCAAAACAAACACCAAATTTTTCTGCCCATTTATTGTATTGATTGTTCATCGTAATCCTTAATTGACAGGGAAGACAGATGAATATATACCTGAAATTGGTACCGAAGGATCTGTTTATGGAAATCTGCCTCAAACAGGAGGTGCAGGTGAACATGTTCCTCAAACAGGAGTTGCAGGTGCTGATGATCCTGCTGAAATTGTTGCAAAAGCCCTGTTATGTTTCAATGATAACTATGTAAGTGATATTTCAATCATGCATATTTTTTTAGAACTATTTGGCTTGAACGTTAAAAACTAATAACATCTTCCTTTTGTTTATCGTTGTGCTGATATCTGGAAAAATGATAGACGAACGTATATTTGATTTATGTTATTTTTAGCCAGTATATCAATCTTTCTCAGAAAAATGAATTACCCACAAAACTATTTGTTAACATTTATCCGTTTTCTCATTCATACAACGATAGGTTTATAGCAGCTGTGAGGAAGCTTATAGATTGACAGCCAGTGGAAACATCGACGTGCCACCAGAATATACAGACCACTACTGTAACGGCGCATGCCTGAGTGAGACACACCTTGTGCTCAACTGTATTGACAACATATTATCTCATTTCCTTTTTTACAATAGGGCAACAATACGGGACGTGAGAGAGACCATCAAGGCAGCATGTAGCTATGGTCCTAAAAGAGGTAAGAACATAATTTTCTTTTGGTTTTTGGTGGATAATAATCATAATCTGATAAAATTTTATTTTTATTCCACAGGTGACTTCAATGTGGCTGAGCATATCGATGCCGAAGAGAACAGTGCTCAAAAGGGTTCCAAAACTAATCTGTTTGGGCTTCTCTTGATGATTATATATATGGGATATAATGTACTGTTTTGATGAACATATTTGATCTTAATGTAATGAGCTTATAGAAAGCTTATAGAAGTGAGTAAGATAATGTAGTAGTTCTCTGGCGTTACAGTCGATGAATATTCATATGTATACCTTTTTTTCCCCTAAAAAATAAGTGATTTATGAGATTATGTGTCTCTATATATGTACCGGAACAGAATGAATTATGCATCTTATATAAAAATATTTGAATTTTGGGCATCTGGGAGACTGATGAGATTTTTTCTTTGGTATTAATTTTTTTTTTAATCCTTTTCTTAGTTTCCCAGTTATTCAACCAATTAAAAAACAGAAACTTGAAATGGACATGAAAATTTATGGGCATCATATTAAGGACAACCAATTTGTCTTGTTCAATAACCTTTTTATTTTTTTTTTCTTTTTCTTTTATAAAATAAATTTACGGAGAGAAATAAGGAGAAAGAAAAAATGAGGAGCAGGATAATTGGACTGAATTGGACCGTAGATCATAGTAATCTAACTGAGCCATCAAATTTAACAAATCCACACCGTTAAATTTGGACCAAAAAGAAAAACGGTTTTTCCCCATGTTCTCCTAATAACACTCGAGCACTCAACCTTCTCCAGTTCTCGACTCTAAACTAACTATAACCGCCACCAGAAAAAAATACAGAGAAACAGAGAACTCCAAGAATCCATAGACTCTCTCTCTTAAAAACCTTAACTTTCATTAACCCTCTATCAATGGCGTCCCTCAAGAACTACTTCCAAACCCTGATAATCCCTTTCTCCTCTTTCTCAAGATCAAGAAGTACCCAAGCATTCTCCATTCTCCTTCTAACTCTAGCTCTCTTCTTCTTCTTCTTCTTCTCTATCTCCAACAATTCCCCTGATATATCCTCTGCAAATTCCCTCTCTTCTCGGCTTCATTTTGCCTCGATTTACATTTCATCACTCTCTTCCATCATTTCTTCGAATACCCAATTCGTTTCAAGCTCCCAAAACACTTGCTCCTCCGATGCTGTCACTGAACTCTCCCCTGCTCGAAAGAAATCAAGAAAATTTGGTATTGAAGAAGAAGATATAACTTCTTGTGATATCTTTGATGGGAATTGGGTGTTGGATGATTCAAATTCTTACCCGCTTTACAAACCTGGGTCTTGTCCCTTTATTGATGATTCCTTCAATTGTTTCAAGAATGGCCGGCCGGATTCTGATTACTTGCGGCTCCGGTGGAAGCCACATGGGTGTCACATTCCAAGGTTCAATAGTCAAAAATCTAGTGCTACTTAATTTTCTTTTTTATGTATTTATATGGTTCTTGCCAAAATTGTTTTTTTGTTTGATGAATTGTTGTATAGGTTTGATGGGTTGAAAATGCTGAAGTTGCTAAGAGGAAAAAGAGTGGTGTTTGTGGGAGATTCACTGAACAGGAACATGTGGGAATCTTTGGTTTGTGCTTTGAGAGAGTCATTAATCGATAAAAGCAGAGTTGTTGAAGTTTCAGGTCGCCGCAAGTTCAGGACTCAGGGGTTCTATTCTTTCAGATTTAAGGTCATTATTTCTGATATTTATGAAGTATTCATAATAGAATCTGTTTTCTGTTTTTTAGTTTCTCTTTTATTTTTTGGGAATTGCCTGCTATTCATGTGAGGAACTTGCGGAAATGTGGAAATATATAGAGTGAAAAAGTTCCCCATTTTTTTTTGTATGATCATCTGAAAACGAAATATGCAGGATTATCAATGCTCAATTGATTTCATCAAGTCTCCATTCTTAGTTCAAGAATGGAAAATATCGGACAAGGCCGGTACACGCAGAGAAACTCTTAGACTTGACATGATCCAAGGCTCTTTCACTAAGTACCATGATGCTGATATTATCATCTTCAACACAGGTCACTGGTGGACACACCAGAAAACCTACAAAGGGTACAGCATTCTTATAACATTGTCCCAATACATGTGCCCATTTCAGTTTCACAAAAGCACGTTTCTTTACAAAAAATTAATTATTTTTTTTTATTATCAAATTTCCCTTCATTTTCAGCAACAATTACTTCCAAGAAGGCAGTCAAGTGTACACTAGACTAGAGGTGGCAGATGCATATTCAAGGGCTTTAAGGACATGGTCCCAATGGGTTGATTCTAACATTAATCCTAGTAAAACTAGTGTCTTTTTTGGTGGATATTCTTCCTCTCATTTCAAAGGAGGGCAGTGGAATTCTGGTGGAAGCTGTAAAGGCGAAACGCGTCCTATAATGAATGACACCTACATTGCGTCGTATCCATGGATGATGAGTGCTCTTGAATCTGTTCTAGAGGAGATGAAAACGCCGGTATTTTATATGAACATTACAAAAATGACAGATTATAGAAAAGATGGGCATCCTTCAATTTTCAGGCAGGTGGGTGGGGGAGGACAAAGGCATAATAAAGGAGGAATGATACAAGACTGCAGCCACTGGTGCCTGCCTGGGGTACCTGATGCTTGGAATGAGCTTCTTTATGCTACTCTTCTAATGTCTCATAGTGGTCCGGTTTAAGTATATTGGATCATGTTGGTGTCACTTTATGGGTCATGTTGTATTATGTTGTAGGTTAAGGTGTTTTGCTTTTGGTTTATATTTATGTAGCTTTCCAATGTCCATTATCTTAAAACAATGTTGATATTTTAACTTCTAGTATAACCAGACGCACATATTTTTTTTACAATAATACAACGGTGATTAAAGAATTGTGACAAAAAAAGATACAAAATGATGTGTATAATTTTGATTGGTTACAATCACTGGATCCACCTATGTATGGTGAATCATCCACTAATTAAATTTTGACACATCATTTTGTAAACTAATTTTTATAAATTTTTTTTGTAAATATAGCATGACTCATTTTTTTTAAGAATAAACATGCACATCATTTTATAAACTAATTTTTGTAAAAGTTATTTATAAATATTGCATGACTCATTTTTTTAAGAATAAACATGCACTTTGAAATGAGTTGACCTCACGACCTAAATTTTAGGTATTGTAAAAATAAACCTATATATTGTAGGAACATACAATTGTGTGAGTTCAGAAATGGTAATATAATTAAACTTTAATTGTAACGAGGAATACTATGATATCCTGTTTTTTTGTTATTGCTAATTTAGACGGAATTTAAACACACTCACACACCTGATATGTCAAGACTTGATCCTTCAATTTCAAGGTTATTATGAGCTGAGTAGTATCACTCGGGCCAAAGGCTTCGGTGTGATATCCCCTTCTCCTTTCTCCTTTTATTTTATTTTCATTTTGAATAATAATCCAAAGAAGTTTTAATAATATGAAATGAAACTCTTTGAATACATGGGACTTTTTAAGTTATTGAGAGAAAAGAAGAAAAAGAAATCTATACCAAAATATAATAAAGATGAATACTAATGGGAAAAAAAACATGGGACTTTCCCTCGTGTTGGTCATAAATTTTTGCTTTTAAGTGTTTTTTTTTTACATATTTTTAGTGCACAATTACTATTAAAAATGCAATGTATCCTTGGACAATAAGAATTGAACAAAGCTTAAGAGCGAAGTCAATATAATATGAACTGATGAGTTGATTCGGGATCAACTAAAATATCACTTAATTATATTATATTTAAAACTAGTTTGTGTACACGTGCCTCCCGCACTATTTGGACGGGAGTCTACTCCGCTTATCCACGGAAGCTCCGTCTCTCTTCAATTGAATTCCGGAAGCCGGAAAGCCTGGGTTCCTCACCTTCCGGGGAGGCAGCTTGCGAGAAGTGGGTTTTTGAAGAAGAAGATCTGAATCTGGTGAATGGGGGGTTAGGGGTTTAGAAGAAAGAATAGTTGACTGGTGATCTTCGGACATTACAGAACCCCAAGGAATAGATAATGTGTGAAAGCTTTATAATTTGTATGAGAAAATTGGGGAATATCTATTTGGACGGTGAGATCTATCCCAAACTTTGTAGAGTGAGCGGGAATTTTTTTTTCCAAAATCAATTGTATTTTGTTATATAAATTTACTTGATACGTCAATTTTAAGCTTATCAATGTTTTAAATGAATAATTAAGCGTCTACAAATATAAAAGGAAAGAGAAATCTAACCAAAATCCAAATCATTGATAAGTCCAGCCCATTGTATGAAGGAGGACCCAATCATAACAACCTGTGCTCACTCTGTCGACATAAGGAAGCAACCACCAAAGCAAATCTTTTTCTTTTTGCGTATTTCAAAACGGCTGAGTTTCCGGTAGTTAGTACCTGCAGACCGACGACGATCCCCTCAAGGTTGAACCAATCGTCGGAAACTTCGACTGGAAAGTCGTCCCTTTTGCCGGAAAATGAGGCCGCCGGCAAAGTCTATCGACGTTAACGCCATGGCTAGAAAGGTCGACGTCGACAATCGAATTCCTCTCCGTAATTATTACCGAATCGCCGATAATCTTCTCAAACAGGTCCAATTCTCTGAACACATAAATAGTTGATATTATTAATATCTATATGCCATGGAATTTTTTAACTGATTTTAGAAGTTGATTCTATCATGCTTAATTGTTAGCTAAAATTGATCAACTAGAGATTTTGCTCTTAGTGTTTCATTGGGGTTTAGGGTTTGTGAGTACTCTATTTGTAAAGTTGTGATTTTGAACAACTTCTCAAAATTAATCTATTCCATCTGCTGAATTATCTTTTCTCTCTAGTGCAGGCCAGTATTTATAGGGGGGAAAAGAACATTGTAGACTTGTATATTATACTTTTAAGATACTCGAGGTAATTACAAACCAATGTTGTAAGATTCTTATATATACTATACCTTATATAGGGATCAGGGATGTCATGTGCTTATTCTATGTTTTATACCCAGTTTGGTGTCTGAAACTATACCATTCCATCGAGATTACCAGGTTTCTTATCCCAAAGAAAGATCTTATTACAGGAAGGTAAATCCACTCTACAAATCTTTCTAGTTAATCTGTATTGTATGTTCCAGATTCACGCCCTGTTGACAGTGAGTCATGGTTTCTTACTTTGTCATTGTTTCAGAAATTGTTAGTCGTGATAGATGAGCTGGAATCTTTGAAGCCCGAATTCCAGCATCAAGTGGATAAACGCAACAAGCTCCATGCAGGAACTCAACAGTATGAACTTGATGGCCAGAATAGAACTTCATATGGATCAGAGTTGTCTTATTTGGAGTGGCCCCTTGTCAATAATAGAGCTTCTTTGAGCTTTGAAAATAAGCAGGTACCAAGCCACCTAAAGTTTTCCTATTGTAGTTTATAGTACTGCTTTATACTTTAATGTCCAGGAGCATTGATAGTTCTTTGATTCTTGAAATTTTCTCTTAGCATTTATTTGCTTTTTGACTATTTAAATTACTCATATTCAGCAAATTTCATAGCAAGTCCTGCTTAGGTTTAGTCATATATTTTCACTGCCTTCCCTTTTTCCGTTTTTCCCTTCTCTAAGGTATCTACGTTCCCCGGAAGCTCTAGCTCAAATGGTATCATAACCTAACTTATATGAGAGTGGTAATAGGTTCATACCTCAATGGAGGCAGTCTTTGCTAGCCTCAGTGGAGGCAGTATTCTATAGCCGTCATGGCCTTATTATAGTCTCATTTGAGGCACTTCTGCACTATTTTTTAGCCATTATGGGGCCTTCCACTGTAGGGTTTGAGGATAGGTGCGGTTGGTTCTATGTCCCCCTCCACCCACTATTATGATAATAAATAATTATTATTTTTTAAAAAAAGGAAGAAGAAAGTTTTAACTATATTTTTGGGTCAAATCTTATCTCCCAATTATTTTTTCTCCGGATATCTGGGTTCTGTCCCACCGCTTACACTTTTGTTTCTCTATTGCGTTTGCAGTCTAGCAGTACGGCACCTTTGTCTTCTTGGAATCAGAACAATGATCATAGTCAAGTTTTACCGTCAAATTCAATGGACATGCAATTCCAGAAGCTGTAAGTGTATACATTAGATAATTCAAGACAATTAGAGCCCGTTAAAGGTGGTTTATTTTAAATTGCCTAACTTAGTTTGTGGATGAATTTTCTAACTGTACAAGTCTGTTGTTAAGCAAGTTTCTAACTGATGATAAATTTAGGTCAATAGGTAAACTAAATAAGGTAAAAATTAACTCGTTAGGACCTCAATACCCCCTTTTTTGGATTAAAGTGTCATTAGTTGTGTTTAACAAGGTTCACATGGAATATGCAGTAGGGGTATATTGCACCCTAAATCATATGGATAGAATCATATGTGTCACTGTATGGTAAGAATAAGATACTAAAAAGTACGCTTTTTACATAAATCGATGTGCTATTTTTTGCTCTAAAGGCATGCCACATAAACACGTGGTTTTGAAGTGGCAATATAAGTAAGGCTGACATATGCTGCTGATTATTCTTAAAAATGTGCAGATCTGTTAGTTTACCTCTTCCAAAGAAGGAAACATTGTCGAGACACTCTTTTCTGGGTCCAAGTGGTCTTCGGGGTCAATGGCTGGGACCTACTGCAGAGATAAAGGTGAATATTTTGTGTTGCATTTGATCTACATTTAATTCAGTTTTAGTGAATTTTATCTTTTAAAAACTTGAAGTTTAAACTTTTAACGCTTGTTACAGGTTCACTATCCAACCTATACTGACTTGACTTCAAATGCAAATTCAAGGTCAGTATACTAAAAATACTCGATATTTAAACTTTGGCATGCCAACGTCTCTAAAATTTGCCCTTTTACCTTGTCAAATTTCTCTGTTGAAATATGACTGCTTGTAACATGTTTTATCTGTTGTTTATAGCCCAAATCAGACTGGTCTCTATGACATTGTAGCAGTAAAAGATGGTGGTTCTACAGCAAATGGATCTACTGCCATGGATTCAGTGCTCTCTTTGGATGATGGTAGTTGGTTAAGTCCTGCTGAAGACGTGTTTCCTCCATCTAGAAATGAAGCAATGAATGACCATTTTCCTCTAGGGATAATAAGGCAACCTTCTCCCCCACCCGTTCTTGCTCAATTGCAACCAGAATGTATTCCAATTTCTCCATCAAGAGTTGCGGATCCAAGACCTGGACCAGTAAAACCATTTCAGGATGGGACGTCTAGTTCTAATTCTTATCAACATTTACATATTGTAAGTCACCCCTTCTGATGCTTGAGATGTAACTCTCTGGATATTGTCACGCATTTTCTTGTTAATTTTGGTACTATCTACAATTTATTGTTTCAGTTATGTTACCTATGTGTTTTAGATGTAATTGGATTTGGGACACTGGTGTTCTTTTAACCTATTTGCAGCCAATAAAGATGATGGAAGATTTTTTAAGGTTGGCACAAGAAAATACTGCAAGAAATCTAGAAACATGTGGTGTGCTTGCTGGTTCACTGGTACGGGACACCACTCTTTCTCTTTTGTTATTCTTTTTAATAGAATTAAGAACGGAAAACTATGAATGTGTGTTTTTATATTTGTTGCAGAAGAACAGGGTGTTCCACATTACTACACTTATAATCCCAAAGCAAGAGTCAACTTCTGACTCGGTAAGACAGTCAATTTGTAGAGTAAAGATGCAAAATTCAGTTATTTTTTCAAGGTTTAATGCTATTCCAAGTTTATTTTCTCGCTTTTGTTTTAAAACATTTGAGACGCAGTTTGTTCAATTTCTTTGGTGTTGTCAACTTCAAGCAATGTATAAGTTTTATCTAAAAAGATAATGCAATGTATAAGGCAACCAAGGAGAAGTTTGTTTCTTTTAGGGGTTCTTAGACTTTCTGATATGAAGACCATATCTGCATTGATGTGCTTTTGCAGTTAATATAAATTGGAACAACATTTTCAGTGGTTAAAAATTCCCAAGAATTTCCTTTGATCAAATGGGACCGACTAAGGGTTTCTTCAGCTCTGGAGCATTCTTTCAAGAAAGATATATGATCTCCTTACAGATCGTTCAATCTCCAGTTTAGTTTGTAGGTTACTTAGAAAGATGCCTTTAAAAATGAAATCCTAATACATGAAGAGCTCTCCTTTTATTTCCTACCATTACTATTAGTCAAAGACACTAGTTTCATGTGTCTGAGTGATTGTTAGATGGCTAAGTTTAAGAGTAACTTTTTTATTTCAATTCTCTGGTTTAATTGTGTTATCCATGATTTACAAGGACTTCATGTTTGTTGAAATTTTATGATGCTTAAATTTTATTGAAGCAATTTTTTTCCCCTTTTAATGTTCAGTGTCAAACGTTGAATGAAGAAGAAATTTTCGAGGTTCAAGACAAGTATTCTCTTTTTCAACTTGGGTGGATTCATGTAAGTGACAGAATTGCTTTTCTGATGACATCTTTTTATACCTTTGGTTTTTTTTCTCATATTTTGTCTTTTGAGTTTTCAAACTAGATTAAAAATGCCTTTTTTTTGAGTTTGTGGCTTGACAAAAACTGAAGCACTAAAAGCTGCAGACCTTTGCAAGAAATTTTCATTTCCCCGTCACTAATCTTTATCATATTCAATTTGTTACCTCGGAGGAGTTTGTTTTCATATGAAGTTAATTAGTCTCATATTATTCTTTACTATCTGATTATATGACTTAAGATACTCGTATAAACTACTTGATTTTCTTCCTCTATTGAGTCATTGCAACTAACTGATTCGTATATTGATTTTCAGACTCATCCATCGCAAACTTGTTTTATGTCATCTGTTGATCTGCACACTCACTACTCATATCAGGTACTAATATATTTAATTATTGACTTTACTGACTTCAAGGATGCAGTCGTATGTCACTTGAATGTATGTTTTTAGAATATTATTTTTTTCTTTTATCTTCATAGTGATCTAGGTAACAATATGGGTAACATAATTTAAAACTGATAGGCATTTCGTAGTTCATGTTCAATTTTAGTTGTTCGGATGAGATGTTATGTCTTGATAGGTTTTACAGTGCACCTGGAATTGTTTTTCGAGCGTAGATGTATTAATCTTACGAGCAAGTTAAGATATATTTTTACCTGTATTGAGCATCTTTCGTAGTCATATTGTAAAGGATCGTCTGATACATTTTCATCATGTTAATGCATGTTTTTCCTTTAAAATGCATATCTCGTCCTTATTTTGATTTTTTCAACCAAGTCATTCTCTCTAATGATTGATACTTCAATCTTCAATTTAAAGTTCTTCGGATTTTCTACAATCCCTAATAAATCTTCAATTATACTCTTGAAGCGAGAAAACCCAGTGAGCTGGGGTGTTTTTTTTAATCCCCCCACACCCCCCCCCCCCCCCACCCCCCCCCCAAAACACAAAAAAAAAAAAAAAAAAACCCACCACCACAATAACAAAAAAAATTGATAAAATAAAGAATTGTGTGGCTATTGACATTTTTACATAGATACCAATTTGAATGGAGGTCACCTGAAATTTCAACTACCCACAAATGATGTAAAAATTTTGAATTTTATATTTCTTTATTTCAAGGAAGCCTTGAGATCATCACACGAAAACGAGTTGTCGATGTATTATGTTTACATCCTCACTTTCCTATTCATCCTGTGAAAGCTTTGAACTCTACTTCTCAGATCATGTTACCGGAAGCAATTGCTATTGTCATGGCTCCTAAAGACACATCCAGGTATATTCTTTTTCTCTTGATTTCCTTACTTGAAAACTATTTATCATTTGAAACTAGTGTTCCTTTTCTTACAACTACTTGTTTGGACATGAAATTATTGAAGTGACTGGTTTGACCTTTTTTTTTTGAGCAGTTAAATTTTATTGAGCAACACATTGTGTGTTTTACAGAGGTGTAAATTATGTGTTTAGCTGTATCGTAGTTAGACACCTGAGTGACTGTTGACTAGTGTACATTTACACAGGCATTACAGGGTTTTACTTTTGCTAGCAAGATTTTCTCAAATGTAAATGATATTGGCAATCAGACGGCATTAAGCCCTAACCCTTGAAAGGGCATGAACCAGAAGAGTAATTAGAATATTTTTTCATTGGTAGACTGGTAAAAGGCGATGCTTCATTGGCCACATGGTCAATTGCTTGATTTGCTTCATTCATTCTGAAAGCTTTTGGTTCCCATTTCATTTACTGTGGTCTACTAACATTCATTCTGATGGTCCTTTTATTTATTATTTTTTTATTAATAAATTTTATGCTTATGATCTAGTATAGATCTTACGGGAGTGATTCTACTGGTAAAATGTGAGCTGGCCCCAGGGTGGAGTTATTGCCCACCTTAAGTTTGGAAAGGAATAAAGGCTGTTAGCTATAATATTTCCAGAATATAGGGTGAAGGTATATATAGATACAAGCTTGACCCCCTTGATTTTGAAAGAAAGTACATTAGTATTATTTGTAAATTATTCTTTCAATTTATATTTTTAAATTAGTAAGAACAAAAGATTTAATGAATGAATTTTTGCCCACCTTGACGAGAAATCCTGGCTCTGCTACTGGCTGGCCCCTCAATGTGGTGTCTGGTTCAGATTTTGAAAACCAACAAAGCTGGTATAAACTACTGGAGTCCAGAATATAAAAGATAAAAATTAAATAGAAATTAGTGGTTATGAAACTCGTACAAAGTCGTTTATGGTTCTCCAGGTAGTCAAAAATCTGAATACTCGCTTATAGATATTTAGAATTTTGCTTGAATTCCATTATAAATCAATCCGATAATGATGGTCAATCTTTTCAGTGTGCTCTCTCTAACACATGGTTATGGCATTATGCATACATACACCCAATGATGCTTGTGTGTTTGTATGCATATTGTTATTTTACAAGAGTTAATCTTTGTTTTTCGAATTTTTTGGCAGTCCACATGGCATATTTCACCTGTCCGACCCTAGTGGTGTTGCTGTTATTCGGAACTGCCAACAGCGTGGTTTTCACCCGCACGAGGAGTCCGAGGATGGGAACCCGATTTATGAGCACTGTTCTCATGTTTTTATGAACCATAATCTGAAGTGTGATGTTGTTGACCTCCGCTGAGTTTTTATAACTATGTAACCTTGTAAGCATTTTAGGGTAACTAATTTTTTGGTCAGAGGGAAAAACATTTAGATGAGTCTAAACTGTTTTCTGCTGATAACAACAGTATATTGTAAATTCCGGATTTTGTGAACAGAAATTTATAGACAGAGTGAATGCATTTGTATATAAGAATAGTGCTGTCGTCGTACTCAGATTTATTGCGTTACTTTTTGTATAATTTCACTTTGTCAATAAATCAGTTTTCGTGTGCTGTATAACTGTGTGTACATGAAGTCAGTTTACATTTTGATTTTGAAGGTTTTAATAGCAGAATAGCTCATCAGGAGAAATATTGTGCTCCTGAGGAGTTTTGCCGGTATGCGCCAGGTTAGACATATTGTGGCTGTGTTCCGATAGCCAAGTGAAATATAGTGTGGAAATGCTGGGGAATATGGGGGAGTATTAGCTCAGGTTAATTTGGAAAAAAGAACATCAATTTTAATGAAAATTGCGAAGAAAATAAAATTCTTTTAATCAAGATGGAGGGAATACCTCCAACCTTTTCAGTGTAATGGCTAAACTGATTCCTGTGAGAAATTGGACATGAGCGGAAATAGGGAGCATAGTTGCAATTTTTGATATTATGAGGAATTGATTGTCAATTTTTAAACTGTAGGATCAAAATTGAAAAGGTTTAAACTTGAGGGTCAGTATTGCAACCAACCATTTAATTTGCTCCAATTAATTGGGACAAGCCTTCATAGTTCATTGTGTTATGAGTTAGGTTAGGTGTCACAATTATTTCTGAGGATCTAAACCTGCCATTTATGAGTAGGAGAATTTGCACCGCAAAAGAAGTAGTTGTAAATTAAATTTTATTATTTTTTATTTTATTATTTTGTTAATTTTTTTTTGGGTTGGGGTTGGGGGGGGGGGGTGGGGTGTTGTTTCCGCCCATTTCACATGTAGTATTATAAAAGCTCTTTGAGAGTTAGGTAGCACCGATTAATTCATTCTCAGAATCTAAAACTAGAGCGTATACAAGAATTGAACCGCAAAAGTTGAGAATCTTAATTTTGGGTTTAAACCTCATTTCGGAATTGGAAATATTGAAAGCATATTTACAACTTTATGAATTTAGAATTTGAGTCTTATTTACAATACCAAGCTTGGAATTGAGTTGCCACGTGTATATATTTTTTCATAACTGAAAAAAAAATAGAAAAAAGAAAAACAAACATCAACATCAGGTGCTTTTATAGCTTTTTAGTGATGGTGGCATATTGGAGCAAAAAATGCAATCCTTCCCATTTCACACGCGCGTATATATATCTATATATATATTTAGAGCACAACATGGGACAAGAAGAAATATTTTTCTTGAATTTTTCAACTTACCTTCCATTTTAAAGAAAAACAAATCACTAAAAGCAAATACTTAGGTTACAAAAATTATATAAATAAATAAAACTACAAACAACAAAAGTTATGAGTTTAGAGGTTTTACAGTTGCTAGTTTTAGAACACCTTATTGCTACTTGGAGGGGGCCGGGGGGTGGGTGGGAGTGGGTTAATTCAAAGCAATTAAGATATAGGGTATATAATAAATTAGAAACTGAGAAGACAGACGTATAGGTAAAGTTGGAGAAGGAATATCTTTGCCTGAATATCTGTACTCTCTCTCTCTCTCCCTCTCTCTCTCTCTCTCTCTCTATATATATATATATATATATATATATATATATGCATGCTTTCTTAAGAAATCAGATATTAAACCAAGTTGCACCATCAAAACAAGTTGAAGAAGAAAATATGACTTGAGAGCAGTTGGAGATGATGCATTAATTAAAATTACTGGAACGCAGATATACTCGATCCCTCAATTCCATATACTCATTTCCTCCCAAATTAATTGCTCAGTTTTGACTTTTTAAGTCAAATTGACTATTTTTAAAATTAATAATTAAGCATATATAAATATATTTCTAAAATTATAAAAATTGGGGTTAGTAATAAATTGTATATACTTTCTTTTGGTTATAATCTCTTCACCTATATTTTAGCAGAAATAGTAAAAAAATTAGTTTTAAAAATGGTCAATTTGACTTTAAAAAATCAAAATTGAGCAATTAATTTGAGATGGAGAGAGTATTATTTAATGCGTCTTTCAATTGTTACTAGACTAGCTAAATTATATATGGTCAATTTGATGGATAAATTATGAATTTGGCTACTGTTGCGGAAAATTTATATATTATTATTATTATTTATTATTAGGACTGAGGAGAATATAAATATATAGTTGCTTGCTTGTATAACAATTATATTCCAAACAAAAGCAAAAATATGTAGATCGACCTATCCTTTTCTCAAGCCAGGCCAAGCCAAAAGAGCTAGCATAGCATGACAACTGAAGTTTGATAGTAGCGTGAGACTAGTGGTATCTCTAATAATGAGAAAAATGATGGGTGGTTGTGGCAATATATTGCAACCAATATGCTCCCTTTTTCAAGAATATTCTGATGACGCGCGATGATAGATACTTGTATACTTTGAGTTTCCGCCTATTTAATTTGTGTGTGTGTGTGTATATATATATATGTGTGTGTGTGTGTGTAATTGTTTGTTAACAAATTAAAAGAAATACGTTGTATATATAGCACCAAAAATTCCCCACAACACATTTTTATACGCTACGTAACGTAACGGTTCCTATTTAAATTATGATATACTAATTCTCGTGGCACGTTTATATATGTTCCATTATATTAATAGTCATGCATCCACAGCCACAGGAACATGGATGCAGGTGCAGTCCCACACTCCCACCTCTCAATACTCTCTTTGTATATAAATTAATGTGTGTATTTTGTATCTATAAATTCTTATATACGTTTATAAGATATATGCAACACAAACAAACAAGCTTTTGTTAATTTGTTTCTCTCTCCTCTCTCTCTCTCTAAAAATGGGAAGAACACCTTGCTGCGAAAAAGTAGGACTGAAAAAAGGAAGATGGACAGATGAAGAAGACCAGATATTGATTAAGTACATTCAGGCCAATGGAGAAGGGTCATGGAGGTCATTACCCAAGAATGCAGGTACATTTTAGTCTTCTAATCCTTAAATTCTACGAGAAAAAATAATAATAAAATGTAGCTGTTAATTTGAGCTTCAGCCACTCAAATTTTATTTATTTCTGTAAACAAATTTACTTTCAAAGCATAGCTATTAACAACTTCTAATTGTTTGATCAAAAAGCAATTTAGTATATATGCATGGGATTAATTAAGGGAGGTGCATGCGCATCTTTTTTCTTTTTCTTTTTCTTTTTTGTCAGAAGAAAAAAATAAAAATAAAAATTAAGGAAGATAGATGCACAGTTGAAGTAATTCTTCAAGGGTAATTTTGTTATTTCACGATCTCGGTGTCACAAGGTCCGCCTCTTATTTGGGATTGATTATGGTGGAATATTTTTTCGAGTACTAGTAACTTTAGAAATACACACACACACACACACTATTAATTTGTGTCTCGATGGAATATTATGCATGGTATATATATTGAAGGATTGTTAAGGTGCGGGAAGAGTTGTAGATTGAGATGGATTAACTACCTGAGAGCAGACTTAAAGAGAGGGAACATCACTGAAGAAGAAGAAACTACCATTGTCAAGTTACATGCATCTATTGGAAATAGGTACGTCTACTGGCCGGTACTAAATATTTCTTTCTAATTAAACTTGCATGCCCATTCATACCAATAACTTGTTAAAGTTTAGTATAATTTTGATTAAAAATTTATTTAAAATACATATAGACTTAATGTATTTACTAAAAACATGTTTATTATTATTCTATATAAAACACAATATACAACTTATGTAGTAAATAAATTAGATATCGCAAACAAGTTCTTTTTTGTTCATAGCTTTAAGAGTACATACACAGCATGTGAATTGAGTTATTATGGAACCCTTAACTTGGTAAGTAGGACTCCTTTTCACAATCTCTAATGGACCTCTAGTTTCTTAACTGTCAAAATCACACTCCTACATCAGAAAATATGACACTCTTTTCTGTTTCATATTCATGGATGTTGGATCCATTAAAAGAAAGAATTGAACATTTTTCAAACGGCACTAAAGGAGTACTCTCTGGATCTAAAATATAAGATCGGTTTTACATTTGTAAAAATATAAAAAAGGCAATCGATCTTATATTTTAAAAAAAAGAGTACCTAAAATACAGTGAAACCCCCTCTAAACCACTAGAATAACACTCATCCCTTTTCTAGTTTTTGAAGTAACAGTTAGTACCCCTGCAAGTTTTTAGGATTGACTAAATAAATAAAGTTACATATTTATCCCTGTATGTTATCAAAATTTAATTTAAGAATAATATATATATATATATATTTTAATGACAAAATTATCCTATTTTAATACAATACATTTTAATTAAGATCATCTCATTCAAATTGTTGGTAACTTATAAAAAAATTAATTTAGTTTAATTAACACATTTATGGATAAATGATACAAATATTAAGAATTTTAAATTAAATTATTAATGGAGCTGTTCTAATTATAGTGAATTGGGTATGTTGATAGTTTAGTTTTTGATGTTTAATAACAAAATTATTATTTGAATTCATAGTTTCATATTATGATTTTCAGATATGTTAAATTTTCTTGAGTATATGTCAAAATATGGGATGTTTATGATTTTGATTAAATTTTTTAGTATATAGTTGGTGTTGTTTTGTGACAATGTTGAATAAAAGAAAATATAATAATATTTATTACTACTTTTATCTTGTAAAAAAAAAATTTAATATATTTTTTCTTTTTTTTGAGTAACAACATTTGGCATTTTTTATTGTAAATAATTATGTCTATGTGTGACTTATGTTTAGTTTAATAATTGAGAAAAATAATTAACATAATTTTTAATATTTTTTTATATGAATTATAAGATTCGTTCTGTAACAAGTTTGTCTAAGTTTATTTTACGTAAATTTTAATATTTGAAAAAAATAATTATAATTTTTTTGTGTTAATTTGCACTATTTATGGGTATTAAAATTTTACTTTTTAGTTATAAAAAATTATGTTTAAATGTATATTACGTAAATTTTAATATTTGAGGAATTTAATTAGTAAAAAGTGTAAGAATTTATTTTCTTTATAAAATGAATATTTGTTTTTTTGACATCAATGTTATTTATATTTTATTACACAAGTTTATAATTTAATTAATTAGATCAAGTTAAGTGAAAATGATAATATACATATTTATATTTAGTGGATATATTAAATATTATAATTGAATGGTGTATTGAACATTATATTAAAAATATTTGTTGATATTAGTTGGTCAACCACACTAGGAGTAGTAAATGTTACATATTGTAGACTAGAGGGGTACTGATTGTTACTTTAAAAACTATAATGGTGGTGAGTGTTATTATGATTATCTACAGGAGATATCAGTGTATTTTACTCTTAAAACAAATGTGGTAAAATAAAATAAAAACTGTCAAGTTACCAACTGCTCTAAAAGTTTAAGTTATACAGAACGCCCAACAAAAACAATCAAATTATAATAATAGAGCGGATATATTTACTAAAGGTAATCGTGTTTAACTTCTGCTTTACATTAAGAAATCTATAATTACTCTTGGGGAATCATATTTATCATTCTAGTACTAGCTTTCAATTTGGCAAGTCGTCTAATACAGTATTCAAATAATAAATATACTCCTAATTGGTTTCATTGTAGGTGGTCTGTGATAGCTAGCCATTTACCAGGAAGAACAGACAACGAGATAAAGAACTACTGGAACTCTCATCTTAGAAGGAAGATTTACAGATTCTATAAGCACGGGACTGAACCCAAACCCCCTTCAAAAAACGTCGTCAAGATGACAAGCCTAAACAAGAAGAGAGCTGGACGAGTTAGCCGCTCAGTGGCTAAGAAACACAACAAAAATAGTCCCCCAAATATTAAACTGTCAAGGACAGAGCCAGCTGCAAGTGATGCACAAAATCCTATGGAAGCAGCCACAATCAATCCAAAGATAGGAGTTTTCAACCAACAAGAAGAAGAGTCGAGAAGTGGTGCAGTTAATGATTCTTGCAAGGTAAGTGATCATTTATGCCCTGCCGGTAGTGGGGACAAAGAAAATGAGGTTTTGGGACCATATGATTATGAAGAACTTGAGCAACACATAGCTGAGCTCAGCTATATTCTGGAAAGTGGGGTTGAGGATTCATGTGGGAATTTAGGACTTGATAATATGGAGACAGAAAATGCATTCATGGGGGTTGAAGAAATGATAGTGAATGAACATGAAATTATGGAAAATATTAGTGGTGATGTGAGGTCGAGTCTTTCTAGCAGTACTAGGAAAGTAGGCTACGCGATGAATCCGTGCTTTCATGAGGATGAATGGTTTGATTGGGGTTTGGAAGCTGGTCCTGTTGGAGGCCTCACACTACCATGGGATGAAGGAGAGGACATGTTGCTTTGGCTTTGGGATAGTGGCATTCATGAATTAGGAGACTGACGATATTACTAGAAAGCTGCATTTTTTTTTCTTTTCTTTTTCTTGTTTCTTTTATAGTAGGTTTAGGGGGGGACAATAATCATCTGACCCTACCAGAAAATAAAGTATCAGTTAAGGTAGCTTCTTTTATTAAGACCAGTTCTTGTAACCCTAATCTCTCTTACATAAGGTTAAGCTCTTCTAGAGACAAACACGTATTTAACATATATTTTCTTTTATCTATTTTTTGTATTGAATCACCCAACTCTCAATTTGTTCTATTGAGAACCAAGCAATAATCCAAGGGAAAGTGGTAAATTGGTGGTTACTGGGGATAGGGGACAAACGGCTGATAGATGGGAAGGGGAAATGAGCAAGATGGAGAAGTTGTAAAAACACAAATGGGGTTCTAAGTTTGCGTTTTGCCCTCCAATATACATTGGATCTTTGGCTACAAGCTCGATGAAATCCTTTATAATTACTGTAGTATGTATCTTCTATTGAGTTTTCCAAAATATGCAAGTTCTTTAAACTAGGAGTATACCTCATCTTTCAGACATGCAACAATTCACAGAACAATCAGCCTAATTAAAGGGGGTCTGTTTAAAAACATCAACTTTCCAGAAACTAGTCAGATCACAATACTTATCTTTATTAATTTTCAAAATGTTGATCAAGGAGTTGAAGATATGTTTATTACCAGGCTCTATGGCAGATTGGCCATAAATCCTAAGAAATAGTGTCACATTATAATGCCACTACAGAAACCCGAACCCTTATCAGCTGATTAAGGAAGGATGTGATACTACTCAATTTAGAGATCTAAGACATGGGGGCGGGGGGGGGGGGGGGGGGGGGAATATCTTTTTGTTAAGATACAAGAATCATATGTATGAACATGTTGAACCTTCCAATATTCTAATTATGATTTCAAAGAATCTATCTAAAAACAAATGCTGCCAAGAAAAAAGATTCTAATCACAAAGAGCTCAATGAAGATTAGCAAAAGACATGGTCTTCAAGAGAGAAATTTTAGACTAACTTACAATGGAGTTATGGAGGTGAAGGAAAATTATACTTAATCGGCTAACGAAGCAAGATATCAGCGATTAATTCATTGACCAAAGAATTAAGTATCCGTCCCTCAATCTCTACTCCCAGTTCAAATGCTTCAACATCAAAGTCAAGCCATCTTCCGCAATGGCTGCTCATATCCTTGTCTACGAGCTCATCAACCATGCAATCCCCCATGGCTTCCCAGCCTAAAATCTCTTTGTGAACTTCTTCTGCCAACCATTCCTTTCTTCTCACCACTGAGAGCCCTTTTTCCCATGCTCTGTATCCCCCACCCACATATTGCCGGCATCTCAAGCCCAGGCATTCACCCACACAGTCAAATAACGCCTTTCGCTGTAGCTTAGGCTCGTCTTCATGACTTTCAGATGCTGCTTTCCGAAGTTCCAGCTGATCGAAAAGTTGAGGGTTAATAATCTCACGTGTTCGACCGCATGCAAAATCCTTAAGCATCATCTCAGTGTTACAGAGTATCATCTTAATGTATTCCAGCTCCCACTTAGTTGATCCCACTGAATCTATCACAGCTAAGGTCACATGCTTTCCAGCTACAGTTCTGGTGGAGGAAGCCGAGTCTGATAATTCTGTATCAGCTTCCACAAAATGGAACTTCTTTGAAGTTCTCATATCAAATACATCTTGGGCTAGGACAGAAGAAGAGTGCTTGCTACCTAGAATTTTGCACAGATAATTAATCTTGTGTTTGGCTTATAATAGTTTTTCATTTTTTGAGGTAAATAACCAATAACTGCGACAGTGTTTTTACCTTCTGTACTATTAGTGTCTGCTGTATCTGAAGAATTGCAACTTTCTGCGAAAACAGAAGGTTCAAGAATAGATATTGGACTTGGAAGTCGACAGTCAAACAAGTTCCTGACTTCACTGTCATTGCTACCACACTCGTATATATCTTCAGCCCCCTGAAAAGGATATCTCAAATAAAGTTTACAAACATAAGGAAACACATGACCAAAAGTACATCCTGATAATTTTCCATAAATGCGGAACCATAAAGTACCCATTCACAATGAAGGAATTATACTAATGGCTCAAGATATGCATGGAATTTGGGAAGCATTCAGTGAGTGTGCTACTTGGAACATCACTTAGACTTCCAAACATCTGTTGTTTTGCTGGACTAGGGACCTTAATATTGACAGCAAAATAAAAAATCAAATTTATGGATTAATGTAGTTTATGAAAGGGACGGTTCTCTCTCCTTTATAATGAAGAAGAAAAAATCATCTTGGTGACTTGTTTTCACTATCCAGAAAAGACAAAATTGAAACTGTCAATCCACTGACAATGGAACACTACAAGAAATGTAATATAATGAGTACAGCATCAACTTTTAGAAAGAACAAGAAGATAACTTGGTTGTTATAATAAAAATAATGGGGAATTTGTCATGGAAACTATCATGATATTATGTGTACACTAAATGCATTTAAAAAAGTTCCAATACCAACATTTTTCAGCTCTTTCAATAAAAAAACTTAAGACACAACAAATGCTGCTTAACAAGTGGCTAAGAACATAATATTAGGTGCAGAAAAGGTATGATACCCACACAAGCAGCACAACTCAGTGAGATGTAAAAGAGGTGAATAAAAATTCCCAGCAGAGACTAACTCAAAGTGATAGACAAGAATAAGCATAAAAGACATACCCGAAGCTTATAACTAATGAGCCCCTCGTAATTATTTGAAGAAGATACAGAACCCCATCGGTGGTCCAAGTTAACTGTTTGAGGCCACTTTCCACTCCCTTTATCGTGTAAATCTGGTGATGTGGTCACTGCTTCAAACGTAGGTTTCATATCCTGAAAAATTGAAGCAAAACTACCAGCTGTCCCAGCTTTATGGTGGGAAGACTCTGTCCTCAGAGATAATTCCCTAAGCTTTTGATCTAAAAGAGTGCTTAAAGCTTCACCTCCTATCAAGTTACAACCTATTGAAGATGCCCTTGAACCATTAGTACCACCTGAGTTAAACAGCATATTTTCACCTTGAAAATTTGCACAAAAGGCATTATTTTTCTTTATGACCTCTCTTGAGGTCTCAGGAGCAGGAACTGATCGTGCCATTGGAGCTGTAAATGTAAAAGAAACAACATCCATTCCATTCCTTTTGCTATCTTCAGCCCAACAATATTGCCTGTCCATCATCAATCCATTAGATTGAATTGCCTTCCCATTATTATCCACATTACTAACCTGGTTTTTCTGAAAGTTAATATCCCCATCTATACATCGTTTTTTCCTGGTGACAGATGTTGCACTAGAATTAGGGAGTTCCTTTCCATCATCAGTTACCTCAAATCCCAGCTTTCTGGAACCAACTTTAGTGCTACCAGAATTTTTACCTGAGTTTCTCTGTCGCACAAGGGAAGAATCTCCACCCATAATTTTTCTACCTTGAGAATTAGTAGAAGGCAAGGACTTTGAAGGTACCATTCCACTTTCGGCTAAGCAATTTTGTTTTTTATTATTCTGCTTTAGCACATTGGGAGCATTATTTGTAGAAGGTTTCTTATATGAACTCCTTTGTGTACTTGGTTGGCTTTTTTGTTTACTCAGTTGACTTTTCTGTGTACTCGGTTGGCTTTTCTGTGTACTCGGTTGGCTTTTAAAGAATTGGCTTGACATTACATCACTTTGTTCTTTCTGTCCAAATGTATTTATGCTGCCATTAGGGGGGTTCAGACCTTCTCTTTTTTGAACATTGGCCTTTGCTTGGACTGCAAGTGAAATGGACTTCCCTTTTTTCTTTAAGCCAGCAGAATAATCTTCTAACTCAGAAAACACTTTAAATGACTTTGTATCCAGTGATCCATTCCAACTCTTATTCATAGACTGCTCCTTAATATGCTTAGCAGCTGCAATGGATTCAACTTGTTTTTGAGAAGCTTCAGCAAGCTTTGATGGTTTTTTAGCAGCTTCCACTTTCTCTTTCAAATCTTTAACTTTCAAGGGAACTGAAGAGCCAACCAGGGACATTTTTGACTTGGTAGTAACCTGATGTCCTGACTCAATAATTTTAGCGGCTGCTTCCATTATGTGAACTGCATTCTTAGATGAAACAAATCCAGCACTTTTGATAGGAGACAAAAGCTTATGATGGGTTATTGGAATTGATTTAGCCGATTTGGGAGGCAAAATTTCAGTCTGAAACTTCTCGATTGGCCTGCTTACTTTCTGAGGCTTCGCCTCTATGTTATTGCTAACAGGGTCCTCTGTCTTGTTATGAAGATTTCCAGAATGCATAATTTGGTGGTCAAGATGAAAGTCAGGGTTTTTCTTAAGGTAACGGGCATTTCGAATAGACTGAGAGTCAAAAACTGAGGTAGAGTAGGCCTCTGAAAAGTTGGATGTAGGCAAGGAATCCAATCCCATAAGCTTGGCAACTACTCCAGGGGCCTTACTTCCACCAACTTCCTCATCTGTTACTGACGAAGCACAACTATAATCAATACTTCCTTTCATACTTGACCCTGCTAGACTGTCATCCTGATCCATCTGCAGAAATAAGAGAAGTAAAGTATTATAGAAAAAGAAAATATAGGCTCTATAACATATATCACTTAACTAGTAAGATAGTAAGATAAACAATAAAGATTTACTGAGCGGCTGTATTCCCACCAGATGTAACCGCGTCATTGGAAAATTTCCATCATTTCTCTTTTTCTGCTTTGATTGATCTATAGAAATGACACGAAAAAATGATAGATTAGAAACCGGGAGAAAAATTCAACACCCAAAACACTAACCACACCCCACATAGGCGAGTCATGTAAGTGTCAAATGTTTCACAAAACAGTCTCATTTGGCAATTTTTTTATTCCACAAAAAGAGTCACATTTATGAATAGGTGTATAAAATTACACAATGTCCTCATGTTTGCCATCATAATTTCATTATCATGCCACTACTACTAAACTAACAACTTATCATTTATAAGGGTAAAAATGGAACAAAATACATCCTTCATATTTACAAATTTTGTCTTGGGACTCTTTTTGTGGACAGGAGGAAGTATGTTATTGAAGCTTAATTTTACCAGGTAGATCAGACTTGCTAGAGAACAAGTTTTTCCGAGATTTTGCATTCCAATCAAATAGATGGAGGAATCCACCAACGTAACCTCCTCCATTGTTAAAATTTTGCCTCTCGACACCCATATTTTGCTTGCAGAGAGTTAGCAACTTCAAAGTTCATGAATGAAGGAAACAACTGCAAAGACGAATATTATCCGGCAACAAAAATCCATCTGCAACTCAATCAACTCCAAATTGGTTATTGCTTCAAGTATGCACTACTAAAATACAAGCTACTTGGATGGTAAAATAGTACTCAAAACATTATGTAATGCTTCATTTGGATAATTGTGTGAGTTTGAAATAAGTTAATTTTGATTAAGCACTGGTCACTGAAGACGAAAAAGGAGGTTGATATACATATTTTCAAAGGATTTTGTTCAAATAGAAATCATCTCGTGATATATTTTAAATATCTTCATTAATCATGGTATGTCAAATTCATTCACCATATTGTAAGCATAAAAGCTATTACAGGTAAATTTAACTTTCATAAAAAAATAAAAATGAAAATCATTCATTTCAACCCTTAATTTGTTTTTTATTAATCTAGGTTTTGTTAGGCAGCAGCCCTCCATCATAAATCTAATTGCAGAACAGTGAGCTATAAAAATCAACTAATGAGATCACAGGATGGAGATAATCTGTGATGCCACATCTGTACACTTCTTTAACAAACTTTGTTCTTTTCGTATCCTTATATCTATCGTTTTTATCTTTTCTATAGTTGCTTTTCCAGCCTTAAAATTTCCCAGCACACGCTGAGGTGGGGCTTAGAACGCCCTAATCCTCAAACTTTATCTCTGCCTATCTTAAACTAAAATGAGATTTATTAAATTACGTATATACAGCTGAACTTCATAACAGCATTTGGCAATCATGAGATGTTAAAATCACTACAAAAGTCATACTCAAACAATTACCCAGATGTAATGCAGAAAAAGAAAAAAAAAATAACTACATCCCCATTTGTATGCAAAGAAAACTAGGGAAGCATCATAACCTTAATTGCATCGAATCAAACATTTGTATACACCACAATGTTATAAACTTATAATTATATACATACCCCCAACCTTTTCGTTTCTTATAAAACTATCACAACCAAATGAAGCACTAAAGTTTAATCTCAAAAGCAACAACCACCATAACTAATCAAGAACAGTCACTTAACATTAATTTGACTTACAAACTTCAAAACCAACAAAACAATTCATAAACATAGATCACACATGCTTAAAAATCAAAACTTTAAACTTAAAATCAGTCAAACAAGCTGAAACAACAAACCCAAAAGCAGAAAACTTACATGAACAACTAGCAAGCAAGATCTGCAACCGGGTCTTTGATCTTTTCTCTTATCTTTTACGTTCAACCAAGATTCTGGGGCTTAGAATTATACATAGACAGGTACATATAAATTGAAAGAATGCCGAATTGAAGAGATTTTGAAGAAGAAAGAGAGATAAAAATGGAAACTTTTTGGGTCTGAGGGAGAGAGAAGAGTGTGAGTGGTCGCATAGTTCGAGCATTAAATGGAGGCTGAAACAGATAGGAATTAGGAATAAATAAATATACTTGTGAAAAAACAAAAAGCACAAAAAGTTAAAAAGTTTATAACGTCTCTTTTTAAAGAGGGGAGAGATTTCAAATTCCAAACAGTCAAAGGTCTACCCGGTGGGTAGAGGATTTTCTAATTTCAAAACAGTCAATTTATTTATTTGATAATTGATTCTAATAACTTATGAATTTAATAATTTGAGTTTGAACAACTGCAATAAACAGCATTAATACTACCATATAAACATAATTTTATACTAACAAATTGTAATGTTCTGAAGCTGCAACAAAAAAAAAAATTAAATTTTTTGATGAGATCATCTGGAATTGTAACAAACGGGTCTATTTAAATTTTTATCAACAATTTTACTGTAATAATCTGAAAGACTGAAACTGCCACAAATTGGCACCTTTTTTTTTTTTGCAATGAGAATAATAGCAAACAGTAGTTCATGACTTAAAGTGATGATATGAAGCTACAATAAACATATTCTTAAACTTTTAGTGACGTGAGAATAATTGCAACTTGTAAGATGATTTAATCGTTACTCATTTAATTGATAAATGAAGCTGCAACAAGTGAATTTATTTGAATTATGGTACTTTTGGATTAAAAAATTGCCATGTAGTTTCTTAATTCTCTCGTCTTTTTTATATTTACCTCCGTTCTAAAATACACATTCTGTTTCATGAAAATTGTTCAATTCATAGGATTTACAAATTTTAATAATATATTTTTATTTTATATTTATTCGTAAAAAATAAATTATTTTTCAATAAAAATAACATGAATATAAAATCTAGGGTGATAAATTTGGGGGAGCTGTGTCACTTTATATTATCATTAATAAAAATAATTTAACAAATGAGACTGTTTATTAAACGGATAGAATATAAAATTACTTACCTTTATAACATATTAAAAAACAAATAATCTTATATTTTTTGGCTCACGGAGTATTTTTTTTTCTGGTGCTGACAAAGAATCTAATTATAATCTTCGGGATAAATTAATCGTTTCTTTTTTCTCTCAAATATCCTCCAAAATTCATGAGGAGCGCAAGAAACCACAGAGGAGACTAATTATTAAGCAATTCTACAAGTATAAGCTCAATAACATAACAAATTTCAAACTTGACAAAATCGATGATAAATTAACTAGGCGTATACACTATAAGTAATACTCCCTCCGTCTAAATTAAATACTCAATTTTAATTTTTAAAAGTTAATTAATTGACTATTTTTAAAATTAATTTTTGTCTCATTTTTGACAAAAGATAAGTGAAGAGGTTATAACCAAAAGAAAGTGTGTGTGTATATATATACATATATATAATTTATTACTAATCCTAATTTTCATAATTTAAAAAATATATTTATATATGCTTAAAATTAATTATAAAAATAATCTATTTAACAAAAAAAAGTCAAAACTCAACATTTAATTTCGAACGGAGGCTAGGGAGAATATCGAGCTTGTGAAAATATTGTAATATATTGCCCATAAGGGTTACTTAATTATGACAACCAAAAAAATCATTTAAAAAAAGGAGAAAAAAAAAATCAGGACTCCTTTTTAATAATGTATTCTCCTAATTAAATAGTAATATATAAATTAATAGCCATGCACAATATAATGACACTTATTCTTGATCCAGCTAAAGCTGCTACGTAAAGAAGCTTTCATTTTGCCTTCCACAGCGTAGGCCTTGTATCCCGCCACTCGTTTCTTTCTTTTCACGTCCGTATCACCGATTCGGAATGTCGACGATTTTCCTGCAGCTTTTGATAGTGAAAGCCGGCCGCCGGAGTGTGGATGAGCTGGCTCAGGTATGTGATAAACGAAGCGGCGGTTCGTGGTGGTGTTGGTGGCTTTTGATGGCGGCTCCCACCGCTGGTCAGCCATGTAGGGCGGTCGGAAGGTTTCCGGTTCCCTCATCTCTCCCTCTCACGTCTTAATTATTCTCTCAACATGTATGATTTAATTATTGTAAATATATGAGAGAGGGAGAGGGAGGGGAAATATGAATTTTTGTTAATATTGGAAAATTATTTATGTTTATGAATTTTTTTTATGGTATGTGAGGAAGAGGGAAGGAAATTAGAAATTAGGATTGAGTTTTTTTTTTTAATCATTTAATTTATTCCATTAAAGAGAAGTAAGTGTGGACAACCAAAAATTTCTCATAGTTGATGGTCTAATTCATTTGTTTGATTTGGAGCGTCAAACCAAATTCAAAGGTCAAGAAAAACATTACCTCTAACCCTTTTTATTTCTTTTTTTTTTTTTGAGGAATATAATTCACCTAAAGAAATAAACTTCAGTTTTAACTAGTAACCTAAGACTTCATCGGCTTAATTACCTCTCACTCTTGGATATAAGATTCATGTTTTTAGGTAAAAAATACTCTATCATCGAGCTCAATTTTTTTATTTTTTTTTTGTTAATGTGGAGTTTCCCAATCACAGTCGGACTAATCTCCTCACCCCGGATCAGATTTTTCATACGGGCTTGCACCCGCGTTCCCGTGGCCCCATTAGCATTTTTATTGACTTTAACAATTGTTGCAAGTGGGATTCGATCCCAAAATGTCCGGGTCTACAACTCATCTCAGGACGTCATTTGAACCACTGCGCCAACTGGTTCAAGCTCAACTTTTCTTCATATATATACATAATTAGGTCACCTACTGATAGTGTATATATATATTTGTCAGCAATGAACAAGGTAGGTGGGCGAAATTATCTAAAAATATTGTCGCTTCAAAAAAAAAAGAAAAAGAAAAAAAAGGGTAAACAATAGTGGTTGCATAATTACACTATTGTAGGATTGCTTTTAAAATATAATAAAAGGACTAAATTATACAGAAATTTGTGGTATTAAATTTTCTTAAAGACAAATTTATAAATTGTATTTACGCCAAAAGTACTTCCTCTAAAAGTATAAATTTTCTGGTTCTTCTAAAATTATTTTTTAACCAAAATTTCTACTTATTAAAGTGTTACTAGAGAGTTAACGAACACTGAGATGTTTCTATATTTAATTAAAAATATACTTACGTCTATTCTACCATATGTAGTTAATTACTATAAAATGTATTGACAATTAAACTTCAACAAGATCATAAAAGGCCACAGCATTCTTCTTCCAAATAAATAAACAATTATCAAATCGTTTTATCATATAGTCTCAAATTATTAAATTAGGATGCTACTCTCACTCATACGACTTGCCTACTTAATTACTACCCAAAAGAAATGGTAGTATAAATTAAAATAAGAAAAATGCACAACATAATTTACATGATTCCATGCATCGCGTCTCATCTATGGTTGATACTGGGCGAATCATAGGTGGAGATCAACGTCTACTCCTTCTCCTACTTCCACGGCCATTGCTGATCTCGAGGACCGACCCACACCATCCGGTGGTCCCACAACGCCAAGCTGATCATATGGCCGTCCGATGAAAAATTTGTTAGGGTGTCTCAAAGGAACCCCCGATAATACCTGTGGTGCTTGATATACATAACCCGCTGCCGGTGGTCGGAACCGTGCACCACCGGCACCGATACTTGTAGGCCCACCCGAACAAATCAACGGACCTGATCGAGCTGCATGTGCGTTGATAAGCGGAACAGTCACTCCTAGCCGTCGATGGTGATGATCGCCTATAAACTGTGGCCGCTTTGATCTTTGCCGTTCCTTCTTGTGTGCATTCTGATGGCCACCTAAGGCTTGAGAGTTGGCGAACTCTCGGTGACAATATTGGCATTCATATCTTTTGTTGTCAGTATCGTATTGGACTGTCACGGGAGCTTTGTCACAGTCAGTGACCACAAAACCAAAGAGCTTCACTACTGAAGATGAAGGTTTGTTATGATCAGATTCATGGTCATGCAAATCTCTCTCTGCCATTTTAGAGAGAGGGAGAGGAGGGAGAGGAGAGAGAGAAGTATATGAGCAATATTATAAGTGGAAAGCATATTATTAGCAAATATATAGAGAGAAAATATGCATTATTACATCCCCATTCAAAATTAAAATAAATTTTAACTTTTTGAAGTCTATTTCTAAAATTTTAAATTTTAAAATTGATACGATTTAGCCTTTCTATTCTAAAATATAGAATTATTATTGATTTTTTAAAATTAACTTAAGATATCTTTAAATTTAAAATTGACATGAATTCTTTTAATTTTACTCAATAAAATGATAAAATTTGTAAACCATCTAAAAAAGATACTACTCATTATTGTAAGATGTATTGTTTCATAATTTTTAATAAAATATCTCAATTTTTAGTTTGAAAATAATTTAAATTGATTTCTTCAAGTCAACAATGATTTTAAAAGTTGAAACAGAGGTAGGTAGTATTAAGTTTCGTGTATGTTTCGAAAAATAATAAGTTGTTAGTTTAGTAATATGATATGATTTAATGAAATTATGATGATAAATTTAAAAATATAGTGTTAGTTTATGTTCTCTCACTAGAAAGTGGATTCTTTTATGGAACAAAAAATCTAGTAAATGAATTTTTTTGGAGGGTGAAATAGACGGAGTAATTAGTAGTATTTTTTAATTAATTTGTAATATTTTATAATTGTTCATACTAATTAATTATCAATTTTATTTTTTTTTAAATGGAGTACAAGTACTCTAAAATATTAAAAATATATGTGTAAATTTAAAAGATTGGCAATAGTATGCATCATATGGAACTATAAGAGCTAGCATTGAATTATCTACAAATGAAGTTGGTACATAGACCCACGCTGATGAACACTAGATGCGAAAAGATGGAACGTAAAAAAACTTTATGGGTACATAATATTCATGCTTTTACTGTGTGATATTTTGTAGTTTAATTATGTGGGACTGAATTTCATGACAAAAGCCAAAACCTTTAACCTAAACATACCTATAAAAGAAGGTTTAGACTAAGTCTAAAGGAAAGGAAAGGCATAGATTTTAATTAATTTCTAAGTAGCTAGGAGATATATCCTTTTCTATTTCACGTCACATCTTACAACTTGTCTTTTGAGTTTGGTTTGTCTTTTTTTCTTTTTTTTTTCCTTTTTGGTTCTCACTTCCCGCTATCACAAAAAAAATTGAAAACTAACGACAACTTCAATAGTTTCTCATATAAAATTATTGACTCTAGAGATATAGTAATATGAAGGAGACAAAATTATTTCAAACACCGACAGAACCAGAAGTGTCCCTTCTTTCAAAGAGAAGAAGACGGGTTATTCACATTTCATCTGATGGTTAGAGGTGAATTGAAAGTTAAACAGTGATAATTCTAAAAATTCTCTGGGAAAATATAGAGATGTCTCATACATTACCCATAATATGTTAAAGTATCGACGTAATTTCATAGAATTATTCGGTCTTAATACTATATAAAGAACATAAGCCAGATGACAAAACGGAAAAACCTAATATGTAGAAGACTCAATTAATTTGAAATCGAGTTACGATCGACCACAAGAGGAGGAGTTCTCCCTAATACTATTTTCTCTGTTTACAAGACTCGAATTCGAAAACTTATTTAAGGAGCACTAAGCTTCTTTAACTCCCCCAATATAGTGAGTTTGGTTTGTCTTAATGTCACGTGATTGTACCCTAGTCGGAGTTTAATTATATCAAATTATGGAATTAAATGGTTCATTGGTGGTGCTAGTGAATATAGTTTGTCAATATATAATGAGTAATATAACGACATTAGCTGTTAGATTAGACTTGTCAAAAGGTTATTCCGGTCCGCGGGTCACCCGACACATTTGATAATTTGGTCCAGTGTTGGGGCATAATCGCATAAATATGTTTTTATCTTTACGGGTCTTTTTGCTTGATTATTTTCTGCCCGGCCCGCCTATAATTGTCTTGTAATTATAATTAACTAGACTCCATGTCATACGTGCTGCATGTGCAATTATCATAAAAATATAGTAAAAATTTTATCAAAATTTTAATGATAGAATAAAAAAAATTAAAAATAAGAAGAATAAAATTGTAATAAAACCAATTTTGTAGGGACTAAAGGAAAAGAAAATTTGTGACATAACTTCAAAACAGCGGTTATTTTATTCATTCTCCCTTAATAATATAAATAATTAGTTATGTACTTGTTTTAGCAACCTGCATCAATTTTAATTGCTTTAGTTTTAATTTTGAGAGTTGCACGAGTATTACCAGAATTTTTTATACATTATTTTCTATTCTATTTTTTCTTTCGTTTTATTTTTTTTAATTCAAACGTAGCATAAATGATACCAATTATTGCGATGTAAGATTCCCTAACTTGATTGAATCTATGAAGGAATTGATAATGAGATTAAATAAAGAAGAAAAACATTGAACAATCAGCTTTGTAATTGAAGAGAAGCAAAAATACTAAAAAAGTGTAAAGAAAAAAAATAAAATTGTTCTAATTCACTAAATATATTAATTCTTAATTAAGTGAATTTCGTGTTTACTTCTCCGTAACAAACTCTTATTTGATAGTAATGTATGTCCACTTGATCTATATATGCTTAATATTGATAAAATGTTATTATCAATCACAAACATGTAATGGGGCTGCAGTGTTCGTTCTTGTGATGATAACCATATCTGTTGCAATCTAGTTATACTTTATTAACTTTTGCTTTCATGTCTACTTTTTGGCCAAAATATTAGAATAAATTAAATTTGAATTATCCACGAGCTCTAGTTCAAGTGGTACTAAAAAAACACGAGGGCGACGTATTATTTGCGAAAAAATTAAGATGGTGATATATTCACACATTAAATTATTAGTCGCACACTTAATTATAAGCGAGTGAATAATTTGTCCTTAATAAATTAGACTTCAATTGTTTTATTTATTATCTTCTAATTTTGCCCTTTATCCTATATAATAATAACTATAAAATAAAAAACAACTAAATCAAATACAACCATTATGTACGCTACATAATCTTTATAAAAAGAAAAAGACAAATTAATTTAACCTCATATTGTCTCCTTCAAAAATATAAAATGCTAGTGTCTAAAAGAAAATTAGTCAAAAAAAAATCATCCAATTTTTCGATAATAATACCAAATAAACTATTATTCATTCTACACTCATTCATCAGTTTACTTAGCTACCAAATAATGAGTTTATTTTAGTATTATTTTAAAAAAATAGGATTTTTTTCTTATTTTTTTTATGGCATGAGAATTTTATATTTTATCGGGAAATGGTTAAGTTTGTCTTTATCTTTTGATAAGTATTATGTAATGTTTAGTTATTTTACGTAATGATTATACTTAAACCCTTTCATTCTGGGGTGACGGAGGGATCGTACCATTCGAGCCGTTTTTTTCATGCTTTTCCCGGAGGTCTGTTCGAACCGGGGTTTGAAACCAAACTTCTCCTCAGGAGGATAGATGGGGCGATTCAGTAAGTTGTCTCTTGCTTGGACTGAAAAATCCAAGAACTATTACTATATCGTCTAGTTCTTTGTTTTATAATTATTATGTGTTATAGGACAAAGACTAAAAATTAGAAGATAATATATTAAGTGAATTAAGGTGTTATTTAGTAAGGACAAATTAGACACTTAAGCAACTAATAATATAAAGTTTGCCTATATCATTGGGCGTGCAACTAGTAACATAAGGTCTGCACACACACACACACACACACACACACACACACACACACACACACACACATATATATATATATATATATATATATATATATATCACGACGTACCCAAAAATTAATGTTTTGATATGATTGAGCTAAGCTAGATTCATAGAAGTTAATGTTTTGATATGATTGAGCTAAGCTAGATTCATTTTGAATTGTAAAAGACACATATATCCATGAACGAAAGAGAAAGATGCAGCTTTATATAACACATGAATGTGGTTGGATTGGACACGGAAACATTGTCCTCCTTATAGAGAGGACATAGTTTAAAGGGCTCCTGCATGAAAGGACATCAATATAAGAATTGGATAGGCTGTTTTCATATCTTTATACGGTTTTATTTTTCGTTGTCCGATGTGGTGGTACATTTAATGTTTCTTTTCAAAGTACAATGATTCCAAGCTCTCTAAGGCAACATTTTAATTGATGTAATATGCACCCAATGCAGTTCAATATTTGTGTGTGGCATAATTTTATCAGCAAGTACACAAATTGTCCAATTACCAATAACTTGATTCAGTATTTTTTGTAGGGCATGCATATATCCCTTTATCCTTTCCCCCTCAATCTCTTTCTCTGCTCTTCTATGATGATGTTTATCTGTTTAGTATTCGATCATCAATTACATTCTGAACCAAAACCCCACAAATGATATTGATTGGTAGAGGGTGAATAATGCTCCTCAATGCTAAGAGCAAAGTTTGGGTTTTCATATTTACTTAAACCTAGCTTTAGGACTAGTTGGTAGTTAATGTCCAAAAAAAAGGAGACTAGTTGGTACTTGGGTACTTAATTCATTATTGGGAATCAATGATTCGTTATTTTGGCGGTTCGTCAAAATAATAAGTATTTCTTGAAGTGTTAATGAAATGAAAAATAATATAATTTTTAGCATTTCAAGTAGATGTTTAGTTGTTGGTGGTGATAGGTAGTAGGATATGATGATATAAATGTCACATATATATATCCATTTTATTTGAATAAATTTCATTTCACCTCCTCCAAATTAAAGGGATATACAGAATGAATCCATCAGAATGATTTACCCATCAAAATGATCACCAAATACACTATTTTTCATTTCATTCATTTTCCTATATCCATTCTTTCAATTCAAGCGTAACATAAGTGTCGCTAGAATAATTATAAAAGTGTCATTAATGTATATTTACTCTACTGACATCATTTTTACTTTGCCAATATTAATATCATTATATCTGGTGTCAAATGAACGTGGGATTTTAATTACCAACTTTTACTGCTTTCTGCGAAAGATAGAAGTTAGGAAAAAACTTAATCCGTGTGTATTACTGTAGTTATTCTGGGATGCTTATTTCAGATCTGTCCATGCATGAGAAGCCCAGAAACAGGGTATTTTTCCATAATCCAAACTTCAAATAGTCTCTTCATTTATTCATTTAAAAGTACAGAAAGTAAAGTGGAGTGAGTTACATCAAAAGATTGTAGAATCAGAGATATGGTCCACCGACCAATTAAAACCTCCTTTGTCACCATCAATGAAAGTTTCTTTAGAGACCATGTGACTCACTTCCATAGTTCCATCCATCTAAATAATGCAACACTATGATCAAAGCTTACAGATGATGAAGGTCAACTTAACATAAGTACATAACCTCATGTACACCCCTCCATTCGGATAAAAATGAATATATCCCACTATACCTACGGGCTTAGTGGCAATGCAAAGCAGTCGGTCTTTCCCTCTTTTTTTTTTTTTTTTACACTTAAAAAATGTAGGAGTGTGTAAATTTTCATGTATAATGTATAATGTCAATTAATATAATTAATTTAAATAGTATGATTTGGGAAAGTATGATGAAACATTCAATAAGTGAGCATTTGACTATCCTACCGAGTACGAACACAGAATAATAAACAATATCTTTTAAAAAAAATAAAAATAGAGCTACTTGAGACATGGCCCATAGCTTGTATGCTTATTGAATTATTGTTCTTAGTTCTGTTGTTGTATTCTTTGGCACATATAGTTATATGTGGACAGTCCACATGCTTGTATGTTTGTACATGGGTACATTTCCTGAGCTTGGCATTATAAGGTTGGTAATCTCATCAGGATTTTGAGTTTGTTTTCCAAGTCTAGTTTAGTCTGTTTGGTAATTACCTAGGTTAATTGTAATCCATTTGCAATGCACAGATCGGCCAAAAAAAAAATGCCATAACCAAATTAATTGGCTCCCAAGTTCCATTCAAACCACTTGCAGCATTGCCAAAAAAAAAAAAAAAAAAAAAAAAATCTTGCCCTGCCTCCATAGTATGCATCCACTGCTAGATGAAATTTTTTCTTTGTTTTTTTTGGGTTGTAAATATTCCGATCATTGCATTGTGCATTTGCACGTTTTAGATTCAGGAATGAAGTTTTGCCCTCTATTTTTTTGTAGTTTTGTCTGCTGCTGGTGTAGACTTGGTAGTCCACAAAAGGTTACTCATGGTGAAAAATGCCATGAGGCTCATTTATCTATTTTAGCTTGTCACAATTTGTATGTGTTTATATTTGATTAAAGAGAATTTTATACTTAGTGATACAGAATAGGAATTCTAATCAAGAATATATATACCTTTTATGTGAAAAGAGAATATCATCTTATTACTATACATGGCAGTTGATGCAACAAAAGTACCCTCAGTAATACTATCCTCTGTAGAAACCTGTGAAAGAATTATTCTACTTAGTGGTGGTTTTAGTTGTTCAAATATCATGAAGGTTGCTTTTGATCATAAAGGCACAATTTTCTAATTAAGGAGTACAATTTAACTATCAAACAGTGGTTTGGTATGAACATCAAGGCTGCCCTTATCTAATAATCGGTCTAAAAATGCCTTTTCCTTCTAATTAGTCTACTCAAACCACCTTGAAAAACAAGAAAGTTTTATACCCTTATGTGAAAACTTGAATGGAAAGCCCAAACCAAAGGAATATCTAACCTTTAAGCAACCTTTGTTCCAAGCAATACTAACACCCCCTCCTCCCCCAACCCAAAAAAAAACAAAACAAAAAACTTGTCCCTCTGTATGATCCAAATCATTTTCTTTCATACATTTTGAACCACCCCAAATCCGGTTTCTTGCCAAAACAGGCCTTCAGTCATGGCAGTAACACATGCTGATCTCGCCCCAAGTTGTCGAGGCACTGGTATAGTTAGCAAAACAGCTGCCATTCTCATGATTTTTACAGTACTATTTGGCCTAATTTGCTTCATTCTTAGTCTCATTGCTGAGGCCACTCGTTCGCAGGTACTAATGCAACACCACTTGTATGAACAACTATGATTGTCATAAAAAAACTCACGTCTTATGTAATTGAGGGTCATAATTTTGCAGGTTATATGGTTGAGCTCAACTGACGCAGGACATGTAGAGAAATATGAGTGTACATACAGCGGCAGTGGCAAAACGCCGCTGCTGTGTGCTGCTGCTGCATTTGCGGCCTTGGCGATTGCCATGGTGGTGGAGCATACTTACATGCTTGTTTTAGTCAGCAAATCGACCCCCATGGCTTTCGTGACTTGGGATCCTGACTCTGATCCTGCCAAGTCTCTCACTTGGCAAGCTGGCTTTTTCTTTGTCACAACATGGTATAAATTAATTTTCTGCAACAATTTTAATTCATCTCTATGCACAAAAATCAGAAGACTCGGAACATCAAAATTAGACAATGGAAAATGATATAAACAAAAAAGTTGCAACTATTGTATACACACATTCACAAATTACCCACGTATCTACACCTATTTAAATAACGTGTTATTATATCTAGTCACAATTTTTGTCGCAAGATATAGCTGAACTTGGACAACTTCTTAACATAAAAAACATTACCAAGTGACACAATTACTTTGGTTTTTATGTAGGATTTGTTTTGCTATTGGAGAAATTTTGTTATTAGTAGGACAGAGTGTGGAATCAGGACATCTCAAAAACTGGTCAACTCCAAGGTCTAATTGCCTCGGTCTTCGACAAGGCTTGTTCTCTGCTGCCGGAGTGTTTGGATTAATCACAGTTTTTCTTGCCACTGGATTGTATATAACAGCTTTGCGCGCGCAAAATCTGCTGCAAGATCAAGAAAATGCGCATATTGAGGCTTTAGAGGCCTCTGCGCACTATGCATCTCAGCCAAGGCATCGCATGGCAACAGTCAGAAATGAGAGTCCAATAATCAGGCAGAGTAATGAGCAGGAATTGTGCATATACATGTCAGATTTGGACAAATATATCAATTCAGTGTAAAGGAGCAGAATTGTGATACTTCCAGTCCATTTCATAGAGTATTGATTGAAAACATGAATATATAAGTTTACATAATGTTAGTTGTCTTATAATTTTCGTATTAAATAATGTTACATCATTATATTTATTTATACATCTTTTATAATTAACGATGTCATAAATTACTATATGTCTTATTTAATATATTATCATTTGAGAAACATTTGTGACAAAAAAATTTTTGTCACATCTAGTGTTATGAAATGGATTATGAGGTCATGGAAGGTCATAGGGGGCTATCAAATATTTGAGAGTGGATCCGGCGGCCCAAACACATAAATACGAGTCCAAAACCAAGCATCCCAATGCCCAAGTATCTCATACTAGCCCAATGACAAATATAACTCAAAGTAGTGTATCTCAATTAATGATCATACCCCCGTGTCATTTCTCATATAAGAGGGCTAAAACCAAGGCATTGGTCATGGGTCAAAAAAAAACCTATGTCCCACACTGTACAGGATAACGCTGATAAAAGATAATCACAAAAAATTAAGTATAAAATAATGTGTTAAATTATAATTAATTAATATTTTATTATATATAGTGCATTTAATGATTATAATTACATGTTAAATATTATTATACACATTATTTTATATTTTTTTATATTTAATTTTTTTATCAAAATTTTAATAATTGGTCATAAAAATATATAACGAGAACTAAGTCATAAAGATTAAACACCTTTTCTAATGCTCTACGATGAATCGGTGTTGCCTACCTAAAGAATATGAATTTAATCGATTTAGAGACGAATATAGACAAAAACCCTCTACGGATTTATTTTTAATCTTTATTTATTTGAGGGGTGGTTCACTTGGGTCCAACGACAAACCCGTCCACGAATCGATTGACAAAACATGAGGAAACTTGCATTAATGAGTCAAACCGGAGTACTTATTAGGATATCATTAATTAAATTTCTTATTCTGACAACAAAATAATCTACAAACGGAATTTTGGCTCAATGCTAAATTTGAAAATACTCAGTTTTGAACAGATCCAACCTATCTTTTTAATAATGAATAAATATAATGCATGAGCAAGAAACCTGTAAAGTTGAAAGCATTATTCAAGTTTATTTCATTCTTTAAACTCTCTTTTCTTTTCTTTTTCTTTTATTTTTTCATCGATTTTCTTTTTTGTTTTGTTGTTGTAGTACTTTTATGAGCTGCCATATTAGCCAAACCCAGTTATTAGTCACTCGGTCGCTCCCCCGTTTTTAGAAATGAGTCTTATTATTTTTTTTAAAATCATTATTCTGAATATTTAGTATTTCAGAGACGGACTTGGACATATTTTTTAAGAAAATAATAGGTTCAAGTAGTATTTTAGACTTCTTGTTAAGTAAGAGGTCTTAGGTTCAAACCCATTTTCCTATTTTCCCAAATTAGTAAAAAAAAAAATATTAATCATTGAAATTTAATATTGATAAAAGATAGACTTTCGTTTAAATAGGTCTTATTCTATCTTTTATAGGTTTTAAAAATTAATAAAATAAATCTCTTTCTACAGTGTATGTAATACAAATAAGAGCATTTTTGAAGATATAAATTCGTAAGAGAATAATTAAATGAGCTCTGCAATACATGTTGTAAATCACTGAGGTATTTTTCTTTGCGTTCAAAAAGAGAAGGCATTTTAGTAAATATTCTTAATAAAATAATATCACAAGGTTAAAATTGAGTCTGAATTTTAAACCTTGGGATGGCTTAATAGAAATTGCGTTGCGCCTTGTGTTTGTGTGTTTGTCTTTGTCAACCCGCCGTAAACCATGATTAGATAAAAAATTTACCATGCTCAGATTCTAAAGTTGAATCCTATGGTTTGATATCAGAAAATATGTTTTTTTTAAGAGAAAAGATGAGAATATATCAATGTAAAAAAATAAAAAAGGTTTTGCTACTAGGTTATCATTCGATCTTCCCATTTACACTTTTCATTTCTCACGTAAATTAAATTGTTTTATCATGCTTGGCAAGAAATTTGTTTTTCATATTCTTTATGAGGAATTCTCTAATTGTAACTTTGGATTTTAAAAAACTTAAGGCAAAATAAATAATAAAAATGAAATATAAATTAGAAAAACATTTTTAATCATCCATTGTACTATACTCCCTCCGTCCCAAATTAATTGCTTTTATAAGACTTTTTAAGTCAAATTGACTATTTTTAAAATTAATAATTAAGCATATATAAATATATTTCTAAAATTATAAAAATTAAAATTAGTAATAAATTGTATATACTTTCTTTTGGTTATAATATCTTCACCTATATGTTAGCAAAAATAGTAAAAAAATTAGTTTTAAAAATAGTCAATTTGACTTTAAAAAGTCCTAGAAATGCAATTAATTTGAGACGGAGTGATATTTAATAATGTTTGATATTATACACCATTTGTTCTAGAAAAGGAGTGTCTCTTATCAATTTTTTTTTGTTTAAGAAAAAGAGTTATTTTCAATTTATTTTTTTAAAGAAAAAGAGTCATATTTCTTTTAATAATAATATCAATCTTTAATCTAATTTTAGGATAAACTAGATTTAAAATACATTCTTAATATTATAAATATTGCAAATAAAACTCTTTATATGGAGTAGTTTTTTTTTATATAAAAAAGAGTATAAATAATTAAAACTTATGTGTACAAAGATAATTAATAAACTATATAAAAATCCACATATTTTTATATTTTTTACATTGGTATTGTTGATTGTTGAGTGAAAATCAAAATTACTTGATAATCGGAGAGATTATAAATAAAATTTTCAAGTTCAATCTTAAAAGTATTTTACCGTTAATTTTAACTATCTAGGAGTTGCTCTTTGGTAAAACTTGCCGAGGTGGGGAGGGAGGAGAAAGAAATTTCCAAGGGAGGACAACAATTTGCCGTAGTCGTCGGTGCACTTTCAAATTCAAAGTTAGTGTGGCACCACCGTAATTAACTCTCAAAACCAAGCCCAAATTTAAACCTTTTCATCGCTTTCAATGATTTAGCTCCATTTAAACTCTCCCCCTCTCGCGCATATAAAAAGAAGAGGAGAGTACTTGGATAATAATCCAGGCCCCAAAATCCATCGTTTCTCTTACCAGGTGAGTATGCTGTTTCTCTCTCTCTATATGTATGTATGTATCTATATGATTGATTGTAGGTATTTATTTATTTGCTTGATGCTTTGTGGTTGTTAGGGTTTTTGATAGAAGCTATGTCGCTGAGGCCGAGTGCGAGGACTGAGGTTCGTCGGAACCGATACAAGGTTTCCGTCGATGCGGATGAAGGTCGGAGACGGAGAGAGGATAATATGGTTGAGATCCGAAAGATCAAGCGCGAAGAAGGCTTGCTTAAGAAGCGTCGCGAAGGCCTTCAAGCCCAGAACCAGTTCCCTTCTTCCATTCACGCCTCCACCGTCGAAAAAAAGGTATCTATATCAATTCAATCAATTTATTTTGTTTGATTAATCGAATTCCAGTTATTAGGGTTTTGTTAGTGCTTGATGTAAGATTACATAGCTCGATGTGTTGGTTGGATCAATTGTGAAGATTAGGGTTTGGTTTTTTTTGACTGCATGCTGTTTTTACTGAATAAACTTGATTGTGGTTTGTGAGGTCTCTTACGTGAGTGTTTGTGAAATTGCAGTTAGAAAGTCTTCCCTCTATGGTTGCTGGAGTGTGGTCGAATGACAGTAATTTGCAGCTTGAGGCTACTACTCAGTTTCGTAAATTGCTTTCAATAGGTATAATAAGAATAAAGCTTCTTTTTTTCTTTTCTTTTTTTTTTTAAAAAAAACCTCTCATGTATTTGCTAATTAATGTTGGATGATCCCTTATTTATTAAGTGTTTTTTGATTAACAGAACGAAGCCCTCCAATTGAAGAAGTTATACAAGCAGGCGTTGTTCCCCGCTTCGTAGAGTTTCTTATGAGGGAAGATTTCCCACAGTTACAGGTTTGGAGTTTGAAGTTGAGACATGTTTCATTCTGAATGTTATTCTTGTTTTTAATCTTTTCAATATACATGCATTGTCTTACAGTTTGAAGCTGCTTGGGCACTTACAAATATTGCTTCTGGAACCTCTGAAAATACAAAAGTGGTGATCGATCATGGGGCAGTCCCAATCTTTGTGAAGCTTCTCGGTTCTCCGAGTGATGATGTTCGCGAGCAGGTAGCCTTTTAAAATTAATGATCCATGTGTGAACATAGAATGTACAACTAAATTGGAATTACAAATTTGGCACGTGTCTTATATAATCCTCTTTGTATCTGTAGGCTGTGTGGGCATTGGGCAATGTAGCTGGTGACTCTCCTCGGTGTCGTGATCTTGTCCTTAGTAGTGGGGCTTTGATACCTTTGCTGGCTCAGTTGAATGAGCATGCCAAGCTTTCAATGTTAAGGAATGCCACCTGGACTCTATCAAATTTCTGTCGTGGCAAGCCACAGCCTCCCTTTGAGCTGGTTGTCTATTGGATTATCTTTTAGCTATTTGACTTTCCATTCTTTAGTCCTGGTTATAAATAAGTAAAATTTTTGGTATTATTTTGCCAGACTAGGCCAGCACTTCCTGCCCTCCAGCGCCTTGTTCACTCTAACGATGAGGAGGTGTTGACAGATGCATGCTGGGCACTCTCATATCTTTCTGATGGCACCAATGACAAAATTCAAGCTGTGATTGAAGCAGGTGTCTGTCAACGTCTTGTCGAGCTCCTCCTGTAAGTGGCACTTCATTTATTCCTTATTTGAGCTATTTCCTTCATTTTTACAAATTTAGGTCTAACTTGATTGTGTTTACTGGTGTTTCAGTCATCCATCGCCGTCAGTGCTTATTCCTGCACTTCGAACAGTTGGAAACATTGTGACAGGGGATGATGTCCAGACTCAGGTATTAGCTCTGAGAGATGCTTGCAAAAATGTTAAGCTCTAAGTTCTTATGTTACACAATATCAAAAAAAATTAGTAAAGTAGATTAAATGTGAACGCCATTGACGAAATTCTTTAAAAGGACAATTAGTCTTTTAATTGATTGTTGAAGCTTGACTCTACCCAGTGGTTTGATCCTTTATCGGCATGCATAATATGAAGCACATTCAATTACATATAACATGAAAGAATGAATATTATAATTCTCCTGGGATTGCTTATAATAATAGACATTCCATTAGTGACTTACCGAAAAAAACAGAGAACATAATTGCTAAAAGCCACATACAGAGTCTAGCAGCAAATAGTGTAAGAAGAAATATTGAACAAGTATGAAAGTAATCACATACAAACCAAAACCTATATTTTTGTAATTATTAGAAAAGTTATTGGTTGTATTATCTTTTAAATTGGAAAAGAGTCGCAGAAAACTAAGAATTGTGGAATGAATGCTTTATCCTTTGTAACATTGCTTTAATTTATTTCCTTCATTTTTCAAAATTGAAATTTGTCTTTCCTTGTTTCTCACAAATAGAATCAACTTGCCACCTTGTTGGATACCTATGGATAGCACTTAACCTATCGGCCACATTATTTGTAATTGTGAAAGGGGATGTATTTGACTTGGCTATTTTCTATTTTGTGCTTATTATGATATCAGTGGTGCTCTTGTTGACCATGAATAAGGGCACATATTGGCTCCGAATAATTCTTTTGGTTTTAATTAAATCTTGTAGAACTCAAGTTCTGTATCCATTGGATTCGTGAATTTTTTACATTAGCCAATAAGTTGCATGCAATTGATGAACCAAACAATTTGAACTATATCTGTGTAATCCTTTATAGTGATGAAACTGGGTAGCCAAAGGTAATTATTGGAACAAGTTGAGTCATTTCAACATAATGTTTAGGCATATAGACCTTTGGGTGAAGCCTTCTGTTGCTGCCTCCTGACGGGCGATTTCATTGGAGCTGCATTACTTGGATTTCCATTTGGGCTCCTCTAGGACTATTGCTTAGTCAATTTAGTTCTTGCTGTCATGGTATTGAGGTTGGGTGATGATTCCTCAAGTACATGTATCCAATTTAAATTAGAAAACCTCTCGATGTATACGTACACATATCTAGTCTAATAAATTGTACTATGATGATGCTATTGCTCTTGTTCCCAGTACTTGTAGCTCATGCTTTGAGTACATGGTTTGAAAGAAATGATCACATCACATTCTCTCTCTTGTAGTCTTTTTTAATGCATTTGTAGATCTATGTCGATTTCTAACCTTTATGATACATGTTTGTTTGTGGCATGTTGTGCCTAATGTTGTTTTCTTTCTTCCAGTGTATAATTGACCATGGTGCACTGCCGTGCCTGCTGAGCTTGTTAACCCATAATCATAAAAAAAGCATCAAGAAGGAAGCTTGCTGGACAATTTCAAACATTACTGCTGGAAACAAGGAACAGATACAGGTCAGTGTGTAGATTGTAGCTAGTAACTGCCTTGTTTAATCCTTTTAAGCCCCATGTTTTTGTCCAGAGTATCATAATAATGTTACGTTTGATCTGTACGGCTTTGTACAATTGTTGTTTTACCTGTTATTAGTTAGTAGGATCCCATCTAATCCATATAACTTGAAATATATAGGCTGTTATTGAAGCTGGATTAATTGGTCCTCTGGTCAATCTACTTCAAACTGCCGAGTTTGATATAAAGAAAGAGGCAGCATGGGCAATTTCAAATGCTACTTCTGGCGGTAGCCATGATCAAATCAAGTATGCTTTTGTACTAGACCCGTCTGTTATTCGCCTTATGGTTTTTCTTCATATGCATCGTGAAATTGACCTGCATCGTGAAATTGACCTGCATCATGTGTTTTGATAGGTACCTGGTGAACCAGAACTGCATTAAGCCTTTGTGTGATCTACTAGTATGCCCTGATCCTAGGATTGTTACCGTCTGTTTAGAAGGGCTGGAGAATATCTTGAAGGTTGGGGAGAATGAGAAGAATTTGGGAAACAGTGGAGAAGTCAACTACTATGCCCAATTAATCGATGATGCTGAGGGGTTAGAGAAAATAGAGAACTTGCAGAGTCATGACAATAATGAAATTTACGAGAAGGCTGTTAAGATTCTTGAGACGTACTGGTTGGAAGAGGAAGATGAGACATTACCTCCTGGTGATGGTACTCAGCCTGGGTTCAACTTTGGAGGAGCTGATGTTAACCTTCCATCTGGTGGATTTAATTTCGGTTAAGGGTAAGCACAGTATTCTACCACAAGTTTTTTCTGTTTTGTTAATGTTCAAACTACAGGCTTTGCCTGAATTCTGAACTTTTAAGTTGTGCCAACCGGAGTTGTTTACTTGCATAGGGATTTTTATTCGGTGGATGGAGAGCAGTTCAGGTTGTGAAGGGAACAAGGTCTATGTTGGCGTCGCGTCAGGTCAAGACCGGTCACAGGTCAGGTCAAGTCAGGTCAGGTCGGGTCAAAGCACCTCCTGTGTCCTGTTGCAGTCAGATCCAGTGTCTGTTGCGGTGAAAGAGGGGCAAGGTTGGTCAGTCTATAATACAGTGGTCAAATAAACGAGATGGGGTGGGCAGTTAAATTGTGTCAAAGGTGTCTGGGGGGCATTGTTTGGTTCTTTGCCTTGAGCAGTTGAATGTTTTGCAAAAAGTCTCAAGGTTGTCATGGTAGCTTGAGCAAGGTTCTGTAAAATCGGAGTCTTCTTTTTGTCCTTGGTGTTTTTTAGTTGGTCCTATTTGAGTCAGTACTGGTATTGCTGCTGTAGGGTGAATATTGTCTATAGCCCTTTATAGTGTATTGCGGGAAAGTAAAGAATGCTTGGTTTTGTGTTAAATACCATCTGTTTCTATATCTGTTGATGTCTTTTGTTTTACTTTTGCATATTATAGCAAGAAAGAATTGCGTTTTCTTATTGCTTACTTACTTACCCATGAAGTCTGTAAATTGAATTAATTTAAAGGCCATGGACCGACAGGCAGCACGCATACTGAAATATAAAGCTTGGGGGTGTGTTTGTTAAAACATCGGGTAATTCAAGATTATTGAGTATTTTTTTATTTTTTTAATATTGATATTTTATTAAAATATCTTTGTACTAATCTTAAGTGAATTATTCACTTATATGGTTATTGTCATAAGTAATCAACGATCATCAAAGTACTTTAGAATTATTAATATGTATTATTTAGTAAACTTTATTTAAAATTTTAAAATTTTATGTTGACAAATTAAAAAAAATCAAAAAATTAAAAAATAAATGTATATTATGTGAGTAATAATGAGATTTATGTCCCAATTATAAATACAAAGGATATTTTTGTCTATTTCAAGATGACATCTTTTGGTAATCTCATATTATCATATTTTTTGGTCATTAGATTATTAAAAATCTTGACATTTTATTGAGTATTTGATTACTGAAAATATAATACTATTAGCCTAACAAATATGATCGATAAAGATGGCCAACTCATATTATCAGATCTTAAATATTTAAGATGACCTGTAACAAACGTCTCCTAAAAATAATATATAAAAACCCGATTAGATTATATAGAATAGAGGCAATAAATTTTTTAGTTGCATCATACAATTGAAGAGATTGTGAAGCTTTGTTCCATAAATTTCGGTGGACATGGTTGCACGGACATTGTTGTTGGGTACTATTTTAAGATGTGTTTGGAACTTGAAAAAGAAATGTCAATGAAATCTAAAAATTTATTGGAGTTGTTTCACTTTCAACCATCTTCTGGCATATTGTACACTCCATGTATTGCACATCCTACTTGTATTGTAATGTTGTATATAATGCATTGAAGTATTACACTATACAAAATTTCAATGCATATTAGGATGCGCAACTATTAATATAGAGGGCCTAAATATGGATTAATATTTTGAACTTTTAATATTTTCTCACTTTGAAGATTGTCTTTTCAATTTTTTCAATTAGAGAATTAGACTTTAAATTTTTTTCCACTTTAGGGATTGTCTTCTCAATTTTTTCAATTAAAGGATTAAACTTTTAATTTTTTTTCCACTTTGAGAATTGTCTTCTCAATTTTTCATTAGGGGATTAAACTTTTAAATTTTTCTGATTACGTCAAAATTGATAGTGCTACATCAGAAAATTGATGACATGACAGCGACACGTGACTAAAAAAATACTTATGTATAATATTGAGTCTCATTTTAACATTTATTCAATTAATTTTTTATACCAAAAAGAGTAAATATAAGACCATTATTAATTTTAAAGTAAATTATTATTATTATAATTTTAATATAAAACCATTATTAATTTTTTAAAGTAAATTTAATGATAATTTTACAATTTTGGTAAATTATTAATTTTTTGGTAAATTTAATGTTTTAAAGTAAATTTAATGACAATTTTTTGAAGTAAAATTAATAATGGTCTTATATTTATCATTTTTAGTACAAAAAATTAATTGAATAAATATTAAAATGAGACTCAATATTACACAAGTATTTTTTATTCACGTGTCGATGTCATGTCATCAATTTTCTAATGTTACACTATCAATTTAGACGTAATCAGAAAAATTTAAAAGTTTAATTCTTTAATGGAAAAAATTGAGAAGACAATCCCTAAAATGGAAAAAAAATTAAAAGTTTAATCCCTAATTGAAAAAATTGAGAAGACAATCCCTAAAGTGTAAAAACATTAAAAGTTCAGGGTATTAATTCATATTTAAGCTAATACAGAGTGTGCAAATATTAACATCTATTTTTTTTTCTTTATCTATTTTTTTAAAAAAGAGTAGAGATAATTGTCTTCGTTAAGATATATATACACTTTTCCTTTATTTTTCTCCTTTTTTTTCCAGTTCAAACATACCCAAGTCTATTTTCGTTGTTGCTTTGAATAGACGGTATTGGTTTATTTGGTGAAAACAGTCAATAACTCTATTATATTTGATCTTGATTTTCTATCTTGTGACAAATGACTATGTCAATATTATAACAGCAAGTTGCTCTCATTGACCTTATCATACTAAACCAATAATATTTAATGTTCTCAACCACTAGCTTCACAATTACAAGCACATATGAAACTCAACCACATTATGCATCTGCATAATTTCATAGCCTAAAGAGTTCTGAATCAAAACTTCAAAGCCACAAAAAGCTATGAGAAACCAAAATTCCTTCACTGTTGAAGACCAGGATGAGTCGCAGAGTTCTTCTGTCTTTTACTGGTGGAAAACAGGCACAAATCTTGTTGATGAAATTGAGCATCTGAAGGTGGATCTGTCTGACATCTCAAAGCTCACACCGAGACTCAAACTCCTCAGAGAAATGGAAAGGCTAGCTTTAATCTCACAGGAAGGAGTTGATGATCTTCGTCACAAGCTCATCACATATAGGTCAGGCGATTTTTGGCTCCCCGTTGGTGGAATCAAGAAGGAAGATATGAACATACCACCAATCATCACCATTCTCTTGGTTGGTCTTTCCGGTTCTGGCAAAAGTTCTCTTGTAAACCTTATGTACAGCGTCCTAGGCCGATCCGGTCTAGTCCCGTTTGCTCAAACATCAAGTATGTTAAAAACTTTCATAATACTTTACGTATACAAAGCATTGATGTGTTGTAATCTACGTACAACTCATCAATGTTTTGTCTAGTTGAAATAGACAGTTTTAGTCTACTTACCTAACATCACTCATTAGTATATGTTTATAAAAGTCGCATAAACTATGTGTTGTGTTTATTGTGTAATTATTTTAATTTGAATTAATGCAGGTAACTCGTCGAATTATACAACTATGTTTATGGAGGAACATAATGTTTTAAGATCAATGAGAAGCGGATTTTGCGTATATGACACGAGGGGCTTAGACTACAATCACTTGAGCTCTGGTCTTGATGAGGTTTCGAAATGGATGGCTGATGGAGTTCGCCATAACCAGCTTTGCTATAGACCGGGAGATCTAATTCCTGAACCGCTATTATCCTCTGCAAGATTTGCAAGAAGAACCGTCAATTGTGTACTAGTGGTGGCGAATTTAGCAGAGATTTACAAGGCTTATAAATGTGGAGACTTGAAGCCTTTACAAGCCATTAGAGACCTTTTTCACTGCCCTTCTATAAGAAAATCAAGTAAGTTCAATATATATATCTAAATTTTAAAACGACATATATAATATATAATCTCGTTCTGAAATGATTAATGCACTACACTTTTTACCATTTAAGTGTTTTTTAATACTTAGATTTTGGTTTGGTGACAGATGAGAATCCTATCCTTATATTAACACATGGGGATATGCTGTCTGGGGAGGATAGGATCAATGGTAGGGTGAAGGTATGTGAGTATTTGGGAGTATCGGAGACAATGGGTGCATATGACATAGCATGTATTACAGAGCAAGGAATACTACCTGACGAATCCGACCCAGTTACCTCATATGCCTTAACCGAAGCGGTTTATCGGGCACTTTTGCAATCGGATCGGACCCATCTCCCTAGGAGGAAGGTCAAGGACTGGATATTGCTTTTTGTGTCATGGGTCATGGGTTCCATTGCTGCATTCTTTGCTATGCTTGCATTTCTCTTCTCAAAACTAAGCCATAAGAACAATAAATTGTTGTAAAAGTTTATTTTTTTATTTTCAAAAATTATGAAAGAACAATAATATTTTGTGGAAAAAGCCTATTTTGACTTAACTCATTCCTTTTGAAGTGGCTGGCCAGTTGTTAATGCTACTGATAAGCTTTAATATGTGGCTAGCAGATGAGCTTGAGATATTATATGAACGTGGTAGGGAAGGTGGTAGGGCCAACTCCCATTCTTTGTGCTATATTTGTATATCTTTGTTGAGCTTGATATGGTTGATTATTTATAGATATGTACTCTCGAAATTTGAATATGAGGATTGGACTTGTTTGTTTAATTATTTCAATTGTCAGTTACTTCTTTTACAATTGTATTTTACTTTTATTTTTTATTTCATCTTTGGGGACCAAAGATCTTCATCGACATTATGTGCTAATCAACTTGCAGTTTCTTATTCAAGAAGGGAATTATTTTTTGGGCTAAAAAATAAATTGAAATCAAATACTGATAAATCATTATCGCTTATAATAACATAGAGATGATATTAATAGAGCAAAAATGTTGGGAGCAATGTAAAAATTAATTTGTAATAATTAATTATATCTATAGATATAAATAGAAAAAGAACGCCTAAAACATATAAAAAATAATACTCCCTCCATCCCATAATATATGACGTTTTATATGATTTTATTTTTTCCAAATTATTTGACGTTTTATATAATATAGGAGAATTAATCATAATTTTTCCAAAATTATCCCTCATTGAAAAATGTTATAGATGAGAGAGAAAGAGTATGAGATAAATATATGGTAAAAGGTATTATAGACAATTAATACTATATTTAATGCTATACAATCATTTCCTTAATTCTTATGCACAACTCTAAAACGTCATATATTATGGGACGGAAGGAGTAATATTGTGTACATGGTATAGAATCCATGATGAACGCAGCAGAATTGATTTTTTCTAGATAAACAAGGTATTACTCCCTTGATGCCCTAGATGCTGGCTCGATGAAAAACCCTCAATAGTATAAAATCCTTAAGCGTGTAGGATTAAGGGAGATGACCTAGTTCTTTATTTATAATAATCCTGATTAGTAACCTTAATGGGCATACTCATCAAAGTTTAAGAGATTACTTAAATAATCTACACTAGTCAACCCATATTAGACTTAATTAGAGTCCATATGTTACATTTAATTAGACTAATTGATTGGCCTGGTTTAATATATACAATTAATATTATTCCATAAAATAATATTATATAAAATAATATTACATTCTCCCACGTGGGATATTGATTAATTAAAAAAATAATTTTATATAGAAAAACAAATCACAGGCTAATCAAAAATTTTAAAACTTTATGCGTGCTTTTGATAAAATCATTGGTCTAGTAACTACTCGAAAATCAATCCGGTCACATAGAGTCTCAAACCCTAAATCATGGAGGTAACCACATCTTTTAATCAACACTGAGCCAAACCATGGTCATAAGAGTCCTTGACTTTACTAACATGGATTTAATATGATAGTGTGGCGACCCAATAACACCAAAATTGAATCCTTATTGGTTATCTTGTCGTCAGTCATCATTTTATGATTTCAACGAATCTCGTATGTCTTAACTTTATTATCACAAAATATACTAAGGCATATCTAAAAGGCTAAACTGAATATTCAAACTTTATTCAAGGTTGACACATACCTTGATACTTTATATAATGACATGTCTACATATATATAACATCCACGTGTTAAATACAACAGTTAGTAAAATCTGTAATTTATTCTCTTTAATTGCATGCAAAAAATAATCATTACAAATGAAAAACTTTATTAGAGCAAATTATATAACTCCCACTAAAAAACACATCTCATAATGCATTTACGTCCATATTAGTAACATATCTATTTAAAGATATAAGGCGAAAAACTTTAATTTAGGAGTTAGGAACCATATCATCTATACAAATATGCTCTACTTTAAGATCACTTATGCCGATCTTTTTCTCGATAGTCAAATCATTTATCTTTATGTATTTGGTTACTGTGATACTTTAAAATTGTTAACAAAATTTACAGCAAAACAATTATTACAATACAACTGGATGAACCTAAACACAAAATCATCAAACAACATAAATATTTTGTGAGGTTCATAAGTCAAATAACCTTAGTAGTTTTGCTTCATAGCATACCATAAATTTTATTTAAGATTTTTTTTAAATAAATTGCTCCAACTACACCAAAAATATAAAACTTGATGTGGACTTTAGTTCAACCGTATTGTTAGTAAAGTAAAAATTGTACTAACTCAACTTCTCAATATATAATCTTTTGTCATACTTAAGTACCGTGAAACCTTCTTGCTAATACCCTCTGATCGTTAGTAGGGTTCAACTGAACTTGCCAAAAAGACACATTACAAAAGCATTGTCTGTCTTAGTATACATAGTTGAGCTATTCGATACTCCCACTGAACTGATATATGATATTTTCCTTATGGCTTCCGCTAGACATTGTTTTAAGACAATCCTTTATATTCAATTATCACTTAAAGAATCAAAATATTTTCAGGTTTGTAATCTAGCATACTGAATCTTTTTAAAATATGATCAATATGTTTCTTATGGGAAGAACCCAACAAACAATGTGAATAAACTATATGGATGTCATGACAAAAAATAAATATATCACTAAGATCCTTTATGTTTAATAAATAATATATTTGCTCCCACTGATTTTGTAGAATAATAAATATTCTCCAACTAACATTGGGATATATACACTAATATGTTAAATTTTATTTAAAATCAAATAAAATTACTATATTATGAAATCTAAAGCATCACTACTTGAAAACTTGTTTGAAACTATATATATAGCCCATCGATTCTATATTGCATGATTGTTACAATCAATCATTAAAATCTTAAGTATCTCAATAAGTTTTCAATCATCGCAATGTCTTATTAATTGAACATTTTCTCTTATTGTATATTACCATAAATCTCAATGAGTACTAGAAACAAAATCTGAAAAAAATTATTGGAACTAACACATAACCAATATAATTATTGTTCTCTCTTAGATAGACCTTATAATATTTAATTATGACTAATTTTCTTTTCCTGTTGAATCCATATGTATAGGAAAAAAAATTAATAAAAAATATCACTGTCACCCCAGACTTGTTATTATCTTGAATGATATGAGAACAATTACTTTTTATGGTTACACTAAGTTCCAATAACTTTGTTATTTGTAATTTCACAATTCTAATACATCCCTTGGTAACGTGTAACCCACCAAATGATTTGAGTAAGCAACAAAGTATATCTGTAATTTATTTTATAAATTAAATTATATAACTTTATATCTGTAGGACAAATCTAAGCTCTAAATGATTAAGGCTATGATTTCTTTTGGTCTTCAACTTAAAAGAGAATAAGAGAAACAACTTGACTAAGAACTCTGTTTAGGATGCCAATTTTTTTTTCAAGGTTTCACCTTTAATAAAAATAATAAATATGTCTTACTCATCATACTCCTTATTATCTCTATAAGAGTGATTTTACGCCTTTCGACAACTTAATTTGCTCAAGACAAATAATTTTAATAAATTATCTCATATTTCTAAAAAAAAAATTAAGTAGTTAACAAACTTAGCTCTTAAGTTGTTCAACATTACCTTGTTTGCCTTAATACTCGCCACCCTTATAATTTTAATACTTTAATGACTTACCTCATTTGTTTTTAAACTTTTTCCTTAAATTAAAACAAGTATCAATAAAAAAAAATAATAGTCAATAAAAGTATAATAATAATAATAATAATAATAATAATAATAATAATAATAATAATAATCTCCTTATAGGGTGGCTAAATAGGAATTACTGGTGTCCTTATGGATCTAATCCATACACCAATATAATGAATTTTTTTTCTTCTTATCTTGGTCATTTTAATTACCTTACAATAATTTACATATATCTCTAGATTACAGAAGTCAAGAGTGATCAAGAATGACAAACTTTATTACCTTTTTAACTCTTTCTTTAGAAACATGACTAAATCTTTATCACAATATATACGACTGTTTTTTATATTAGTCTTTAAAATGCAATATAACAAACATAAATATATGTGGGAGGTAAAAAAAATATTATATACAAACCACATAACAAAGTGCAACCGTATATCACATTTAAATCAAAAGAAATATTATCCTTAGAATCTTTTATTTTAAATGTAAAATAAACTTTGTCTGAAATGGAAACTGAATTTAAATTTTGTCTAAAAGACAATACTTAAAGTGTGTTTTTTTTCTCCCTTAATATCAGTCCAAAACCAAGATCTTAAATTAAATAAAAATCTCCCACATATTATATTATTGCATCTTTATTACTTTCAACCGTGTGCTTTTGATTCTATCTTAAGTTGGTTTCCACTAGTTTATGAATCTCCATCTGGTAAAAGCAAAATGACACATCGCACCACTATCTACACACAAGAAGCTGGATTGTGTTTTGATAGATTAGATTCATGAACAAAAACCAAATAATCAATACTTGATGTTACACTTTTAGCTAACCAAGCTTTATACTTTAGACAATCCTTTCTTGTTTTCTTTTTTGTAAAAGAAATAAACTTCACTTTTCTTAAAGCAACTAAATATGAGATTGGTTAAATTCTTTATTAGTCCCTTGAGCAACTTGATCAGTATGACTTTTAAACATATTATCTCTCTTGTGCCTTTAGTGTTCAATACTTGTAGAACATAACCTTAAGTCTTAACAATAATTTATCATCCTTATAAGAGTTCCTAACTTTCACGATCTTAATCAAACGTTATAATTAAAATTTACAAAAATGTCCTTATTCTGCATTTAATGAGACATAAAACCATTTGACTACGGTAGTCATCTATATATTCTGTAATATTATAATACTTAATTCTAAATTCTTTAAATTGAAGTAATTTTGAACAACTCTAATAACTATAATTTTGTTGATGAAGAAAGTGACCATAAAAGAAATTATAATATTAATTTCTGCTCAATTAGTGAAAGTAATCAAACCATTGAGATTTTACAGATATCACGAAACAATCACCTTTGGGGAGAATGCTTAACATATAGTTGTAAAACCTATCACATAATAACAGTCATGAGGCTATATTCTAATCTTCACAATTTATCACCTCGGGGTATATAAATTATTCTAACTAGTCACTCCTCAAGCATATGTTATAATGCGACCCTCTCAATTTTAGTTCATAACCATCACCTTAGGGCAAATGATCATGCACTAAAATCAAAGACATCCCACCACTGCATGAAACCGGAATTAGAATATAATTAAGAAGGTCAATTTGACGACTACATCTCAATCAAACCCTAAATTCTCATATCCGGATATACCTTATATCACTTTCACATCAAGTATTTACATGATTAAATTAAATTAAATTTAGTCACAATCATATCATGAGAATTAAATCCAACTTATGTAATTGCTTTACGTCTTAAGATGTTGCAATTACACAAAAAAACAATTGTTTACTCATGATATATACATTTAAAATATCAATTATACCATATTTTGATTGCATGAAAAAACAATGTTGAAACTTTATTTTAAAATAAATTCAAATACTTGCAAAAATTACAATGTATATAAAACAGTACCAAGTCCTTATGATATTATACACATCAAATTGTACATCGTATTTTAATTGCAATTGATTCGCCTAGTTTAATATATACAATTAATATTATCATATAAAATAATATTACAAACAGGGTAATTAATTTTAATTGGACAAATATACCCTTAATCTAACCAATCAAATATCACCACTCAAACAACCAACTTATCGATGGATGGTGGGAGGTGACCGTGAGTTATGTAGAGAACTTGACAAGGAAGGTGACGATGGTGGGGATGATGGGGCTAGTTGGGTTCGCGGCTTATAGTTCATACGGTGTTGTACAAGGAGGTGGTGATGATATAAATGGGTCACCACAGAGAGATGAAGAAGATGAGTTTGCCTCGTATTTCCTCCTTTTTATTTCTCTGTTGGTTAATAGCTTTCATGATTAGAAAGGGTAAATTTGTTCAAATAAATTATATTGCCTGTGCTTAACAATTTTACCTTGTTAATATCATTTCCCTATATTTTACTCTGAATGTATGAAACATTGGAAAATAGGGACAAAATGTTAAAAAATTAATGAAATTTGTAAAATTGTATTTAAAAAAATAGCTGGAAAACAAATATATGATTAACATTTGATAAGTTTAAAGTTCTATATGTTTATATAAGAAGTGATGTATATCTAACACTAGATATAACTATTATTTAGTATTTCATCTTGTGTATCTCTCGCGGCGGTTCGGACTTCACAAACAAAATGCATTTTAGGTCTTAGAGCCCTCTAGAAGGGTCGATGGTGGGAAAAGATTACATTATTTTTTAGTCATCCAAAAGATCTTCAAGATTTTAGACCTCTGGAAGAACTTAGGGACAAATTAATATATGAAAAAAGAAAGTATGTGTTTTAGACACACACAAACTTATATGTGTCATGCACTTAATACGACATAGTTTTGATTAATAAATTTGTAAAATGTCCAAATAACCATTAATGAAAATAGTGAAATACAAAAAATATCATTAATAAAATCTTTTAAAATAATAAAATACACATAAACTTGTGTGTGTTTAAGATTTACGCTCCATTTTCCCTGTACATACATACATATACATACATACATACATATATATATATATACACACACACACTCTTTCGGCCTTTCCGGGCATTAGACCTCAGAAGGTTGTATATGTATGTATGGTTTATGATCTCTCATGGAATACATCTCTTAAAAGTTTGATTTTGGATTTGATTGTGAATTGGACTGCACTGTGTCTTGGGCCTAGCGAAGACTTGAAAGATTTAAGTGATGTAGATTGTGACACCCTAATTTAATACCGGAATATATGAATTAACCTAAGAGTATATAAGGTTCAACTCTACTTCATAAAATATCAATAACCTATTATGAATTTTTCGTTAGAAATAAGCTAAATGAAATAAGCCTATTTTCGATAAAAAAAATTCTATAGGAATTAGCTTCTTTTTTTATATATAACGAAAAGATTCCAAATCCATTTAGAAGAGCTTTTGTGTAACTAAAAACACTTTTAAATTAAAATTGAAAATATTTTAGTATTTGATAACTCTCCTAAAATATTTTTTAAAAGTAGAGATTCGATTTTAAAAATAATTTTCATGAAAGTAGAAAATTTGTGTTTTTGATTGAAGTATTTTTGGTTAAAGTGCAAAGTCCTTAAATTGTTAAAAAGAAAAAAAAATCTCATTGCATAACTAACCACTATTTTAATTTTTTTTTTACAAAAATATCTTTGTTAAAAATTTTATATTTAAAAATATTTTATCTTACCGCATCACACCATACAATTCCAACAAACAAATAAACACTCTTACATAATTAATTTCATGTGAATGACATCTTGCATGCCTCCAACTCCAAATCCAATTATTTACCATATATTCAACAAATTTGTCCCCTTAATTAGTTGTCCCAAACTTTATCATTAAATCATTTATGCTTAACAGAAAGAGGAACGCGGTTAAAGTTTATGAGGTTTTGCATGGCTACTCATGTGCATAACCCCAATGGTAATTTATCCATTTGATAATTTATAGTTTCATCCCCTTTTCTTCAAACATTTCAGTGGATGCAAGTTAAGAATAGTTCTGGAAAGCTCCATCTAGAATATTTTGGGATGTCATGTTCTAGATTTGTTTTATAAGATCTCTAACCCGTTGGAAGCTAGAACCCTCAAAATTTTTACTCTAGAGGCCCTCTCATGCTTAACTTATTTATGCCCAACTTAATTAGCACATTATGTGATATCGGGGGAGAAAGTATTTCTCTCTTAGTAGAGGTTTGTCTCTAAAATATACTAATATGCTATGTATGCATGTATGTACCTTTACCTATATGGATTATTCGGTGGTAAAATACTTAGAGTGCCATTTCTTGTGAGAGAAAAAAAACGTATAAACTACACTTCTTGAGGGGTCGCGTGTGACATTATTCCATTGCTTATATTTTGATTTCCTCATTGTATAAAAAAAATATAGAAAATATTTCTTAAAAACTTATATTATGTCTATGATTTGTGAAATATACACGTCACATTGTCTCATTGTTGTTTTTTTCAAGTCAACTTTATAAGATTATTGGTAGACTTAGTAAATGGGCTGAGTTAAAAATGGACTGGACCAAAAAGGCCCAATTTTTATTAGGCTCTAAAAGTGAGGCTCATGGCTCAGGGTACAATGGGGGTGGGCTAGGCCAAGCCATGAGTTTTTACATATTTAAAAATGATGTAGAAGAAAACAAACAAGCAATTTCAATTTCAAGTATATAGAAAGAAATGGAACCAGCCTTTCAATAAAGAGATTGAATTAAAAGATTAGAAACAATTAATTTGAGTAAGATGAGTGGGAGATAGAGAGAATATATGAGTTAGATTTGACTCTTAACTTTAAATTAGTGTTATACTTGATACAGTTATACTGGATACACTTAATAAACTAAATTAATTCTAAAATGTTATTAAGAAATAGGTTAGATTGGGTTGGGCCAAAAAAACCCAGATTTTATTAAGTTTAAAAATATAAGTCCAAAACTCAATTTTTTATGATCCTGGACTATGTTTATCGAGTCTAATTATTGGGTTTTGAAATTTTATAAATGTATTTGACAAAAACAATAATCTCTTACAAGGGCATGTAAACGTAACTTGTCATAAATTTATATGAATATACTTTTGCTCGAGGAATTAACATCATGAATATCTATAATTTGAATTACTCGTTAGTCAAAGATAATAAAGTCAAATTCAAAAGTATGCAAGTACATACAAATGAAGATGAAGGGATATTGCATATTATTTACATAAATAATTATACAACAATAATATTATTTTGTGTAATTGAATTCAATCTCTCTTCCGTGAATTATGTACAAAAAAAATATATTATAATTTTTTAAAATATTATTATTACAAATGACATCTCACCCAAAAACTTGAGGCGTATTTCGCCTCCCATGTTTTCTTAAAAGTAAATTCGCATCTTTGACCATTTTGTCTCACTAAGGTGTGATCAACCCATAAAAAATTATTGGACGGTCCAGATCAAACTCTAAAAAACCCATAACTATGTAATCCGCAACACAAAATCATAACTTTCTAATATCCCAAAAAAAGAATTCATCGAGTCGCGCGTTTTTTATTGAGAGGGAGTTTTTTGGCGGGTGGACTCTAGGATCAAAAAGTTTTGTAAACGAGGGTCTTTTGGTCATTTAAAAAATCCCGAGCAGTCTAGGGTTTTCCTCACTCCCTTATAATTAAGCGTATATTTTTATTTTGCCGCTTCATCTGCTACGATTAGTCTTGTCGGTTTTCCTTTTTTTCTCTCTCTCTCTCTCAGTCACTCCGAGCTTGTGCATGTCGGTTTTGTTTCATTCTTTAGCCGAATTCCTATACATTTTCAGCAGCTCTCTTATCTTTCTCTAATTCTTGCAGCTTTCTTCTTCACATTAGTATAGGTAGGTGGCTGTAGCTTAAATCTCTGATCTCCATTTTCTTAGAAAAGATCACAAGTGTTTTTTCCAGCTCTGATCAGCTATTGTTCTTTCTGGGTTTTGCTTGTTTTTCTATAATTTCACATAAATTAGCTAAAGGTTTAGTTTGATCAAGTTTTTGAGTGACTAATTTCAGTTTAGTAGCATCTCAAACTAGTTTGATCGATCATTTTGAAGTGGGTGTTGATTCCAATGGTGGATCTAAGTGACAAAGTGAGTGATCACTAGCTTTCCCGTTGTTTGTTGTTGATTTTCTTCGTTGATCAGTGTCTGATTTGATCAGGGTCTCATTTGATTTTGTTTTTTTTGTACAGGGATCAGATTCTGAAGAAATGAGTAACAAAACACCAGACGGGGTTTCATCAGAGGAAAACCAACTTAAAATTTGTGCTGATTGTGGAACCACCAAAACCCCACTTTGGAGAGGCGGCCCAGCTGGCCCTAAGGTATACACTATATAGATAGATAAATTCTTGATTTGTGTTTGATAAGTGGGTTTAATTAGGGGTTTTTTCAAGAATCTAATTTTATGATCTGGGTTTTGTTTATGTGATGCAGTCGTTGTGTAATGCTTGTGGGATCAGAAGTAGGAAAAAAAGAAGGGCACTTTTGGGTCTGAACAAAGAGGACAAAAAATCAAAGAAAAACACAAATACCCCCTCTGTCAATACCTCTAATAGTCAGAGTGATGGTTCAAGTAACAGTGGCATAAATGGTAATAAATTGGGGGATTCTTTGAAGAGAAAACTGGTGGCTCTAGGGAGAGAGGTGGTGTTGCAGAGACCGAGATCAACAATGTCAAAGCAGAGGAGGAAGTTGGGTGAAGAAGAACAAGCTGCTATGCTGTTGATGGCTCTTTCATGTGGCTCTGTTTTTGCTTAATTTACTACTAGTTTTTTTTTACCTAGTGATTAGTATAAGTATGTGAAAAACAGCTGTGAAAATGTCATCTTCCAGTTTGTTTCCGAGAGATTTGTTTAATTAATTACAGTGCTAGTTTTAATTGTTGCCTTGCAGTTTAATAGTTCTGAATGAACAAGCACAAGAATTGGAAAATTGATTCTAATTCCCATTTTGGTACAATTGTTGTCTCATCATTGTTATTGAATATTGATCTTCTTTAAATAGGAGGAGTATATACGTACTACAAAATTTCAATTATATTTTATCTGTTGCATGGTGAGAAGAAATTATTATAATTTTGTTCCGGCAAATAGTATATTCATGATTAGATGGAAAGATTGGGCCATGCTATTCGTTAATGTCAATATGTCCCTTTCACAATTTTTGTTAAAACATATAGTATTTGATAACAGTAATAAGCTAGATTTTGTTGATTCACATTTTTATCATAAATGATGCATTAAACAATTACTCTTAAATTTTTAAAAATTGTGCTATAAAATATCACTTAAACCAAGTCTTCTAGTACTTAATATGTTTTGAATAGTTGATCCAAATTTGGGTTTGTGCAACAGGAAAAGTTTGTTGGTCCACATTAGTCCCTTTGTCTCTTTTGGTGGCACCTTTACAAAAGAATTCTTTAAAGAATTCTTTTTTAAGTATTCATGACAATAATAACAAGAGAGTGAAATTTATTTATTTTTATTTGTTATTTGTAAATTTTAAAAAAATATTAATGATTTAATTTTTTATATAATTTTTATATTAAATATCAACTTGTTTCTCTTTTATTTTTTTTAATGAATTTTTAAAAAATATTATTAAAATTTTATAATTATTTTAGTCAATTAAATAATATATTAATTATATTTTTTAATTTTTTAATTTTTTTTAAAAACCACAAGTAAAAAGTATCATTTAACCAAATCTTCTAGTACTTAATATGTTTTGAATAGTCGGTCCAAATTCGGGTTTGTGCAACGGAGGGAAAGTTTTTTGGTCCACATTAGTCTCTTTGTTTTTTTGGTGGCACTTTTACAAAAGAATTCTTTAAAGAATAACTACTTAAATATATTTATTTCAATTATCTTGAATCCATTTCTTTTTAATTATTATTGGTAGAAATTATTGAACAATTACTAATTGATATCGGTCAAATCAATCACTAAAAGATCTGGTCAATGAGACCTTAACCTAATAGTTAAAAATTAAGACTGAAGTTTGATTCTCACTTATTTCTTTATATGAGGTTTGATTGGTTGTTGATGTTGTAACAGTGATAATAATAATGTATTTATTAATTTTCTACTAAAAAAAGGGAAACAAATTAGTGAGAATTTTATTTTTAAAATAAATAATTTTCAAATTGTATCTATTCTACCTCGCATGCTATAAAGTTTTTCTATTAGAATGTCAAGAAACTGATATTATAAATGTAGTATAAGTCCGTTAAAAAAAACTAAGGCAACAAAATGATTACGTTATCGTTACAATTATTTTTTCAGTATTCATAACAAGAAAGTACACCCACCGTCACGTATTATTACTATAATTCTTTCTGAATACGTAATAAGAAACTATTCTATCGTCATGGATTGGAAATAATACTCTTTTTTTTTGTTCTATAGCCTCTTTTTTTTTGTTAAAGAACTTATATATATATATATATATATATATATATATATATATATATATATATATATATATATATATATATCTTTTGACCGTAGTTAAAAATACAAAAGTGATAACAAATAATACTCTTTTTTATGTAAATAGTACTCATTAATGGTGTAATAAAAATTGCAATTATAAATGTATCTTAAATTTTGAGATTGACTAAAATAATATATCTTTAATTTTTAAAATGATAGAATAAGTTTTTAGAGGTCACCGGATGTAATTTACTATAAACTTCATAGCAGCTTGTTCGTCTTCACCCAATTTATTATAAACTTTATCTAATATATTTTATTTATATCGTATGATTTATTCATTTCTCATCCAAAGAATAGTTACTGCGAATTTCATTCTTAAAAGGGGTTAGAAAGTGAGGGGATAGAGAAGAATAAGTCCCCCCAAACATTTTGGGTGACACTTGTACATCCTAAAATCACAGCTAGAGGTAGAGCCCAAAGGGAATCCTATCCTCTTCTTATTGCTCTCACGAGATAAAAACATTAGCCGTTATACCCTCTGACGTTGACACGTGCAGTTTTTTTTTTTTTGTTAAATATTTTTCTAAACAAATTACTACTAATATTTATATACGTAATTAATAATTAAAAAGTCTGATATAAACATTCAATATATATTATTTTTTTCTTAACGCTATATTTGTTTGCAAGAATTATACTGGCGATAAGACTATTAATCCCAAGTGTTCTGTTTGTTTTCAAATTTAGACTTAGAATTATTAATTCAGAAATTATAAAATGACTTAATATGAAAAATTATTTAATATCATGTTCAACCAGATATTATAATTTCAAAATTATAATTCTAAAACTTATAAATGTTTTTGTTTTTGGTCAATATTTTCATTTGTTAGTTAAAACTATATAAAAAGATTTATACAAATATCATTTCGATCTCTTACATACAATATCTATATGGCAGCTCAAATATTCAATGTTGGGCCAAATTTTATGTGAGAGAATTGTGAGAGAAGAAAATGGAGAATAAATAATTATTCAATATTGGGCCAAATTTTATGTGAGAGATCATATCATATAAAAAGGTTGATAAGCATTGTTTGATAAGTAAGAAAACAGAATGGGCTTAGGTCTCTTAGAAAAGTGTGTGGATAAGTAACCAACGTCATAGGGGGTGGATGGATCGCATTCATATAACTGAAGTCTAATTTATTTATTTTTTAGGGTCCTTTACAGAAATATACAACAATTAGTAAAATATTACAAGAATAATGCACTAACAAAATAATTACAAAAAGAATAGTGCATTAACAAAATAATTACAAAAATAGTGCAACAAGATAAACTCATTAAATCATTCAGTTTTCTAAAAATAAAGAATGCCTTAAATCAAGGAGAAGTAAATAGAAAATCATCCTGCAATACAAACAGAAAATTAGTACTACCTTCTAGCCTCTAAATTTGATCTAACCAATATCGTGGACAAAGAACCAAAATTAAACAAATTCAAACCAAAATTAAAACATAATACCTCTTGTTCTCCATTTCTGTACTCTCCTTTTCTCTAATACTATTTCTTTTTATATGAAAGAAAAAATAAGCATCTGATTTGTTCCAGTTCACAGAAGAAGGTTTGGTTTTCATTAGGAACCAAGTTACTTCAAATTTGATCTGCTTAGTACTTCGTTAACGATAATTCACACTTGTTGGTGATAAGTTTGGCTTCAAGGCATGGATGATTTTATTTCTCGCGCGAGGATATAGGTAATTGATGGAGAAGTTGTAACTAACCTTAATACATAGGTAATCAACCTTAATACAGAGGTAACCAACCCTTAATACAAAGGTAACCAACCCTTAATACAAAGGTAACCAAAACTTAATACAAAAGGTATCCAACCTTAAAACAAAGGTAATTAACCAACTTTTAATACAAAGGTAACCAAACCTTAATATCAAGGTAACTAACCCTTAATACAAAGATAACCAAAAATTAATACAAAAGGTATCCAACCTTAATATCAAGGTAACCAACCTTTAATACAAATGTAACCAAACATTAATACTAAGGTAACCAACCCTTAATATAAAAGAAACCAAACCTTAATACAGAGGCACCCAACTTTTAATACAAAAGGTAACCAACCCTTAATATAGTGGTAACAAAAACTTAATAGAAAAAATATTCAACCTTAAAACAGAGGTAACCAACCTTTAATATAAAGGTAATCAAACTTTAATACAAAGGTAACCAAACCTTAATACAGAGGTAACCAACCTTAATACAAAGGTAACCAAAACTAATTACTACACTTTCAGAAATTAGGTACCTCCATACTAGTGTTTAGTTACCTACATACTAGTGTTTGATTACAGCGGATAGGGAAAGAAATATGACTTGTTTTCTCAGTGGCTGGTATAGTAACTTCTGCTATCATTGAAAAGAGAAGAAGAGAAATGGTGTTGTGACCAATGGAGGAAAGGCGCCGCCCTAAGAGCACCATCTTCCCCTTCAATAGGAACACCGCGACTCCCACAACCGGAACCGGTGCCAACGATGGCTTCGACATAAACGATCCATTCTCCATTTACTCCTTCCTGCTTTTACTTTTCTCTCACCCAATTATAGTGTGTTTGGAATCCAGCTGTACTGGGTCTACTTGTTTGCACTAATTATGTAATAAAAAATGACATCCATACTAAATCTGTAAATATTTTTTTAGTGCACTTTTTTTGTAATATTTTTTAAAAATGTACTAGTAAATGTAATTCTCCCTATTTTTTATGGTATTTAAATGAGATAATTAACCCTGTACAGTTTAATTGCTTGAGCCCAAATAATCCAAACGTGGGCTTTTGAAGATACTGAACGCCACGATTTACAATACTAAGACTATGTTTGTTTACAAAAATTATAATCTTGAGATTATAATACCTAATAGAACATGGTATTAAATAGTCCCCTATTTTATAATCTCTAGATTAATAGTCTAAAGTCTAAATTTGAAAATAAACAAGACGTTTGAGATTAATAGTCTTATCCCAAGTATAAATCTTATAAATAAATATAGCCTAAATTTTTGTATGCATTGATAAGTGAATATCACATGAACAAAATAATCATGGTTACCGAAAACCATAGAATTGTTTTGGCACAGTTGTAAAAGGAGCCAATCTTATGTTTTGTCCACCCTGGACCACCCAATATATATATATATATATATATATATATATATATATATATATATATATATATATATATATATATATAAATATATATATTCTTTATTTTAACACAAGAGGACCCAAATTTGCCAATTTGATAGGGACCACCTCATGAGAATGCATGCCATCCAGCTAATAATCCACACCCCATGTCTCTCCCACACTACCTTATCTGGCAAGTATTCCACGTACCACAGCACACCAGTGTCAATGTGCTACTACTAAATTGATGATCAGTATACAATTCAATCATCTGACATCGAGCCTCAGCGTAATGCTAGACCTTATTCAATTTTAAATACTACTCTCGTCCCGTATTATTTAATTATTGTTAATTTTTTAAAATCAACTTAAGAATTTTTTAAATTTAAAATTAATATGTATTCTTTTAATTTTAATCAATACAATGATAAATATTGTAAACTATCTAAAAAATATTGCGCATTGTAAGTTATTGTTTCATATTTTTTAATGAGTCATATTAATTTTGAGTTTGAAAATATATCAAATTAATTTTCAAAAATCAATAATGATCAAATAATTTAAAACCGAAAGAGTATATAACAAGATTATTCAAAGGTCAACTTTGTAATTTCCTGTCCCAAAATAAGTCTCCTTTAATATTTTAATTTACATATTAATTAAGATTATTTAGTTTTTTTGACAAAGTCAAACCGGAAATAATTAAGATTGTTTAAGATACACTAAGATATAATAAACGCATAAAATAAAAAGATAAAGATAAAATTAAATGACTCATTTTGAAAAGGTATGTGCAGGAGGAGTACAATTTCCCTTTCAAAATTTGGAATTTAGGAAAACTCCTTTACAAAAACCAATATTACATAATAAAATCAGGTCACTTTTTGTTGACATGGGCCATGGTCTTAGCTACGAGTGAAGTAGTAACAAAAGGCCGATCATCAAGTGGCCCACATTGTTCCGAGATTAAGCACTAGCTAGCAGCCTAACATTTTATTTGGTGGGCTAACCCTATCAGATGGCCCCATGAATTTATTGAAGTGGTATTTTCCTTCTTTCTTTATCATGGAGTTTATACAAGTGTGAGAATTAACAAAAATTAGAAATATATCTCTCTCCAAAATGAGCTCTTTTATGTGAATATAAACATTAGACATAAATGTATTTGAATTTTACATATTTATATTTTTACCTTCTATTGGGGTCAAAATACAAATAAATAAAATTCAAATACACTCATGTCCAATTTTCATATCCACATAAAATTTTTATTCTAAAATTTGAGATATGTAATTTGTAAAACGACTATTTTCTAAAAATTATTCTTTCAAACTTATTACCAATATTTATTATAAAAATGTAGTAGTGAATGGTGATATGATTGCACTCGATCAACTAACAATAACAATAAATGTAATAACATATCAGGAATTTTATGAGACTTTATAATCTAAAAATAAAAATATATATTTAATTTTAATATAAATAAAAAAATAAAATATATTTTTAATTTTGAAACGGATGAAGGATATGCTACATGCAGGGGAAGGGATTATTCTCTTAGAAGTTGTACATTTTCTGACAAAATATTCTCCAACTCTAGTTGGAAACATTCCAATTAAAGGGGTTGTTTTTGAACTTTTAGAGTTGTATAAATTTGCTTATTCATCCAAATAATCAAATATCAAGCACCTTAAGAGTACAATAATATGCAAAATGTTAAAAAAAAATATGCTACTATTACCTTCTTTTAAGTAAAGTATAAATAAGATTATTTTTTTCTCCGCATCTATCTTCTTGTGGCAAAGTTTAAATGCAAGTGGTATTCTAATATATTTTTCATATTATTTCACATAATAATTTAGTAAAATTATAAATAAACCCAACGAATTCCACAGATACAAGTACAACCATGGCAGCTGCCAGGAATCACCATATCATCAGAAATCAGAATTTGGATTCTCTGTCCATCTGTCTGTGTGAGTGTGTGGTATACAACTTGTATATGTCCTAAAAGAAATAAAAGTTAAAGGGTGTACCACTTTTGAAAGCAGAAGAATATGCAAGTGGCACCTACATAACATGGCTAAGACATTGACAATTTTACATAAATGAAAAAGTAAGTTAGAAATTTTTTTTTTAAAAAAAAAAAATTGTCAGTCCAAAAATTTAATTTTTATTTTTAAACTATAAAGTGATATCAAATTTGGAAAATGTCATACTTTTATTCTTAATTGGTTGGGAATTATATATATATATGCCTCCAATACTATACTTCAAGGTAATGTTAGAGATACATATTTATAATTTTTTTATTTTTGTGAAAAAAAAAAATTGTTGTCATTGTAAAAATTCTCTTAATTTTGCAATTGATGAAGTAAGGCTAGCATTATAATATTATTATTATTAGAATAAATAAAATAACAGCAGTGAAGACCTCATATGATTTTATTTGACTAATTAAGAATCTGAGATACTGACTTTATTTATATTAATTCATACAGCTAGCAGCGCACATGGTGATTTCAAGAACATTGAAAAGAATAAATTACACGGCATTAAAGAGAAATAAATATTATCTTATGATCAGATAAATACTACCCCAGTAAAAACAAATTGACATGCATGTATATATATGTAGAAGCTTTATAACTGGCAATTATATTCGATCAAAAACTAAAAGTATAGGAGTAATAAACTAATATGCGTAAAATGTCAATAATTTACAGATTATCGAACTTCCACATTATGAAAAGGAAATCAAATTAGAGAGAATGATTTTTGCTCCGCAATTATAATTTTGGGAAATTAAAGAAAATCAATTTCCACACCTTTTAATTACTCTCTCTTTCCTTTTCCATGCTTCATTTCCCTTTTCCACTGTCCTACTAGCTTGTAGATCTGCGAATCTGACACCTTTTATTTTGACTGTTCTTGAAATCTGGACTAAAAAGAATAAGAAAATACAATAGAAACTAGAAGAATAATTAAATTAACAACAATGGAGCTGGAAATTTGAACAGAGGAAGAAGGTGGAGGGGTATGATAGTAAAAGGGAAAGTACGGCACAATTGGGTTTGGTGGAGGTGGCGTTGGATAGTTTCCGCCGGCCGGAGGATAGTAGCTTCCGGTGGTCACTGGCGGGGAGTTACCGTAGCTGGGCTGAGAGGGTGGCGGAGGCGGGGAGTAGTAGTAGGTGCCGCCGCCGCCAGAGCTGGGAGGAGAGGGTGGTGGAGGGCAGATGTTTGAGGAGGAAGCAGGAGGCGGCGGCGGCGACGGAGTAGGTGGCGGAGGGGAGGGTGTGGGTGGTGGTGGAGATGGGAGAACTGGGTTGTTGTTGCATGGGTTGTCACAGGCGGCGCACATTGTGCATTCGATTTGGTACTTTGATCCTACCCAAGAATTAGAAGTCACATTTCTTGAAAAAAGTAGTGATATTATCAAGAGATTGAGAAATGAAAGTTTCAATCTTTGGGTCATTTCCTTTAGCCGATGAGTTTCAAGAGAACTTAGGGAGAGAAAGTTGGAGAGAGAGGAGTAGGGGACTGGTGGTAGTACCGGATATATAGTGTGGCTCTTATCTTTGAAGCTAGCACTACATTACACTAGTGAATACTTTATGTGCACCGAGAGGCGCGTGTATTAAAAAAAGAAAAATGATTATACAGTCATATATTTTACGACTACGTTATATTGTGAGGGAAATTTGTTAAAATAAAATAAATTAAGATGAACTTTTTTAAATTTCATTTTTTGTTTATATATATATATATATATGTCGATTTTTATTGTATATAATTTTAACAAGGACTTTTTTTGGTGTTTTAAGTGTTATTTGATCTTCTTTCCAAGTGAGTCGTTGTCAAATAATTCATATTTATTTATAAAATTAATTATAAAAACTAAATAACTTACAAATGACAATAAACAGTTGTGACATGAGATAATAAGTTTAGACTGATTCAAAATTTAAAATGTAAATACTTTCTTTTATGGTAGTTGACAATTAGTGCACCAATATAGTGTACACAAAATTATGCTTACCACCCTAGGAGGAGAGCCATCTCCTTTCTTTTTATTTTCCTAGAGATTTTTTTATGTTTCAAAAAGGTAACGTCGGCACGTTTTACTTTGTGGTAAGTTACATTTATCATGTCAAGGTAATTGAAAGGGTAGTATAGGAGTCTTACTTCTAAATTTGTGGTCAAATTAAGGGCCCTACTATAGAATGATGTGTATCTAGCCGGTGAAATTTTATAAGGGTGTGAATTGAAGAAGAAGAAGAATATGGGCTTGAGTAAATGCATAGTTGTTCACACGTGGTCGAGTGTAATTTGCATGGATTTTGGTATGTACTATGTAGCGTACAGACAGACGTAAAGGAGACGAAATTGCTAATTATGTTTCGCCGACGCTAGAGACATACGGGAATATTGAATCGTTTAGATTTAATTTATAAAATATATTAAGTTTAAAATAAAATTTAATTAAAATTTATTTAGATACTGAGTAGAATACAATTTCGAATCGAACTCGAATAATTTAAAATTTTTGAGCGAATATGATCCGATTATTAACAAAAAATTATAATTTGAAAAGATTCGAATAATTTATTAAATTTATTAAAAAAATTATATTTAAATTATTTATATTTTGAGTCAAAGTCGAATTAAACATTTATGTCGTTTATGTGAATGCATGACAAATATCTTAGCCTTTCTTTTCTGGCCAAAATTTAATTTCTACCACGGCCTACATTATCTCTTACGTACCAAACTGATAAAAATTGAAAAATAAATGAAACTAGTAACGTAAGAAGCACGGGTCGATTTGAATGAGATTTTAATTTTTTTTATTAAAAATTAAGAAATAGTTTAAAATTAAATTTAAATTAAAAATTCATCCGTTAATATAAAATTTTAATTATTTCACTTAAAAAATAATCAAAACATAATTAAATTTTGATAATAAGTGTTAATTTCAAGTTATATATTATCAAATTATTATTAAAAATATATTTTATTACATAATACATTTTATACTAATAGATATCTAATAAATGGAGAATTAAAATAACTTTTTAAGTAAAAAAAAATATGTTTATTTAGTTATTTTATTATGACATGCATTCATGTAACTTTATTTGAAAAACTAAAATTAAATTGTGAATGATATGTGATTAAATTATAGATATAAATGTATTTGTAGATAAATATATCTTATAATAAATAGTTTAATCAAAATAAGAGTTTATAGATATATCTTTAATGATGACAATTAGGATAATGATCGATGTGTTTGGACTTAATCCTAACTCATTCTAATAAAATTATACATAATTATTAAAGTATTTTAACAAGTAAAAAATAAAATGTAATTAGTAATTATTGATTGAGTCAATACACGACCAATCAAAACCGTCCAAATTAATTCGACAACTCAATTCATTTAACTCAGTCAATAATTCGATATTACTCTAATTATATATAATAATAGAAATAGATTAAACACGGGTGCGAATTAATGATCTACTCCCTCCGTCCCAAATTAATTGCTTTTCTAGGACTTTTTTAAGTCAAATTGACTATTTTTAAAATTAATAATTAAGCATATATAAATATATTTCTAAAATTATAAAAATTGAAATTAGTAATAAATTGTATATACTTTCTTTTGGTTATAATATCTTCACCTATATGTTGGTAAAAATAGTAAAAAGATTAGTTTTAAAAATAGTCAATTTGACTTTAAAAAGTCCTAGAAATGCAATTAATTTGGGACGGAGGGAATAATATCTATAACAATCCCATTCAGTACTGACATGGATCTACAGCCGAAAGAACCAGACAAAATATAAGAAAACGATAAGAAACAGCTGAAAGTTTAAAGGAGGTTTGCTTTGCATATTTCAAAGCAAATGATTTCAAAAATAACTTTATTTTCATTCACCTTTTGACATTGTACGTGTCAAGCATGAACCCCTTTCCTATTATTCTAGATCAATGATAATACTAAATAGTGTTGATTAATTCTTTAAAAAATTTGGAGAGTACTAATCTAGTAAATCTACTAGCTAGGTTTAATTAGGAGTTTTCCTTTTAGTCCAACAGGCAAGAACTTCAAATACTTACCTACATGTTTTCTTACGGAAATTAGTAGATTAGGTTTGTTAAATAAACACTTAATTTCAACATTTTACGAAAAATAATTAAAACACACCTCCAACTTTTCAAAATCAAATTTGTCCATTAAATATTGATGAACCCACCACAGTACGAAGTTTTCTCTTTTTCTTTTTTGTATATTTTTTGGGACAGAATAAAACACACTGTGGACAATTTAGATGGATTTGACGAGGTACATGTAGCATGAGATAAGGATGGTGGGTGGTCTCACTAATTTGGTCCCAATTAATCACCCACTTTAATTGTTTTACAACTTAAATGGCATTATTATAGTAAAGATATTTACTACTCCCTCCGTCCGGTAATATAAGTCGTTTTAAAGTTATGCACAAGTATTAAGAAAATAATTGTATAACATTAAATATAATATCAACTGTCTATATTGTCCTTATATTGAAAAAAGAAAGTCTTATTTATTGGACAAAAAATAGTGAGAGAACCAAAATTATATTTAATAGTTAGGATAATATTAAAAACTAAACAATTAATGCATACTTGAAATTCTCAAACTTCATCTAAAACCTTTATATTAAGGATTCTTATCAGACCGACCATTATTCTAACTTACATTATTGCACATATGGGTGGTTGTATGTAAAATAGGATACAAATTAATGGACACTACGTGGTGAAGTGATAGTTTCTTGAAGTTACCAGTAATCATGGTTGTGCTAAAATAGTAAAGAAGTTGCACAATTAAACCACTTGCCTGTTTTGATTCAGAATTGAACTAAACTTATTAGCCATGTCCAAAAATAATACTCCATATCATAGAAAATTTTACACCATGTTTCCGAGTTTTTAAAGTCAAATTTTTATAATACTCCCCTTGGAAGGCCATATCCAAGTGCACAGTCACTCAAATTTAAGACGTGTACACAACGATGATGTCTTTTAAAACCTAACATTATCTTTACAAAAATAAGGAATTCAAAAATCATCCCTCTCCATCTCATAAAAATATCTAGTATTCAGCCCCATATTATGTATCCATTCCTGAAGTGACTCAACAATCACGTACATGAAGAACTATTTCTTACGTCCTACTATCCAGATAATTCACGTATCATTACCAACCGGTGCTACTATTAAAATTACACAAACAGATTCACATATCATTACAAACTCAATTCAAAGTTAACACTTCATCATGTATAATTTGTGTCTTTTGGTTGTGTCTTTTTTTAAACTATAAGATAACCTCTTGTCCATTAATACCATAACCAGGGATTCTTCATAATTTACATCCAGAGAACATTTACCAGCGAAAAAGATTAATCACGTTTAATCAACTAATAACAAACAATAGATGAAGAAGGGAGAGAACATTTACCAACGAAAGAGAGCAGCGAAGGAAAGCAAATCAGATCAGATGTGAAGAGCAACAGACAGGGAACGGCTGAAGTGAAAAATTATCATTAGGGTTATTGGGGATAAAATAGGGATTTTGTAATATTGAAGATGTTATTTTTGTCCAAAAAATAGTCAATCTCGGTCATACCACATCTGAATAGTTTAGCTTTATTTTCTATCTTAACGATTTAGACATTTAGAGGGAAAACAATTTTTACCAAACAACTTTATGTCTCTTAGTGAATAAGAAGTGGGTTATTAAGATACAATCAAACGCCACCTAAGAAAAAGAGAGGAAAGCTAAGAAAAATTGTAATTTTTCTTAGAAATCCTATGTTTGTAAGGTTTTAAGTCAAGAAAGGTAAGAAAAGAAAAGAAAAAGAAAATTGAGCCCAATTTTTCTTAGATATTTTCCTGATCCGAATGGGTTTAATGAATTTATTTTAATCTCGTAATTATCCTTACTTGCAACACATAACCATTAAGTATGTTATTATATTCAATATGTAAGGGTACAATAGTAATAATATATCACAACATAAAATTTCTTTGTTTTCCTTAGCAACTCACAAACATCGAATAAGAAAATTGCTTTATTTTCCTTACTAAACTCACAAACAAAATCATAAAAAGTTACTTTCCTATCATTTCTCGAGTTAAAAATACTTATGAATTCTAGTCTAGAAAACTCACAAACAGAAGGTTAACCCCTTTAACACGACTTAAAAAGTTAGCAATTTAAAGGAAGAGATTAAGAATGACAACAACTCACATCAAGTTATATTACAACCGAAGTGGGACTATCCTTTACGATTTAACTTAGAGTTCATATTAATATACCTTATGGTTTAACTTAGAGTTCGCATCAATACATCTAGATTTAACTTAGAATTCATATTAATGCTCCGCCTTGTAAAGTTGACAATCTTATCAATTCATCTACCCAACTATTCCCTCCGTCCCAAATTAATTGCTTTTCTAGAACTTTTTTAAGTCAAATTGACTATTTTTAAAATTAATAATTAAGCATATATAAATATATTTTTAAAATTATAAAAATTGAAATTAGTAATAAATTGTATATATTTTCTTTTGGTTATAATATCTTCACCTATATGTTAGCAAAAATAGTAAAAATATTAGTTTTAAAAATAGTCAATTTAACTTTAAAAAGTCCTAGAAATACAATTAATTTGGGACGGAGGGAATATAACGGTTTCACTCTAACCAACGCCTTCACAGTTATTAGTATTTAATTCGGCCTCTGAATAATTCTTTCTCTATATATTACCCTGTTTACGTGGCTCAACTCAGGCTCTTAATAAAAATATAATATTGCAGGATCTTCCAGTCTCCCAACAAATTCCAAAATTTGAGAGACAAACTAAAATTTGGTTTTGATATTTAATAGGTGAAACAATTACAAGTCCTAAATCCTAATACTTATAGCTCTAATGCAATACTGAAATGAATCTCAGCTAATATAAAATAGATCTCGGCCCTCGATACTTAAAGCTGTAGTTTACTAGCCAATACCCAATCTCTTCCTATAAAGAATAGTATTCCCAACATTCTATGGTCACTTATTGGCAAAAAGGCCTTTTTGATCCATGTAGTCTTATTTTAGTTTTAATTTAATTTTTATATATTTTTTATTTTATAATTATTCTTGTACAATTTTATATATGACCAATGTGATCTTTACTAAGTGTGAAAAGTAATAACGTGGATTAAAAAAAAACTATTAAATGCTAACATAGATTTGTTTGATAGTCCAACTAACAAACGAAGGATACTTCAAAACAAATACATAAAGCAAAAATATATTTAGAAAAAATAAAAAGCCCTAATTAACGCAGCAGAAACTCCAAAGCAACAACCATGGAGTCATGAAAGATAATAACAATAATAATAATAATAATAATAATAAAAGTGATGGATGTTTGATCCATGATCAATAAGGAATTACGGTCTCAAAACGCAAAACTCCATCTAACTCCGGCGTGAATCAAACATGCCCTATCATCTGCACCGACAAAACCATTCAAACTCACCAACCCAAAATCCATACCTCAAAACCCACCCAATCTACAAAATCTATTCCACAAATTAAACATGAGTAATTCATGGCAAACAAGTTGTGTTTTTTAAAAAAAAATTGAAACGGAAAGAGAAAAGGCAGAGTGAAACGACCCGAGTCCGAAAGAAATCTTGGGTCAAATCTTAAGTCTGAATCAAATTAAATTCATCCGAACAAGGCTTAAATCACTAACTCAATAGTATTTTTTTAGGTTATCTTAACTCGCCACAGGCTCATCCAAAAGTTCATGAGTGAAAAATACTATTGTTAGTAACTTAATTCTTTATATATACTGGACTGGGGTGTTACAAATTCCCCCACTTAAATTTTTGACGTCTCTGTCATAACTGATTACACACACGGTCCACAGATCGTTGCCTCTCTAATTATTGTTCTTTGCCTCTCTAGCTATTGTGGAATAATACCAGCTCTGATGCCAGATGAAACGACCCAAGTTCGGAACAAATCTTAGGTCAAATCTCAAGTCCGAATCGAATTCAATCCATCCAAACAAGGCTTAAACTACTAGCCCAATATCATCTTCTCATGTCATCTTAGCCCGCCACAGGTTCGTGAAGTGTGTCTGAAGTCGATTTATTTCTAAAGCACCAGATTTAGAAAAACAAAAAACTAAAAATATTTGAAGAGAGAGACAGAGGGGTTGAAACCGAGGCACGTTGTGTGCGCGTACATAAGATAATAACATACATGTTTGAAACCTAGTTTGACCAAAAAGCTTAAGCCAATAGGTCTTGTACTCATTCATGTATATTAATTCTTTATTTTTTCATTATTTATCTAATATGTTTAACTCATTTGTGATATCCTAACAATCTCCCCTTCACAAGTGAATTCATTACTACATCAAGAACTCTCCCTCACTTGAACACTTATTTTCAATCATCGCATTATCAATTCTTGGCTCCGAGAATGAGTCAACTTCCATTAATAATTGAACATCTTCTCTTCGATCACATTCTTGGCTAATCACTCTCGACTTTATCCACCGTGAGAAGTTGATTCACGGTGGATAACCACTCTCAAAAAATTATTAATTAACCCATCAAGAATTTAACATCACTTGACCCAAAAGTTTAAACTATTAGATCTTAGGTTCATTCATGTATATTAATCATTCACTTTTTCATTATTTATTTGATGTGAGATTTTAACTCACTTGTGATACCCTAACATTCTCATCCTCTGTTGTCAGCGTGGGTCTTCCTTTTTCGGCCCAAATTTATCAGTTGCTTGCTATTTCTTGGCAATGGTACTACCCTCCATTGAAGAAAGAGGAGGTGAAATTCGACTTTCTGACCAAACAGCTTGGCAAAAGATAACGAATGAACTTCTAGCTTCAGACTTAGAAAAGCACATATATATCATGGAGTGTCTTGTTTCTTGCAGGATTCCATGGTCAGAATTAAAAAGCTTCGCCCAAATTGATTTTAGTGTTCTAAAGTCAGATCCCCAATTTTTTGTGGCGTAAACGACTTGATATAGAAAGAGCTGAGAAGGAAATGTTAAAAGACTTCATTACCCTTATTTTCCACATAAAGTAGATAAATAAGCTAACATGACTTTTTACTATTTTAAAAAAAATTTACGTCGTTACCTCTCACACTTAGTAAGGGTCATATTGTTCGGTTACAAAATTATACAAGGACAATTATGAAATAAAAAATATACAAAGATTAAATTGAAACCAAAGTAAGAGTACAGGAATCAAAAATATATTTTTGCCGTCATTCATTAGTTATAACGATAAGTCTATTTATATTAATCCTGATTGTTGTTATTTTGATTCTTCTCATTATGAGAGTGATTATATTCTAAGAATTCAAAAAGATTTCCCGTTTGCTTTTATAATTCTGTTAAAATCTCCCTATTTGGATTCCAAAGAACTTGTCCAAAAGTAAAAAATATTTATTTATTTTTTAATAAACAAAAAAAAAGTATATATTTGAAATTGTATCAAATTTCAAAAAGTAAATCCAAACATATTCACAGAGATTGAAAGAAAAGAATAGATTTCGTTGAGTTTAGTTGGTCTGTTTAAGCTTAAGGCCCATCAGATGATAGCAAGTGATGAGGCTCTAATGTATTGATGATCTAAAACATATTTCTTGGGCCTTTTTTGACAATGTAAAGTCTGCGTCCTAAAGAACCCATCTTACATAAAAGCACTAGTAATTTTGATAACAATTTTCAAGTAGTTGAAACATCTAGAAAAAAATACGATGAATTATCTGTCTTTTGTGGAATATAATGAAATCTGTACATAAAAAATAAATAAAAATACTACTTCTGTTATTAGAGTAAAGAGAGACTCCTCCACTTTGGAGTTCCCCCACAAAATAATCCGAAACATGTCAAAGATTTGTGTCCACAACCAACACACATTTAATAGTACCACTAAAATAAGTTTGTTGCTAGTTCCTCCTACCTAAGCAGTCAAAATTTTTGCATAACATGCTTTTCGCATCTCATGAAACTTAATCATACACATTTTCCTTCCCCATCTTCTGATGTAATTGATCCTTCTGATTTGGAGTTTCTTGAACCTAAAATGAACAAGCAGAACAAACTATTCACATCAGAAAGATTTAGGTGAAATATCAACATCCTTTACTTGGCAGGCAGTTGGCCTTGAATAAAAAAAAGTTGGGAACTTGGCAGTTCGATTGCAGCGCAGACGTTTAACTCAGCTGTAAGGCTCCTATGTACAAACCAGAAACTGCAAACATTCAAATCGCTGGAGCCGAGGTGTGCTAAACAGGAAGATTATCCAAAGAATACCCGTCAAAGCCAAACTCATTTTCAATCCCTCCTATGCCTTCTTGCTGCTAAATATAAGTGGAACAATATGAGATCAGTAAAAATCAATAAACAAAGGTATTCTTTAATTGGGATCAAGATGCAACTTTCTAAAAACAAGGGGAAAGAAGACTGACCTGCTTGAGAAGTGCTGACATAAGGTCCTCCTGACCATATTGTTCAGCCAATAGAGTATTCTGGTAGCTCCCTTCGGGGAGTCTTTCAGCCTTGACCCTTGGTGAATTATTAGTGAAATAAGCATTAAGCTGTTGACCAATGTTTGGCGTATTCCTGTGTCCACTTTCTTCACCTACTGAGAACATTCCCTTGCCAAGAGATGAATTTCTGTTGTGACCAGTCGTTTGGCTAATAGATGAAAAGCCTTGTTGAACTAAAACTGATGGGGACGCATCAAGGCTTCCTTGAATATTTGCATGTTGGGAGGCGTCAAAGGTCAATCCTACATTCTGTAAACCCCAATCTTGAGATTTGTGCTGATGCAGATCATTAAAAATATCATAACTTGGACCTCCTCTGGATCCTTTCATTTCCATGCAGGACTGTTCTTGGATCACCCCTTTAGATGCCAGAGATGAAATTCCTGAATTGCCCCCAAGAGGAAAACTATTCCCCGACATATCTGCATTGTGGTTCACTGAGAAATCTACCATTGAAGAGGCTTGAGAAACTTGATTGTATACTGGTCCCCTAACATTGTCAACTAATGCATTTTGTGCCAAAACTCCACTTGTAATCCCATTTGATAAAATAGGCTGCCCTACGGACGATGGAAGCCTCGAGACATAACTACCAATAGTGTCGTTATGTATTGGAGCCCTTGACTGTGGTTGAGCCATCTGCGCCAATAACGAGTTACTCTGGCTTCCATGGGAGTTGACTTGCATATTCATGCCCCCAAATGAATGTGCAGTTTGATGCAAACTAGCAAGCTGCTTTGGTTCCATATTTGTAGGGATACCATGAAGGAAGTTCATTTGCTTACTGTTATTGGTCAGTTGTGGCTGTTGCCCCTCTCCAAAACGTAATTTCGGAGTTTCAAAGCTAAATATGTTCGTTTGATCAACTAGGGGAGATATGGCAGATTTTGTGGTAGACCTTCCAAGTGTTCCAAGTGCTGCTGCTTGGAGTGTCGCAAGACTCTGTGCTGGGAGTTGACCAGTGGCGGCATACGTTTGCAGATCAAGGTCATTGAGCGAAGATATGGACCCAAATGTTGCATCTGGGGTCCCCATGAAAGAGCTATTAAGTCCACCCTGGTGTTGTCCACTTAGTCTTCTAAGATATAGACGATATTTCTGCACCAAATGACCATTGTTGTGAGGGCTTTCTAAAGCAGGGTGAGGAAGAAAGTTCTAGATTGCACAAGATACAAAGAACGGTCACAATCACAAAGGAGAAAAAATGTCTAATGATAGCTTCTTTTACCATCAAAATTGCTGTTTATGAAAAAATCTTAATAAATAAACTAGAATTTACCTGAAGGTGACTAGCTACATTTTCTCTCGTGAGTCCAGGTACATTCATCAGCTCGAGAATTTTCTTTGGAACAGCCTCTGTATACGTAAAAGTCAAAACATAAGGAAACAAAAAAGATATATTGAATTAAACAAGTAGCTGTAATTGATGAGCATAACCAGATATATAATAAAACAGCCACAGATAAGTTAACATTTTGTATAACTTAGAAAAGAATGAGTTACCAATATTAAGCAATACTAAATATATATTCTTAAAGCAGCATTTCATATCTTACATAACTCGAGTTGACCTAGGAGTCAGTTTAAAATGAAACTAAAGTATTATGTTACCAAGGTAGGCATTGACATAGGAAAAATTCTCTACAGCCTCAAATGGGTGTCTGGTCAAGGACCAATCACTCTTTAGTAGTCTGAGAAAAAAAACTTTAAAAATCATGATTATACACAGTGGAGGAATTGTGCTATTGTTACCGAAAGGATTAAAGATGAATCTTATTGGTCTTTGTACTCGTCACTTCTAAGTCAAGGTATGAAAATTGTAAAAAGGATTGACTAATTTACAAAGAGATATTGAGTCTTCTGGACCTCCATAATGTATCAGGGAAACAAAACCTAACAGCAAAGCATAATTTGGTAAACCATACAAGGAAGAATCGAAGAAATATATAAAGAGGTTGGCAAAAAGGTTCGTACTGTCAATTCCAAGTTGATTAGCGGCTGCCACAAACTGTTGATGAAGCTCAACTGACCAGACAACCCGTGGTTTCTTTAACGAAGATGTATCATCCCTATCTTCTGCTTCATCTTCCTCGTCTTTCTTTCTCTTTGAGTTTCTCCAATTGCTCTCATTTGCTGAAGACGAGTAATCAGCATCTTCAGACAGCTTTTGTTGCCGATTTCCATCGTCCACGCTTCCCGATTGCTCCAAGTCCTTCCACTCATGTTTTCTTTTGCGTACTACATGCTGCCATATGTTCTTCAGTGCCTCTATACGAACCGGTTTGATCAGATAATCACATGCACCATGAGTTACACCCTTCATCACAACATTTTTACTATCATCCGCAGACATCACTGTTTAGTAAAAATAAAATAAAAAATATGATCATATTTCAAATTAACACCAATTCAATGCAAAACATCAGGTATTAATGAAAAGTCAATACAATCCAGAAGAAAGGAAACAGGCTGCTAAGTGCTTACTGATAACAGGCAGGTCCATCTCCAGCCCAATGTGCTCAAGAAGTTTGAACCCATCCATGTCAGGCATGTGAACGTCGCTTATAACAACATCAAATCCATTTTTGTTTTCCCGTAGTAGGGATAATGCAACCTCAGCTCGATTGCATTTGGTAGCTGAAACCCCCCAAAAAGAATCAAATCAATTACCAAGGAGATACTTGTATCTGGATTTATTCTTTTAGAAAAAAGATAAATTATAGTAGATAAATGTATCTGGATTTAAAGCATCCACCCAGGAAAGGGGTGGGGAAGAACTATCTGTCCACAGGACCACAGGCACAAATCAAAACTCTACTAGGTTCCAGAAATTTCAATAAATACGCCAAAAGTAAATATTCTAATAACTATAGATGTATTTAAATCTACATATAAATTTTCTTATGCGTAACCATATCCAAATTACTTCGTAACCCATTTCTGAATCTGTGCAAAATGAAAGTCAATGACTTTATGGGCAATACTACATCCAAATCTCAGAGTTCTCACTTTTATTTATTTTCTACCATAGATTCCTAATCTCTTCAGAAAATCTTAAAACTAAACCGATGAACTCGAGAAATGGCCTATAATATGAATGTATAAGGATACCATCTACTTCATACCCAGAGTTGAGAAATAAAGTTTTGATCTTTTAATACAAAACAATATAAACTGAGAGAAACCCAAACAAATTAACCCCTTTTGCAAATTTCAGTTCACAAAGTTAGAAGCTCACACACATACTAGTATGTATATATATGTACCTTCATAACGGCAAGTTCGAAGCATTTTCTCCAAGATCATAAGACAAGTGGGGTCATCATCCACAACAAGTACCCGGAGACCCGCCGGAAATTGGTCGGAAACCCCATCGGCGCCGGATTTCCGCGAAACACTCGAACTCGGCATCGACCCAGATTTGGTACCTTGACCTCCACCCAGATTCATTTCTTCAAAAATTCAACTCAATCCAACATCTCTATAAAGATGAACAGAACCCCAGAAATGGAGAGATAATAAACATGCACAACAGAATAATTTCAAGAAAACGCAAGAAAGAAATACCCAGAATCTGTATAGAGAGAGTTTAGATAAAACTTTTTTGATTCTTGGAGAGAGAAAAGAAGAAAGTAATTTTATATATTTGTGCGGTTTATGTATGTCAGATTGAAGAGATGGTTGTGCACTTGGACTCTTGGAGGAGTTAAATTTCTGGACTTTGTAGGATTTAATTTAATTTAATTTTTTTATTGTTTTGCAATTTTATTTTTTTTTAATTTTTGTTTCTTTATTAGTGGGTCTCCCCGTCGAGTGTGGATCCAGCTCATGTATGAACTGACTAACCCCACCCTAGCCGAAAGCATATTTCATACTACTCCCGTTTTTTATTTTATTAATTTCTTAAAAAAAAAGATACAATAAATTTTATTGTTTTATTATTATTATTTATTTTAAAATAATTATAATTATTTGTATTATAATTAAAATAGTTTTATATTTATTTTTAATTTTAAAATTTTACAAATTAAGTTAAATAAGTCACATGTATCTCTATTTTTTATGGCTATTCCTTTAATAAAAGAAGTTTACTTCATAAAATATAAAAATTTTAAAGATATACATTATTTTTTAAAAGTATTTAATTTTTTAGCAATGACATAATAATATATATAATTGTGAATTACTACATAAATTTGAGGACCAAGCATCTTATACTAAAATTAAGAGAAATAGGATTATTATTATTTTTATCAAAAACAAAAGTTATATATCAATCACGATTATGTTTGAATTTATTTGTGACATTGAATTGTTTTTCACTATTATTTTTATCATTAAGAAAAAATATGGCTTCTTGCGGATCATGCATCGCTCTCACACACTTATCCATTACTCCATATAATTTCCAATTGGCATTTGGCATTGCCTCCGTTAAGTTCGACGTTAATAATTAGTTGTAAGACACGTGATAATGTGATATGGTTAATATGTACTACTATAAACAAATCAAAAATTCTCCCAATTGGGCAATTTGCCATGTTATTCGCACTACGATGCAAATCCCATAAGAAATGCAACATAATTGATAATAAATGTTGCGGACAGCTCTAACAATACTATAGAATGTGCATTTTTAAGATCCAATCTAGCTCATAAACATACGCATTCTAATACGGTTCCAATAGAAATAGAAAATAAAAATACGGACGAATTTTATGATGAAATTGAATTGCGATTAACGTAAAATTTTAATGTTATGTTTAAATCGAAAAAAATAAAATTGATGAATGAATAGAATTGATAAGAGAATGGAATAGATAGTGAATTGATTCATTTTATTCTATCTTTGACTAGAATGAGTTGTTGTATACCCTCATGTTACGTTTGGATTGAAATAATTGAATGATTTAAAGGTATTTTAAGTGTATGTTTGGTTGTTAGTGATGATGGGTGTTGTTATATAATTGTAAAATTATCACATATATCAATTCTATTATAATGAATTTTATTCCACTTTCTCCGCATGAAATAAAAAATATGAAATGATGGAATGAATTTTGATTCCATTGGAATAATTTATTCTCCAAAATAATCATCAAATACACTATTTTTTTTTATCATTTATTCCTCTATTCCATTATCTCAATTCAAACGTAGCATCAAAGAATAAAATTCACAAATTGGTAAGAATGAAAATGGTTCGTTCCATTCTAATAGAACAATTAAACACAAGTTTTTTCATTCTATAAGAATGAGTCATTCCATTATCACATTCATTCAAGTAATCCAAATATAACATAAGTGATAAGATAGAATAATAATGTATGATTTTTTAAAAAAAATTTATTTAATGTATCCACGTACGTTGATATTTAATAGTCATAAAATTTATGCTCATATGTAGCAGGATTCAAAAATATAATAAAAATATACGCATTCAAGATACATACAACACATCAATGTGATAGTTTAGTGATACAAATCTCTCTCTATATGGTGTAAAATTATAAGCTCATACCTCTCTTCTCAATTGAATCGAATCAGATGAAAAAGGTAAGTTTTTATTTATTTATTTTTTTTTTTTTGCCCTAACTTCCCCCACACATACTTGACTAAGTCAAGACTATATTGCTTATTATGTCCGCAAGAATTCAAAAAAAAAAAAATGACCAATCATGCGTTACAGGTTATTAATTAGAAAGTACCACAAAAGTGAAATGTTCCTCACTAAATATTGAAATCGGAACTCATTTATATAGAAAGTGTCACAAATGTGAAATGTGCCTCATTAAATATAAATTGAAATCAGAACTCATTCTGTTTGCCAGCTCTGCTTATTATAGCAATGGCTTCTCACTTTCAGAAACGGTCCCACAATTTTACAAATTAATGTATACACATTTCAATTCACAAATTATACATAAAAAATCAATATATATATATATATATATATATTAATGATATATATGGCATACTAATGTTCACACACACATATATATATATATTTTAGGTAAATTATTATAAAAAAATAAATTATTTAAAATAAATAGTTATTTAATTTGAGATTAATTAAAATAATATAAAAATGTTTATCATGAGATAGAGACAGTAATAAAATTATATAAAAGCTTCATGCATATATCGCTTTCTTTGCTGGTCAAGAAAGGTAAAGCAGAGGCTTACCGTTCCCTTGCTGATTCCCATTTCACCCCATAAACCGCAAAATATACAAAACACAAGCTGACGGAATCAGTCTGAGGAATATATAATTTTTTATTTTTTAATTTGAATCTTTTCTTGTTATATATAAAAAGTAATTTTATTAGTATTTAATTTAGTCTCTTCTTTTTAAGCTAGCTCTTTCCAGACGGCCACACCTTCTGTTCAATTCTCCATGTAATGTCACGTGCATGCTAAGTTACGAGAATTCGGCATGCATGCCAACTTTTTCATTGAGCCTGGAGTTTACTTTTCTATTTACATGTTTAAAAATTATCTTCTGTTTTTTTTTCCTTAATAATTATCTTCTTTTAATTATTAAGTTATTCCAAACAATTATTTAATTACTGTTTTTAAATATATTATGATTCCCCCCCCGGTAAATAGACTTATTATGAACATTTACATTAGGATAAAAAAATATTTTTTTTATCAATTTTTAATATTATCTAGATATAAAACTTCACTAATACACTTTTTGTCACACGATAATAATATTATTATCATATCATCAATACTTAATTAAAGAGGTTAAAATTTATAAGTTTGTAGGTATGACTATTGTTGTGGGATCAAAGGAGTATTACTTAAAAAAAACTCTTATACAGACACGAATATTTATGTTAGTTAACAGTAAGTCTTTAGAGAATGATTAATTCTTTTAAATTAATATATAATTGTCTTTACCAAAGTGACTGTCATTTTATAATAAACTTATAATTTAATTGTGACACTCTTTAGGACACATTAAACATAAGATCATAATTTTTACAATCTTCAGAATTTGATATAACAATGTGAAAAAGTGAATTGAATTTTTTTTTCTTTTAATTGGGCAAAAAAGGACAGTATATTCCACTATATATCTCAAGGAAAATGAAAAGAATTGTTATTTTTTAACCATTGGATTCTAAACTATTCTCAAGTGTTTTGTCAGGTTTCATCTACCAAGTACCAACTATATTATATTAACAAATTTATTTTTCAAAACAGTATATTCACTAACAATATTTTTCATAATGATTAAAGTTAATTATATTTAATGTCTCAAGGTCGGCTTCAATCTCCACATCAGCTCTAGAGCCCAATTTCCTAGAGAAACATCCAACCTCTAAACCGTTTGGAGGTAAGGTTATCTTGTTTTATCCATCAAAATTTTCTTCTTTTATTTTATTAAACAATTAGTATTTTTTTAAAAAAAAAATTGTAATATTTATATAGTTGATTAAAATAATGACAAAATTAGAATAGAAGGTTTAGCTTTTTATGGGGAGAGAGATGCTTTTGAGGTACACGAATATGAAATTGAAACCAAGAATCTAGACGAGTGTATCGCTTCACGCCACCCCTTTAAATTAACATTAAATTGGGTTGCAGTTAATGGGGTATTGACACGTGCCATCACCTAAAATCTGATAAAAAGAAGGTCTATTTTACCATTGTCAACTTTTTTGTGCCAAAGAATCATGAGGGATATCATCATGTAATATTCTTTGTAATAATTCGGGATAAATTCTGAATTTAATTTCAAAATTCACTACATATATATATATATATAATAAATATATATATGCACACATTTTGATGTAAGACTAACTAGGGTGTTACAATCTTTTCAAGTAGCGGGTGTCTTTGTTAAGTCGAAACAAAGTCACATAACTCATAACTTTTTCTTTATCGGGTGTCTTTGTTAAGTCAAAACAATGTCACATAACTCATAACTTTGTCTTTATCGTTATTGTGAAATAATACCAACAATTTTCGTAAATGTGTCATATGTATTTTAATTAAATCTACTATTAACATGGGGTATAGAATAAATTTTTAGATTTATAATGAGTAGACTCATAAGTTATTAATTAATTATGAATAATAGTATAAATAAGAAACTAAATCACTACATTTAATCCCACAAGCATTAAAATTTCAAAATACCATATAGCTATGAATTTCGAACGAGGTATACTAATTTTATTATTTTTTACATATTCTTGATATTCTTCTCAAATCTACGTCTAAAGATATAACTAATTTGCATCAATTAATTCTTACAAATACTTCTCATCTTCTTTACTTTGTTGGTTGTACTCCTAAATCCATCGCAAGTTGTATGCATATAGTGATTGATATTGTCTGCTCATGGTTAGAATTAAAGATGAGTTATCATATTTAAATTATAAATTTATATTTTAGACTCAAGGTTATAAGGGTAAATGCGTGCTTTAATTATTGTTTAATCTATTGTATGTATTTGTGAGTGTGTGAAATAGAGTACTTGAAACAAGTGCTTTTCTTGGTTGGCTTATTTGCGGTTTGAAGTGTGTGGAGTTGTTTTCCCTAATCCAATTATATGAAGAAGAGCTTTATAGAGTGACACATTAAAAGTGTGTACAAGTAAAAGCATGTGCTTGTCCTTATAAGTGCTAAAAAACAAAGTAATATACTGCGACTTGATATATACGTCTACTTTTATAGGAAGTTGGTGAATGGTGATAATGCAATGCCGATGCGTAAGAAAGTAGATAGAGACCGTGATGGAATTGCTGCCCATATAATATTAGAAATTTAATCACTTGATATATCTATGGATTATTTAATCACATAAATTAAAGTCATATATCTCTCTATTTATAAAGTGGTATAAAATTAATTCCAAGTTCTTTGAGTTTTTTATGAGAGAAAAGAAAAGAAAGTTGTGACAAATATGGGCGGCTAAGGTTTTTTTTCTCAAAATTAAGAAGATTGAGAGAGAGAAAGAGAAAAACTTAATTTAGTAATATTTTTATAATATCAACTTTACTTTTAAATTTTTAATTAATCACAATTTATTTATATTTATGTCATAAGGATAACATACTAATGTAATAAAAGTGTACATTTTTTTTTCTCAACTCTTAGACAAGACTCGAGAAAATATATTAGCTCACTTTCTTTTTTCTTCACAAATTTTCAAATAAGACTAACGAAAACTATCTCATTTTTTCAAACTTTCTTTTCTTCTCTTTTTTCTTACTTTCTTTCTTTTTATACTTATTAAAAACTATCAAATACGATGCAAGAGATTGGTCTGGTGGTCAAAGAAATTTATTTACTTTCTTAATTTTTTGAGTTCGAATCTACCAAATGCAATGTAAGGGATTGATCTGATGATCAAAGAGATTTATTCTCTTTCTTAATTTTCTGAGTTCAAATCTTGAGACTAATACCCAGAATAATAATCTCCCATGCAGGGGTGCTCACTTAAAATTATTTGAATAGGAATTTAGGTCTCGGTTAACACCTATTTTTTGGTGATTTTTATGTCAAGTCATGCATCAAGAAGTTATATTTACCGTTGACAATTAAAAAAAATATAATAATAATAATAGAAGAAAGACTATTTCGAAAAATTGGGTCTCTAGTAGCTGCAGGCTATTTTTTTTAATCTCCATATCTCTTTTTTCTTATCCAATTATTAAACAAGAATATAAATTTTATATAGATCCAATTCTTAATAGTTTTATTAAAAAGTACTAATAAATGTCAAATAAACTTCAAATTTTTGGAGAGAAGTATTAAACGTAAAGAAAAGAGGGAGCCACTTTCAAGGGTCCACGCAGCAAGTAAACGGCAACAGACTTGACGTGTTTGGACGACTTATGGATTTAACTGACACGTGTGTTGTCGATACCTAAATTGTGGGCCTTTGAAAAACTGTAGAAAGAGGCCAGTGTCCATATTCTACAGAAAAAGTGGACCAACGCGGAGAAGGAGGCTTTGGCTGGGCCCCCATACGAAACCTCCATCACGTAGAGGGTGGGCCCATATTGTTACGTACGTGCGTGCGCTACTTTATACGTACATTGTAAGGGTAGAGTAGAGTAGATTAGCATGGGCTAATAAGTTAGACCCGGGAGATGTTTTCCTTCTTGTGTTGGAAAACCATTTTATCGTCTTTTTGCCCAATTACTTCCTCAATTCAAGTATGAGAGTATTAAGCTCTTTTTTTTTAATCTTTTTTTTTAATGTTCAAATATATGTAAGACACGTTTTAGTATATTTTAAGAATAAATTGAGTTCGAGAAAAACTTTGGTGCCAGTTTGTATTTCTTTGGTATACATTATTACACTTTTGTGTTTAGTAAGATTATATATGCACGATGTTTAGTACGATTATATATATACGATGTTCAATTTTATTAATTACTCCCTCTGTCCCAAATTAATTGTTTTTTTATGATTTTTTTTTAAGTCAAATTGACTATTTTTAAAATTAATAATTAAGCATATATAACTATATTTCTAAAATTATAAAAATTGAAATTAGTAATAAATTGTATATACTTTCTTTTGGTTATAATATCTTCACCTATATGTTAGCAAAAATAGTAAAAAGATTAGTTTTAAAAATAGTCAATTTGACTTTAAAAAGTCCTAAAAATACAATTAATTTAGGACGGAGGGAGTAATATTTTTGCTAGAATATCACTGAGTCATCGTTTTTCTTAATAAATTTAATCTCTAAATTTTTTTGTATCATATATAATTTCTTTTTAAACTTTCATTTTTAAGGAATATCATTACAAATTTATTGATTTTCATAATCGATATTCGATATCAAGTATCACATTTACAATGTCAATAGTCTCACACTAATAGCCAAAAATTACACTATATTTGTGACTATAAGAAAATACACACCCACACACACATATGTCAAAAAAATTATTAAATTTAGGATGATAGTATAACTTATAAGTCTGTTGTAGCGCATGATTACGTCAGTTCATACTCGACCTATTGAAATTAGTTTAGAGACTAGAATAAATTAACTTAAAAATAGTCTTAGAGAATGTAGTGGGTGCAATTTGTTAAGCTTGACAACGAAGGATTGAATGAAGAACAAGTTGTAAGATGTGACTGTGCTAAGTTTTAATACCAAATGAGTTATAAATGAATTTCTTTTTTTTTTGGTACAAAAGAGACCAACAGACCGAACTAGATAGAAATAAAAATATTCTTATAATCATTTGCCAGCACAGTTAGAGAATCAAAAGAAGGAGCATTACGACTAACTATTACGCATATTAAGAAAAGTAAAAATAGAAAAAAGATAATAAAAAATTATAAATTTATCTTTAGTGCTTCCACAAAGTTATAAAAAGTGATGAATATTTTTATTTTTTTTATACTAACAGATATACTTACCTTTTACTTTATATATTTTATTTTATTTTTTGGAGAATATAATTTTCAGTCATTTTTTGGAGACAGAAGGAGTACATAATTAGAATTGCGCCCAATCAACGCAAGAGCATCGACCCATCTATTGCCTTATACATGATCACAGTATTCCAAGAATCTCGAGCAAAGAGATAAGAGGTTCTCTTGGTTAAAGTTAATGCAACCGACTTTTAATATTTGATTACAAGCTACAATTTATTTTATTTTTTGTATCATAGATAGAAGCCCATATTATGTGGTGATATACACATTTTTCTCATATACCTCATTTCCAAGTACCAACCAAGAGGGCCGAATTAGTGGATCCATTGGCTAGGCCCACGTGAAATTGAGGGGGTTTATTGGGCAAGCCCAAATAAATAACCTTCAAAACATAAGAATTCTTCTGAAGACCTCCCGCATTTTATTCCGAATTTATAACCAAAAAAAATAAATACGACGTCGTAGCTGATTGACTCACTGTCTTACTTACACTAGCTTAAACACACGTCATAATAGGCTACTCGTAAAATGTCATCATCACCCCTAGTTCACCAATCAAATCACGAGCTGACACGTACGGGACGAATAAATTAGATAGTTTTGCGCATGTGCGTACGCCCTTTCAGTGACTCAGTCAGTCAGGTAGTTAGGGGCATTCCCGTAGTAAATTAAAAATTCATGCCTTGATACACAAATCAACAATTAACGTATTAACCTTTTCCTTTACATGGAAGCTTTTGGTAGAGAGAGTAGGAAGGAAGAAGAGAGTTCCCCTCTGCTCTCTGTCTTTCTCTCTCCTCCCATTTATTGGACCTTTCTGAACACCCTTTTTCTTCTTCTATATATATATATGTATATCTGCTTTGTTTATTTGATGACAGTAAGAAAGAGGAACCTTTACCATATTTGAAAGCGAATTCAAGAAATAAATTACTCAATTTACCCAGATTGAAAGAGGAAGCTTTCTTTTATTATTACTATTATGGACTCAGATTCTTGGGCTCGTCTCTCTAATTCATCCAGGCGTTATCAATTTCGATCGGGTCAGTGTATAGATAAATTGGGAAAGAATAATTGAAAGTTTGTGCTTTTTGGGAATTTAGAGAGTTTTGATTTTGGAAAGAAATGGGGTTTGCATTTTTGTTGTTTTTATTAAGGGTTTTGCTTTGTGTATTTTGCAGATCCTTTTAATGGAGGAGAGGAGATGGAAAGTGATGAAGGGTCGAGGCCAGAATTTCTATGTCCGTTTTGTGCGGAGGATTTCGATATGGTGGGGCTTTGTTGTCATATTGACGAGGAGCATATGCTGGAAGCTAAAAATGGGGTATTTTTACCTTTTATTTTCATTTGTGTGTATTTTGGGAGCTAAAGTTTATTGCTTTATGTTTTTTTTGAGTAGTTATGTTAGTTCAGTAGTTGGGGCACATGAGCTTTCTTTTGATTTTCAATGCGGTAAAGTTTTTCTTGAAAGTTGCTCATTGTAGAGGAATTGAACTTTGTGCTGATTCTGATTCTAAATTGCATTTATATGGCTTTCCAGGACGCAACTTTTGTATGTTATTTGTATAGTCTATAAACAGCACAGTACCTTTTGTTAGATTTTGTTTTGTTTTGTTTTTTATTATTATTATTATTATTATTATTATTATTATTGAGTATTAGCATCCGGAATTTGTTTGTGAATTGCTATGCTTTTGCATTTAAGAGTACATAAATGTTGGAAACTTATTTTGAACTAACGAATAGTTGAAATAAAGAGCATAGCTTTCTTGCCAAGGTATGATTAAGAAACCGTAGTATCAGTTGCTTGCGTACACTTTATGATGCAAAGCTATTGATGCATGTCGTGTGTACACTGTACAAGTGTAAATACATGTCTTCAAGCATTTTGTCAATTTTTATTTTTGAGATAAAAGAATAGGAGGAGATGTATAGGCATGAGTCCTGCTCCTAGAGAATACCATGCAAGTAAATTGATTATGGAGAAAATAATTTTACAGGTTGATAGTTATCAGAACTTTTATTTTTATCCAATTTTATTATTGGAATCAACTGCATTGTTTTTTTCCCAATCTTTTGTAGTTTTACAGTTGCATGTAGGAACTCGTCTTTTTGGATCCCTCCAATCGACATTGCTTGTCTTACTTTGATCATTGTAAGAGGTTTTAACACAGATTGAAATGTCCTCAATTCAGATTTTCTTTGTAATTACTTGCTGAAAGCTGCTGGCCTCCGATGCAAAAATGTAATCTCATGGTTTACATCTTGTGTTTTTACGAATGCGTAAGCAATGAAAAATGTTTGTATTATCAAAGAAGGATAGAAAAGAGTAAATCTGGTCATGCTTTAACACTTAAGTTTCTAGGTATCTGCATGCCATTGCGAAGAGGCTCTCCTGAGCACGAGCAGGAGAGATTTTGTTAAGTGTCCGATTAGAGTTGTTAAGGATTGTTGTCAAGCAGCTGCTTTAGGGACAGTGTAATAGTAAAAATGTAAAATAATAAGTATATGGTAATTTGATTGACTTGGCATCTGGTAAGATGTATGTATGGATTGGATGCTTTTAATGTCATGCTATTTGCATTGTTTTTCTATTTTTGGAGTTGCTCTTTACTATGAATCTGTCATTTGAATTATTTTTTGAGTTGTTTTTTTAGCACTACTAAGTACTAATGCTAGATACATTTTTTGTGTAATGAAGGTGTGTCCAGTTTGCGCAAAAAAGGTGGGGATGGACTTGGTATGCCACATGACCATGCAACATGGGAGTATTTTAAAAATATCCTTTTCCGAAAGTTTTTGGTTTCTATATCTAGTTGTCGAGGTGTAATTTGATGCATAATATAAGATTAATACGCATATATTGTATTATTATTGCTGTTGCAGATTATACCAGTTTTTAGGTAATAGGTTGATAATTTAGTTTTGTTTTATGGTTTTACGTATGCCGGATCAAAGGACTAGTATTTCTTTGGACTTCCTCCCGTAGATAAGTACATAGTCAAAGATCTTATATTTGTACTTTTGTTGCGACTTCTGGTCAAAAAATTGTCCTTTCATTTTAATTTCTGATTGGAATTTGTCGATGTCTAATCTTAGTAAAGACTTAGATAGGCTTCTGTAAGCAGTTTTATCTTCCTTAGTAACTGTTCTAGGTTTTGTTCTTTTAAGAAAATCTATGCGAGTATCTTTATTATAAATGGACTAGTTATTCCAGCTAGTTGCGTACAGAATTTCTCTTTTGTTATGTAACTTTTTAACCACTTCTCCACTCGCCTTGGGACATTTTGTGTTTATGTCTTTGTTAGATCCTTTATCACTGCAAAGTATTCCTTGTTAAATTTCTTCTATGTATTTTTGGTTCATATTCTTAGCTTACTACTGAAGAATTTCTGCTCTTCTAGGTTAACCAAGCAAATTTCCTATCAAACAACTTGTAATATTTCATATACATTTTCTGATTTTCATGGATAATTGTTTTTCCTTGACTAAAGATAACGTGCAGCGCAAGAGGCGATTTCGTAAGGGTGGATCTAATTCAACACTTTCTATTTTGAGAAAAGAGTTACGGGAAGGAAATCTGCAGTCCCTTCTTGGGGGATCTTCATACTTGGTTTCTACCAACAATACAGAAGCTGATCCATTGTTGTCTTCATTTATATGCAATCCACCTGCAAGTGATGAACCAACAAGCGTTGAACCTCATTCTTCAGATGAAGCTTGCTCTGTAGAGGATAACTTAGTTGAAGACTCCTCAGAAAGGTACTAGCAGTGGACTAACTAATAGCCTCTATTTCTTTTTTCTTTTTTTTGTTATTTTTCTTTATTAGTGTATAAAATGGATGAGATAATTATTCAATATGCCATGAATAATCAACTCTGGGTCCAAGAAAATTTAAATGTATGAATGGGATCCTCAGTCCTGCTGTTATAAGTTGTAGTTGAAATTACTGGAAGGCAGGTGGCTGGGGATCATGCTTATTATCGTACTGTGGTATCTTAATTATTTATTCTTTTTTAGGGGGGTCGAGTAATGTAAACATTTCTCGATCTAAGTTTGTTATTAGTATAAGATATGTTTGTATTTAAGTTGTAGCATTGCGCGCGGGGGTTGGTGGGGGTTGCTAAGTCTACTTTTCCCTATAACATTCATGTGGCAATAGTCGGGATCCATTAAAATAGGCAGGATACAGGTTTGTGTGTATTTAATTTACACACACAGTTTTGAACAACACTAGTCGGATCACTCATAGATGATTGAGAGATAACTTTATTGAGTTTAAATGTCAAATTCTTGAAAAGGCATTGACAATTTATTTGGTCATTTGCACTTTAATTGTGGAAGTTTACCGTCGTTTAAAGATAGTAGGATTATTGATTGATTTCTTGAATATGAACGGTTGACTTGGAATTGGTGGACTTGGAACAATTTTTGAATGCCCAACTGGCAGAAAAAAAATAGTACTCATATTTCATTAGTAGCAATTAATATATAAGTATTAAAGCTACACTGAATTCTTTTCATTATTTTGTATTTGAATCCCCTTGGCGAAACTTTTTCTTAGATTTGTTGATCTGATATCTTTTCATGGTAATTGATAACAGAAACATCCCACAGCCTCCGCTGTCGGACAAGGACCAAGAAGAGAAAACTAGGAAATGTGAGTTTGTCCAAGGACTGCTGCTGTCGACTTTTCTTGATGATATCTTATAAGCTGTGTGTGTGGGATATTGATGCATTCACTTTGCACTACTGATATTCATGTGCAAGTATTGGTTGTAGTTTCAACTTTGAAGAAAAGGAGGAGATATGCTTGTGTTATCAGTGGAAGTAGCTAAGGGAGAGATCTCTGTACCCCTGTATTGTATTTAAGCCTATATGTGCATAATGAAAAATAGTACTACAAACTTGTCTTATTTGGGTATTCATGCTTTTCCCCTATTACCCCTGAAATTTTCCCGTTGGCTTGTTTATTTATTTGTGAACTATGCAATGTTGTGGTTTTAGTAGACTTGGAATATACCACGGAAATGCCCCTTAAAACAGCTAACCAAGGAGTGAAACACCCCTTCTAATTAAGTAGAGTGAAATGTTCCATCTGTTTCTGACACCCGGTCTAAAGTGCATGATTATTATTGACTTTTTAAAGTCAATTTAAAATAATTTTAAACACAAAATTAACATAAATTCTTTTAGTTTTATTCAATGAATTTTGTAAATTATCAAAAAGTGTTAATTCATTATAAGATTTATAATTTCAATTTTTTTATAAATCATCTTAATTTTGAACTTAAAAATTTACCAAATTAATTTTTAAAAGTCAATAATATTCTTACAACTTGGAAACAAAAAAGTAAAAAATGTAGAGTTTACCAATGACGGCATATATGCCATTTTTATGCTTTATTCTACAAGTATATTTAAGTGCACATCTAGCGATACATCTAAATACACACACTAAGATAAAATAATAGTAAAAATATTTCTTTCTTCTCTGTCTATAACACTTTCTCTTTTCTCTCTTTACTACTCATTCTCATTCCGTTCTCAAAAGGATGAATCAAGGATAATTTTCACACTAATTAAGTTATTTATACAATTTGGATTGAGTATAAAGTTTCTTTCCAATCTATGTTTGTCTTTTGGGTTTGGAGAAAGAAAGAGAATTAATATGAACTACTCATTTATAATGTGAGGGATTTATTATTTAGCTAAGTAAGATACGAGATATAGTCAAGGGTAAATTAGTTCATACAAAAATATATTTAGTTGAATTGTTTATTTTACTCATACTTTTGAGTTTTGAGGATAAATTTTTTTTATCACTTTACTCATTTGTTTGGAGACAGAGAGAATACTATTTTAATTTTTACATTTGTGTCCCCTTGGATGTTTACTAATGCAATTTGACTACTAATAATATCATAATCATATTCTGATATGGCGCTGGACCAATTTTGGCTCTCGCTAGTTCCCAACTAGTTATAGGCAGATCTTTTTATAGATCATTTAATGAGCTAATCCAGCCGTCCAAAATGATCAACTACAAAATTACACGGTTCTTTTTATTCTCTTTTCGTTTTTGTAGTTACTACAATTTTTTTTACAAAATTCCTGTTCAAGAATATTAAAAATACAAATATTTTGATCCCTCGTATTCACATATATGGCGACAAATATGCAAATTAATGTATGATATATCTAATATGTATATAAAGAGGACAATTAATTTGAGACGGATGATAATATTGCTTTTTCAGTGTTTGTTTATGGTCAATTGGTCATACTTGAAATCAATGTACCTCATATTTGACTATATATAGAGGTTCAATTGGGAAATTGGAGTTGAAAGCTTAACTGCAATTAGCAGATAATGATGTTTTATTCATATGGTTATTAAAAAAATATTACAGTAATACACACTCTTGAATTGAATTGAATCCGACTACATATAACAACAAAACCAAACACCACACAGGGTTTATTAATAGGATATAGCCACACACAATATATAGATATATGAGAATATATATGTATATGTATATTTTGACTTAATTTGCTAGGAGGTAAGCCTCAACAGCCTTGAATAGGAGAGTTGACTTCTCTGAAGCATCCTTAAGATTTTCTTCTGGGATAACGGCATCACCTATGGTGTTATATATGGTGGTATTCTTCATAATGCTCCCTCCTTCGGTGGGCACAACCGTGAAATGATTAGTGATGGATTCAATAATGCCCAAAAGTAAATCACCTTCTATAATTGTGTAACTGTAGGTCAATGCATCCTTGTCAATTGCATCTATCCGGGTCTTCATGCTGTTAAATGGGGTGGCTGCAAATTAATTAATTATTTATCATATATATTAGAAACAATTTAATTAATTTATAAGAAAAATGCAACATATATATATATATATGTCTTGGTTCAATAATTTTTACAATTAATGACAAATAGTTTATCGTGAGATTGTATGTATTGTGTGGTCGTAGAGTATTACGTGTGCATTGACAATTTGTAGAATATTACGTGCATTGATAATTTATCAATGCATGCACACCTTAAAGATAGTGGCTGTTGTGACTCTATATATCTATATCTATATATTTATATATAAATGAATAAGAAATAATGCATGAAAAGGAAATTAATTAATTACCATCTCCTAAAGTGATGTGTTTGATGGTTCCAACTCCTCCATCACCCTCAATAATTTTGATACTCTTAATACCCTGCGGATAAGCCTTAGGGACAACGGTATCCATGTCAAGGAAAGAACCCTTGTACAACTTCTCAGCTGGGACTGAGGAAGGAGCCTCGGCTTGGGTCTTTTGGACACCCATGATATAATAATTGGAGTTTAAAATTAATTAATTAATTGAGGACACCAAAAAAAATAGAAAGTATATTAAGACTTGAAGGGTTGTGCTGAGAATATGGTGCGAAGAAATGAGAGGACTAGAGCTGCTATTTATACTACTGAGGTCTGAATTTCCTTTGGTGTGAAAATATATGTATTTGAAAAGTAGACGTTTCATTCCTTAATTTGGAGTACCACATGTCAATTAATGTTGCCTATCAAAGTTGAACGGACTTTCAGCACTTGGATGGTAGGCGAGGAGTGTTTGCCCACAAGACCATCACTTTATTTGAAAATAAATCCTATTCTGTATTTCGATAAATTTAAGTCGAATTATAATTGGAAGCTTATCAATATTCAATACATGAAATTGACAAGAATTATAAAAGAGCTTAACATCAATACTTGTCCATAGAACTGACAATCAAAAAATCAACGTAAATAACATTCACAATATATATCATTGCCGTTTGAAAATTCATCAAGTAAATGTTGTAGGACTAAAAATTATGATAATTATCATCAAACAATTTCTCAACATAAAAATTTTTCTTGATGGCACTTGAATTTGTCAATAACCCTTTTTTCTTTTGGAGTGCTAATCCACTTTAGACCGTAGTTTACAGATGTACATAATTCTTTGAGTTCTATGCTCTATTTTGCAATAAAACACTTTGCTTTATGTAGTGATTAGATATAATAACACATTATATAAATAAATACATGAAACATATTAATGTGTCTACTTGTAATAAGAATCATAATATTTTTACTGCAACATATTAATGTGTGTACTTGTAATAAGAATCATAATATTTTTACTGCAACATATTAATGTGTGTACTTGTAATAAGAATCGCAACATTTTTACTGCAAGATCCATCATTTTCATAATTTTTTAATATCTTTTCTTTTTTGCCCTTTCCACGAAGTAACTGAGCTGCACTTCAGTACAAAATCTTTCACATAATGTAGATGAGGATAAGATAATTTAATACAAGTTGGTCCAATTAATTAAGAACAGGTCGAAAGGGACTTCACGGATCTGTTTAGTCAAATAAGTCTGTTTGGTAACTATTTTTTTTTTTTAATAAAAAAAATTGTAATGATCAATAACAAAAACTTTGTTCGATGTCTTTTTTTGTTTTCTAAAAGCTTAGAATTAGTCATTTGACAGTAAAAAGGTGAAAATGCAAAAACTGCGCCTTAATTTCCAATTAATTTCGACAACGGGCTCGTGTGGTAATCTCTTGTTCTCTCATTCTTATTTTTTTCTCCTCACTCTCTTATTCTTTTTTTATCATATTTTTCTTCTTTTAAAGAATTAATATTTTTATAAACGAAAATAATAGTTCAACGAGTTATTTCTCACATAAATAATAAATGAGACGTCTCATATATATATGTGAGAAATATCTTGTTGAAATATTAAATTCTTAAAATTATTGCACGACTTATAATAATATTCTTGTTCATATCTTTAATAACATTTTTTAACTCTGAAATTTATTTAAAAAATAATAATAAAATCACTCTGTCAGAAATACTAGTTCTTATAATTAAACAGCACAGTGTGTGCAAGAACAGGGAGAAGAATTTAACATGACGGAGAGCCGCCCGTTTTGAATAGTAGGAGTAGAATTTTGGTGGGTGCCTCTGCTAGACAGGTTGATTTTTGCTAAGTGATAGTGTCCGTCAAGACTAGTCAACAAAATCCAATTTAATACCCAGAATTTCAACAGAGATCTGGTTGTCAATATTGAAAATGACAAAAATAAAAAATATATCTTCAATTTTAAAATAAAAAAATAATTATAGGAGTTGTGAAATTGCCAAAAGATAATATGATATGTACAATGATAATAGTTCAATTTCAGATATGTATGATACATGATGTATAAAGAGTAGAATTCTTGAAATCAATGTAACTCATATCTGACTATATATATAGAGGTTCAATTAGGAAATTGGAGTCGAAAACTTAACGGCAATTAATCAGCAGATGATGTTTTATTCATACGGGTATTAAAAAAGTATTACAATAACACACAACTCTTGAATCCAACAACAACATATAACAACAAAGCCAGGCAACACACAGGCCAGGCCTGGTTTATTATCAAGAAAACCAAATAAAGCCGCACACAATATATATATATATATATATATATATATATAGTATTTTTTGAGTTACTAATTTGCTAGGAGGTAAGCTTCAACAGCCTTGAATAGTTGGATTGACTTTTCGTTGGCATCCTTGATATTCTCTTCTGGAATTACGGCATCACCTTTGGTGTTATATATGGTGGTCTGTGTGATGATGCTCCCTCCATCAGTAGGCACAATCTTGAAATGATTAGTGATGGATTCAATAATGTCCAAAAGGATATCACCTCCTATAATGGTGTAAGTGTAAGTAAATGCATGCTTGTCAATTGCATCTATCCGGGTCTTCATGGTGTTGAATGGGGTGGCTGCAAATCAATTAATTCCTCATATATATTAGTAATTTGGAACAAATTAACATTAATTCAGTACTCCTTAATTATACACATGAGAAACACATGCCATATTACTTAATTATAAGTTAGAATGCAACATATAGTTATATATATATACACACACAACGGTTCTCTGTTCGTTCGCGAACCGGCTATAGCGATGAAAAAAATCGTCGCTATAGCCGGTTCGCGAACAAACAAAAAAAAAAAAAAAAATATATATATATATATATATAGGACTTGATTCAATACTTTACAACGACAATGATTTTTTTAGTCACCCACACATAATTTAATTGATCAGCGCACATCTTAAAGATAGTGGCCGGGAGTTTACTAATTAATAGATTAAAGAAAGTTGATTAAAAATTAGTGCATGAAAGAGAAACTAAATTAATTAATTACCATCTCCTAGAGTGACGAGTTTGATGGTTCCAACTCCGCCGTCGCCCTCAAGAACTTCGACACTCTTAATACCCTCTGGAAAAGCCTTGGGGACGACGGTGTCTGCGTCAAGGAAAGAACCCTTGAACAACTTTTCTGCCGGGACTGGGGTAATAGACTGGTTTTCGGTCTTTTGGACACCCATGATGTGTTATGTTTTTAGAGTAATTGAGCACACAAAAAAGAGTATAACAAGAGTACTTGAAGGGTTGTGATGAGAATATGGTGTGAGGAAATGAGAGAACTAGAGCAGCTATTTATACTGTTTGAGGCCTGAATTTCCTTCCTTGGTTTGAAAAGAATATATATATATTAGAAAATTATACGAACAATAAATCTCAATTAATGTTGCCTATCCGCCTATCAAAGTTGAACAGATCTAAAATATCCAATACAATAAATGCATGTGGAAAGCTCTTGGTCTTCTTAATTTGTAAATTCATCAAGAAAAGGGTCTTGCTTTTCTTAATTTGTTAATGATATAGGCCAAAAATTCTGATCCTCATCATCAAACAATTTCTGAACATATAACTTTTTTTTATGGCACTTAAATTTGTCACTAATCTTCTTTTTATTTGGGGAACACTGTTAATCCATTTTAGGCGTTCCAAGACCGGTCTGCAGACCGCTCTCTATATATATATCATCTCCTATCTCATATAAGAGCACACTAATACAAATTTTTATTATGAGGTCCAGGTCTTTCAACTGAGAAAAAGAACTTTCTATGCAGACATATACCAATTTTCTAGGAGAATCCCGTAACCAATACGTGTGCGGGCCCCATGTTGCAGCATAGGCACGTCGGCCCAATAAAGCTCCGCGCGTGATAGCGACACGCTATATCTCTTAATAGACCAAGTCTAACTTGGGGTTACTGGCAAAAGGCCTCAAGAATGGACTTGAAACAATTGGGAAGAGTCTGATTTGGTGGCTAGGTAAATAGGACTGTCAAGAAGGTGAAGGCCCTATTGGACGAGAATACTTTTGACAGTATTGTAGGACTCATTCAGGTCTTCCGACTAGAAAAAAAACTTTTTTATACATTTTCGATACGTGTACAATAATTATTTTTTTAACTAATAGCCTATAACATGTGGGAGCCAGTTTATATTAATTATATATAGTCCATTACACGTGTCAAAAATATATAGGGAGGTCCTTAGAAGACCTAGACGTCCTAATAAAAACTCTTCCTCATTTGGTCCCGTGATTCTGGATGAGGCATGTGATGTGAGGCATGTGATGTGCCACTTGCTACAATCTGAACGCGCCACGGAACATAGGCTCCTGTTTACTATAAATAAGAGTCATGACTTGACAAGACACATCAACTATCTCGAGAGAAAATTATTTTGCCTACTGCTCCCTTCGTCCCAAATTAATTATTTTTCTAAGACTTTTTTAAGTCAAATTGACTATTTTTAAAATTAATAATTAAACATATATAAATATATTTCTAAAATTATAAAAATTAAAATTAGTAATAAATTGTATATACTTTTTTTGGTTATAATATCTTCACCTATATGTTAGCAAAAATAGTAAAAAAAATTAGTTTTAAAAATAGTCAATTTGACTTTAAAAAGTCCTAAAAATGCAATTAATTTGGGACGGAGGGAATATTACTTTCGTTCTCACTTATTTTCTTCCATTTAACTCTCTTGATTCAGACTATTCTGTTTCTTGCTCACCCACTATTATCAACTCTTAACTTACAATGTGTTACCAAAATAGTAACATTTATAGTAACGCTTATCATAATGTCCATTATCACCAACTATAATTCAATTGAAGGGCACTAGATTATACATAAAAACATATACACACACAATATATAGGATGAATTTAAAACATATCTATGTTAAATAGTATATTTTTATTAAAATTATGTCGTTTTAGAGATTCTTTTAAAAAAATAAAATAATATTAAAAAATAGTAATCCCACTTGTTTTTCTTTTATTTACAAAAATACCACCCGCGGCCCTACTTGTTTTTTAAAAGAATTTTCAAAACGACGTAGTTTTAATAAAGACATACAATTTAAGAGATGTATGCTATTTAAGAGATATGCTTTAGATCCATATATATATATATATATATATATAGGCTATGGATATTTTCACAACACTTTTTTGATATTTTCACAAGGGTTAATTTCATATGACCACATGGGGTTTAACGTCTTTCTCACTTGACCACCTACAGTCCAGAAACCTACATTTAAACACTCGAGTTTTTGAGTTGAAGTGAAAACGTCATCTTTTCCATCTAGATTAACAGTGTGTGCATAACACTCGCCAATAGAGCGTGAGGTCGGACTATAACAGTCAAAAGTGGCTGAAAAAAGTCAAAAATGCCCTCTTTGATGTATCTTGGCTTTAAAAGTCCCATTTTGCTTATATTTTTTTAGTTTTTTAAAAATAATTATAATAACTTTCAAATTTATTTATTATTTTTATTTTTTTATTAAATCTAATTATGTTTGTAAATAAAAGGATAATATATGATTATAAAAGTCTAAATTAAATTATTTTCTTTTTTATCCAAATTTGTTTATCTTTTGACATAAAAAAAATTGGATGAATAAAGTTTACTGTATTTTTCTTTTCTTTTCTCTTGCTTAAGAAATGCACAAGCAAAATAAATGAACAGAAAATGGACTACAGTGGGAGATTCCAAGTATATCTTTGAACGGATTAAATCACTTTTTGTCTACTGAACTGAACTCTAATTTATATTTGCAATACTAAATTAATTATTTTTTTCATTCAGGTCATTATAGTGCTATTTTTTTTTTCAAAACGTCATAAATTTCGTTAAAATCAATTAATTTAAACGATTGAAAATAAAAAATACATATATTTATTCAATTAACCACATAAACATATCAAATAATAGCAAACACCACAAAATTTGTCCATTTAGATACCAATGAGGAAAAATAATTAAATATGTGTAAAAAGTAATAAATTATAATTTTTTATATTCTTAATATATTATAAATTTAAAACAAATTAAACAATTAAGAACATATTCGCACATTATTTAATTAACAGTAAGTAAAAAAATCAAACTAACTAAATAAATTAACTTAACTAAATAGTAAAACAATTAAAACATATTCAAGTCAAATAATTAAAACAAGTTTATAATAAACAGATTAGCTTAATAAAATTAGTTAAACAAATCAAAAGCTTACATGGATATTCAGAAATTAAAAGATACAACAAATTCATGACTTATATAATTTATTTAACTCATCCATTTCTCAAAAAATAAAAAATAAAATCTCTTCATCTTCCTCAACATCAGTCATAAGTCATAACTCATAATCATTCAACCATTTTTGGTGATTTACATAGATCTGTAGTGATAACAAAGGATTGTGGATCTGGTTTAGTAAAAAAAAATCGTTTTAAAAGCAACCCAAAATTTGTAGAACCTCACTTCATCAAACCAACCCAGATTTGTAGAATTCCACTTCCTCAAACCAAGCTAATCTGTTGTAGAGGAAGAATAAGAAATAGATTAAGAATACATAAAGTGTGTTACACTTTTTATTACAAATCTGGGTCACCATCTGCAATAAATCTAAGTTTCATAGTAGATCTGGGTCTAGAATTTATAAATGTAGATTTGGATTTGTTGTAGATTTAAGTTTCATTACGATGTTTAGGTTATGGTGGAGGAGGAATGATGGTGATGCAGGGGTGGTGATGAAATTGATTTTGTGGTTCAAGGGGTGGCAATGAAATTGATTTTGTGGCTAGTGGGAGGAAGAAGATGAATAGTATTGAATTGATGGTGGGTGTGCTAGAGCAGGAAAATGGTGAGGCTAATGGAAGGAAGAAGATGAATAGTGATTCTTTTTTAATTGATATTGCTCGACTATTTTAACTTTGTTATTATACTACAAAATTAGTATGGAGGGCAACTTTTTCTGTCATATTTAATTTATATATGGAGGGCAAATATGTCTTTAGCCATTTAAAATCACGATGTTAACACGGAAAGCACTTTTCACTTCAACTCAAAAACTCAGGCGTTTAAATGTAGCTTTCCAGACAACAGGTGGTCAAGTGGGAAAGACGTTAAACCCTAGGTGGTCAAGTGAAATTAACCCTTTTCACAATAAAAGTGTACAACAAAAGTGTCGCTATAGATCCTATAGCGACGGTTTTTACCGTCGCTATAGATCTACAATGACACTTTTATTGTGAAAATATCAAAAAATATTATAAAAATATCATTTTCCTATATATATTATGTTGTCGGTCTTTATTCTACATTCTCTTGTACGTAGTATTTCCTATATTCACGTAATTATTGACTTGCTTCAAGATATTGCCGATTAAATGAGTTAAATACATTTTTGCTTACTAAATAAGGGTCGTTTTTATATTTACATCACTAAACTTTTTTTTTTTCCAATTAATTCATTGTACTAATATATTTTTTTACATAATATTACAAAATTCATAGAAACAAATTGATTTTTAACGGAAGAAACCCATGAATAATACAAATGTGATCCACCCATAAATTGTCGACTGCAATCAAATTGCAGATGTGATCACATGAGTTCGCCCAACTTGGCTATAGATAATCGGGAGTTCAATTGGTATTAACGAATTAGAGATGCAAATCCATTTTCTCTGTCCAAATTAAGCTTCATATCATATATTATGTGGGTCTTCATCTTATTCTTCATCCAAAACATCTTTCCCCTCTCTGAAGCTTTTTCTCTCAAATCATACAAGCGGGTCTTCATCTTCACTCAATTAACTTTTCTCTCTCAATCATACAAGGCCAGACTACTGTGATGGTGTTTGGTGGAAGATGATGAACAGTGATTCTTTTTGTTTAATTTGTTTGAACTTTTAGTTTTTTTAGCATAATTTTATTTTTAATGTTTCGGAAAATTTTAATGATTTAATACAAAACTTTTCCACCATAGGAGTCACATAAACAAATTTGTGGGACCCGTCAATTGTTTGATTATATTATTTGACATGCCTACGTGGATAATTGAATGAAAATATTAATTTTTTATTTTTACCATTAAAGGTCAATTAGCTTTCACAAATTTTGTGATGGTTTTTAGGGGAAAGCAAGAATCCGTATTTTTAATATTTATCTGCAAAATCCATATAGTGTGGTGCGATTCGGTGCAGTGCGAATACGCTGTGCGATTTTTAAAATTAATATCTGCATGTGTGGACGCAAATACAGATATAAAGAGTATCTGCACCACATGAATTTGTACATATATAATTTATTATATATGTATATACATACATATATCGTAAATCTAAGTCTAACTCCTTTACCAGTCTCCAAACATAATACCAAAAATTACAACACATGAATAAGTTGTAAATTATTTTAGATAATATTCTAAAATGTAGATTAAGGTACTAGTTACCTCACATGAATTAGAATAATACACAATATGAACACTCAATGTGCACTGCTAAGTTAAGCGTTGTTTGCATTGGTTTTATAGTTTATGCATTAATTGATTAATTATCGAATAAACTATTAAAAATCATGTTCTTATAATGTGTATGTAATTTAATCAATAACTTGAGTGTTTTTATCTAAACTTTTTTGTCATTGTTTTTGTCAAAACTTTTTTTTCGTTATTTTTGTGACTTAAGAGCTAACGTCACATTTCCTTAATTTTTTATCGCATTTTACTAGCTGATTAAAATTATGTAAAATTTATTCATATATGGTAATTGTGATGAATTATTATTAAACTTATTTGTTGTTGGTCTCATTTAACAACAATTTCAATCATGTCATTATATTTTTTTCTTGTTATCTTAATGAATTAAATTTTGATAATTATTTATTTTTAAAATTTTAAAATTTCTTATATCCGCATTTTTAACCACATCTGCACCGCATCCACACTGCATTACGCGGTACGATTTTTTAATATTGTATCCACACATGTGGATGCGGGTGTAGATACTTCTTGTATCCGCACCAATTCGCACCGCGCTTTCACTTAATAGTTTGTAAAAAAATAGTAATTCAATAAATTGATTGGAGAGAAAAAAATAATTTAGTGATATAAATGTAAAAACGATCTCAATTTAATAAACAAAAATGTGTTTAACCCCGATCACTTGTACTTGTAGTCACAATCTACCCATCGATCGAGACTTTCTTGTGTTTGTTTTTAATTGGTACTATATTTGAGGCTTTCTTATTCTCATCCGCGAGACGTTTCTCTTCATTATAAAATTAAGACGTTTCTCATCACTATAACATTAGTAATATCTCTTGTTTCACAAAAGAATATATTAATGATAATATAACATACGTAACGTTATAAATATAACACCATAATTTTACCATCATGTAATTACTACTAAATTAAAGTCATATTATATTTTGGCTTGCACCAAAAAAAAGAAGATATATTCTTTAAATTTTTAAATTTTCATAGAATATTATGTGCAGAAGATGTCTCATTTACAAACAGATTTTGTTGAACGGATGGTCAAAATTTCTGGAAGGAAGCACCTCATTAAATAGTGCAACATATTTATTACTCCAATATTGGCAATCTTAGTCAATTTTACTATGAATCATTATTATTTTATGCAAATTTATACTAGAAGATATTGACAATGTTTCCATAATGCAATTTGACTAGTGATATATATGATAATGATATTCGGATATGGCGTTGGACCAGTTTTGGCTGTTGCTAGTTCCCACCTAGTTATGGGCAGATCTTTTTACAGATCATTTATTTACACGGTTCTTTTTAGTTTCCTTTCGTTTTTATAGTATAAATTTTTTAGTTCAAAATACAAATTTTCTGTTCAAACATATAAAACATACAAATATTTTGATCCATCATATATATTCACATATATAGTGACAAATAGGCAAAATTAATGTACGATACATGTTGTATAAAGAGGACAGACAATACTTGAAATCAATGTTATTCATATTTGACTATATATAGAGGTTCAGGTTCCATTAGGAAATTGGAGTTGAAACCTTAACTGCAATTTGCAGATGATGATGTTTTATTCACACGGGTATTAAAAAAGTATTACAATAACGCACAACTCTTGAATCCAACAACAACATATAACAAGAAAGCCAAGCACCACACAGGGTTTATTTTTAAATCCACACGTACACAATATATATGAGAACATATAGTATTTTTTGAGTTAATAGTTTGCTAGGATGTAAGCCTCAACAGCCTTGAATAGTTGGAATGACTTTTCGGTGGCATCCTTGATATTCTCTTCTGGAATTACGGCATCACCTTTGGTGTTATATATGGTGGTATTCGTGAGAATACTCCCTCCATCATCAGTAGGCACAATCTTGAAATGGTTAGTGATGGATTCAATAATGTCCAAAAGGATATCACCTCCTATAATGGTGTAAGTGTAAGTCAATGCATGCTTGTCAATTGCATCTATCCGGGTCTTCATGGTGTTGAATGGGGTGGCTGCAAATTAATTAATTCATCACATATATTAATTAATTAGGAACAAATTAACATTAATTCAGTACTCCTTAATTATACACTTGAGAAACACATGCCATATTACTTAATTATAAGTTAGAATGCAACATGTTTATATGTGTATAGGCCTTGATTCAACACTTTACAACGACAATGATTTGTTCAGGCAACCACACATAATTTAATTGATCAGCGCACATCTTAAGGATATTGGTTGTTAGTTTACTAATAGATTAAAGAAAGTTGATTAAAAATTAGTGCATGAAAGAGAAACTAAATTAATTAATTACCATCTCCTAGAGTGACATGTTTGATGGTTCCAACTCCACCATCTCCCTCAAGAACTTCGACACTCTTAATACCCTCTGGAAAAGCCTTGGGGACAACGGTGTCCATGTCAAGGAGAGAACCCTTGAACAGCTTTTCTGCCGGGACTGGGGTAATAGACTGGTTTTCGGTCTTTTGGACACCCATGATGTGTTATGCTTTTAGAGTAATTGAGCACAAAATAAAAAGAAGAGAGGAGTATAACAAGAGTACTTGAAGGGTTGTGCTGAGAATATGGTGTGAGTAAATGAGAGAACTAGAGCAGCTATTTATACTGTTGAGGCCTGAATTTTCTTGGTTTGAATATATATATTAGAATATTACTTTGTTTGATTCCTTACATGGGAGTAACAAATCTCAATTAATGTTGCCTATCTAAGTTGAACAGTTCTAAAAATATTCAATACAATATATATGTGTGTGTGTGTGTGTATATATATATATATATATATATATATATATATATATATATATATGCATGTTTGGAAAGCTCTTATTTGATCAAGTGTGGAAGCTCAGACTTTCAGCACTTGGATGGCAAGTATGGAGTGCCTGTTCATAACTTTGACTTGAAAATTCATCGAGTAAAGGGTGTTGATATATCTTCTTAATTTGTAATGATATATATAGGCCTAAAATATAATTATGATCATTATCATCAAACAATTTCTGAACATATAACTTTTTCTTGATGGCACTTGAATTTTGTCACAAATCCTCTTTTTATTTGGGGAACACTAATCCATTCTAGGCGTTGGTTAACATATGCTCATAATTCTTTCATCAAATTATATATATCTATTGTGATTAGATATAATGATAATATATAAATAAGTGCAAATTAAATACATAAGTAATCTAGTAATATGTCTTATCTGAATAAAAATCGTAAGTTGTAAATATATATATATATATATATATATATATATATATATATATATATATACATACATACATACACACACACTCCCTTCGTTTCGAATTATAACATCAGTACTGATTTTTTAAAAGTTAATTTTCAAATTTAAAATTGACATATTTATTTAAATTTTGAAAACAATAAATCTTATAACTAGTAATACTTTTACTCAGTTTGTGATATTCATAATTATATTGACATAAATTAAATGAATTTATGTTAATTTTGAGTTTAAAAATATTAAAAATTAATTTTCAAAAAATTAATATTAATCTTATAATTTAGAATGAAAGTAATATATATTATTTTCGTAATTCTTTCACATCTCTTCTTTTTCCCCTGTTATAAAGTAACTGAACTGCACTTTGATATAAAATCTTTGGCACTATGTAGATAAGGTTAGGATAATTTAATACAGGTTGGGTCCAATAACAATCGTTTAATTTTTCTATAAAATCAATCACAAAAGACTTTGGTTGATAATTATTTTTGTTTTTTTAGAAGCTTAGAATTAAAGAATAACAAACGCTAATTTTTATTTTGATTTTTTTTTTTAAAACAATACTTGGTCAAGGGAAAGAGAGAGGGGCAGATGCCTTTTTTATTTAATTTTTTTTTTAAATGGCTGTTTCACAAATACTAGTTTTTATAAACCGAAAAGTATGTGCAAGAATATTACTAGAAAATAAACACGATGGATAGCCGCCCGTTTTTGACATGATAGGCAGAATAATAGTAATACAATTTCGTGGCCCCCCACCCTTCTAGACAGGTTGATTTTGATGGGTTATAAATAAGTCCGTGAGACAAGGCAACAAAATTCAAATTAGTACCCACACTTTCGGCAGAGATCTGGCTATCAATTGTTTAAATTAAATAATTAATGGATATTGTATTTAAAAGAGATTTATTTAGCTCATATGTTGATCTTTTGGCTTCCAATGACCAAACGGATATTGAATATAGACTTGTGAATAATTCAACGGATTAAAATTACAACTAAATTGTGCCCGAAGGGAACCAAAAATTATTTTAAAAATGAGTATTGCTATGTATTGCGAGAGTGTTTTTTTTATCGAATTACGATTACGACGTATATTAATGCATCAGATTGGATAAAATTATAAAATTGGCGCAATATATCAAATACACCATTAAAATATTATTAATTATAATTATTTACATAACTCGCAATTAAAAAATCGACATATAAAGTCGTAAGATATATCATTATTCTTCGATAATTCATCAGTTGAAAAAATACATCACTAGACTAGTATATTTAATTAATTAAAAACTCTTTATTTTTGCAAAAAATAAAGAAGTATAATTTTTTTTATTTTTTCCCTTCTGATCATTCCCTTACGCAACAGACCTATTATACCAGCGTTTGAAACTGCATGGTATTTTATATTTCATTTGAGTTTTTCCTTTGAATAAAGAGGACATGATAGTGATTACTTTTGAATACTTTCGCCAAATTTCTTTATCGACTTCCTACGGTCAAACATTTACTATTATATGATACTCCCAAATAAGATGTAAATGAATCGAGTTGACTCGAGTATTGAATTGTTCAGATTTGGTTCACAAAATTTATCTGGTATGAAATAAGATTTAATTGAGGCTCATTTAGCTACCGAGTCTAGCACGATCTCGAATTGAGCCCGAATAGTTTGAATTTTTCGAGCAAATATGATCCGAGTATTAATAGAAAATTACAATTTGAAGAGATTCAAGTAATTTATCGAATTTTAAAATTTACTCATATTTAAATTATTTATATTATGAGTCGAGCTCGAACCGAACTTTTAATCGAACGAGTACGAATCGAGCACGGATCATTTGATTTATTTTACGGCCTTACTCCCAAGTCCCATCCTATGCGCATTTCTCAAACACGTAAGGCTTTAATTATGACAGTGTGAAGCTAAAAATTTAAGACTCTCTCTTTTAAATTACAATAGAAATTTATTAAATATATAAAATTAAGGAGATTGTTTATTCTATTGTAAGATGAAATCAGAAAATGCATGGGTCTTATTTTTTTTTATTTTAAATATTTTTAAGTTTGTATATGACATATTTTGACATAATTTTTTCAATTATTTTAATTTCAAATAACAAAGTTATTATCTACCATTTAAAAGTTAAAGTAGGATATATAAAAAATCCAAATATATAGGACTTATGATATTAAAGAAAATTGAATACGAAAAAATCAAATCTGTACTTTGGAAGAATGTAGTGGCAGGGGAGGAGCAATAAATACAACTCGAAAGAAATGGGCTTTTTATGAAGTAGGGATCTAAACCTGAAATACAAGTCGAAAGCATTGGGCTTGTAAACTTTGATTTGCAAACTGCAAATGCACACGTTTCTTTTTTCATTTTTTTTTACAAACATCGACCTTATATAGTTTTATTATTTTATGATTGTTGCATGTTTTTTGGCCAACGGCAAAATGCAGTTATTTCTCCCCATGTTTTCGTAGATCTTCTTATCTGCTGGATGTTTGTTTTACGAACATGGAAAGGGCTGTGTAATTAAGTTTGTATATACGCGTCTAAATATTTAGTTCTATTCTATATCTCATCTTCTGTGTCATATTATGTATTATGTTGTGACACTAATATATGAGATGATCTCGTAAATAAGGCAGAGAAATGGACATTAACTCTGAATTTAGTTTATTATGAATAAATTTTAAATAATATAAAAATTATTTATTTGTGCAAAAAGAAAAAGAAGAATAAGATAAATCTCACGATTAGAGCTTTCCGAGCTAAGTTGTTGTGAGTGAACTAAATATGTCTCACAACTACAAATTTTTTGCACTAGTTTTTTTTCTATATTATTTTATTTTTGCTGAGAAGTTGACTTTCTTTGTGTCAAGAATGGAGGCTCCGTAAATTCCAGGATGACTTAATTATATACCAAATTTTCTCATGCCTAGACTAGACCACATTTTTTAACTTGGTCATGCCAAGTTTAGCTCACAGATTCTTTTATTAATTACATCACTGCCGAGAGTAGCTTTCAACCGGCATCTAGAACTATTTTAATTTAATTTTAAAAAATCGATCTTGGTGAAATAGTTAATGGAAAAGATTTAAAATAAGAAGACTGTAATAATTTTATCCGAGAAATAGTTAATGGGAAAGATTTAAAATAAGAAGACGTAATAATTTTATCGGAAAAAGGGTGAATGCACAAAGACTCCTGCAAATAACATAATTTACACGGGTTAATTTTATTAGGTAAATATTTAAATGGTAAAAAGGGAAAAAAAGTGATAAGAAGCAGAGCTAATATATTTTCACACCAGAGCCTCGCGCAGTATAAATAGCAGCTCTAGTTCACTCACTTCCTCACACCAAAAACTAAGCACAAACCTTAAAAGTACTCTTACTATATATATACTCTTATTTTATTTTATTTTTTCTTTTTGTGTGCTAAAATAAGTTCAAACTCCAAATTATAAAACATCCATTAAACAATGGGTGTCCAAAAGACCGTAGCGAAGGCTATTTCTTCAGTCCCAGCAGCAAAAATTTACCAGGGCTTTCTCCTTGAGATGGATACCATTGTCCCTAAGGTTTTTCCACAGCTTGTTAATTAAGAGTACTGTCGAAATTCTCGAGGGACATGGTGGAGTTGGAACTATCAAGCATGTCACTCTTGGAGAAGGTTATTTATTATATTCTCTTTTCAATTTCACAAAAAGAATTGCATTTAAAAAAAAAAATTGTTCCAAAAAAAGTCTCTCATTTTTCAAAATGGTAGTCTAAAATGAGGCATGCAATGTCATTGAGTTTACAATAACAAATCGTCTATCATGTCATCATTATACACGGGCGAATTCATGAATTTTTTTTTTCAACAAGGGCGGATTTTAACTAATTTTTTGTTAAAGTTAAATAAAGAAAATTTAAACTAATTATAATATTAACTAATCATAATAATGTTTACAAATTACAATGCTATCCTCATAGATCTCATAGCTTGAAAATGTTTTAAGATAACTTCATTATCAATAGTTTCAAATACATCATTTTCAATGTAAGGAATCAAACAATCAGTCAACTATTTATCGCCCATTTGGTTTAGGAGAGTGGTTTAAATAATATTCAACGTTGAAAATATCCTCTCCACCGTAGCAGTAACAACCGGCAAAATCATAAATAGAATTCTATAATATACAACAAATAAATATTCATAAATCATAACCCAAACTAAAAAAGGACTTTCAAAATAAAAAAACATTTAGATCGAATTTAGAAACTTACTTCGGTTACTTGTCATAGTTTAATTTGAATGATTCCCCAAACAATTACAATTTAAACCGTATGCACAAAACTTCAAACTAAATTTATTTTCTATATTCAAACAAAATCAAGCCATAACAGTCAAAATCAACTCACAATTCACAAACACAACAAATTCAAAAATTAAATTGAAGTTCATAACTGCATATTCATTTAACCCAAACCCACACCAAATTCAAATAAATTTAAACTTTAAACTATCAAACAACAAAAAGTCCTAATTAGTTAACTTTTAAGTTCAAAATACAACAAATACATAAAATAAATTGAATTGGATTTAACCCTAAGTCCCCAACTAACAACAAATTCAAACAAACTATAAATTTTAAATTATCAAACAAAAAAAAGTCCTAATTTAGTTACCTTCTAAGTCTGAAATGCGCAAGGGGCGAAGAAGTAAAGACTGCAATGGAATGAGAAGATGAGACGAGGTCACAGTGGTCGTCGTTGAGAAGAGGAGAAGTCGCGGTGGTCGCGGTGTTTCAGGCTTTCAGCCAAGCAGAGGAAGTGAGGAACGAGTTCTTTCAAGTATGCTCTGAAGCTCTCTGACTCTCTGTTACTCTGTAGTCTTTTACTTTGTAGAATTAGATTAGAATGGAATTGTTTTCTTTTGCCCTATCAAGTTTAACTTTTCTATTAATTTGACCCCTTGAGTTTATTAACTTATAAATTTTGCCACTACCCCTATATATGCCTATTAAAAAAAATAAAAATTTTAGCATAGACAGCTGTCTATACTGTCCTTCATATCCACCCCCCCCTTATAAAGTTAAACATACATTTAATAGATTTAAAGATAAATATGAAACAAATATATACCCTTAAAATTTATAAAATTTGTAAATCGGACTAATTTTTTGAAATGGATGGAGTATCGATCATTCTTACTACTCACTGATGAATAAGTCTACACAAACATGATTTCAGGACATGGAAATTAGACATTTCCATGTTCCCTTGGTTTTTTTTTTTTTTTTTTTGGTATTTATTCTAAACATATTTATATTATGGATTTAAAAAAAAAACCAAAAAAAACTGAAAAAATTAGGTGTAATTTGGATATATATCAAAAAAATGGTTGTATGGGCCCATACAACCATTTTTTTGATATATATCCAAATTACACCTAATTTTTTCCGTTTTTTTTGATTTTTTTTTTAAAATCCATAATATAAATATGTTTAGAATAAATACCAAAAAAAAAAAAAAAAAAAACCCAAGGGAACATGGAAATTTACATGGAAATGTCCAATTTTCATGTCCTAAAATCATGTCTGTGCAGGAGGACTCCTCACTGATAGCTTTTTCATTAATTAGATACTACTCAGTGGCGGAACTACTGCATGACCGGGGGGCCAAGGCTCCATCCCAATTTTTTTTTATTATATATGTATTATCATATTTACTATATTGCCAATCCAAATTTATAAAAAAAAAAAAAAATATGCGACTTTCTTTTCCTTTCTCTGCAATTGTTCTCAAATCTTTGTTCTCTTGAGCAAATTTCAACTAGGAGCACAAGCTGAATCAACTGCAAGTAATTTACTTTTATTTTTTTGTTCCTTTTTAATTACTCTCAATTGAGGTTTTGGGGGACTTGAGTCATTTACCCTAATTCCTAAATTGTATTTACTTATTATATTCATTAATCAATTACTCCCTCCTCCATTAAAAAAGTGAATATAATCAATTACTCCCTCCTCCATTAAAAAAGTTTTATTTGATTTTGATTCTACAATTTATCAAATCTTAATATACAAATTGTGATGAAATTTATTTTAATTTTAAAAACAACAATTTTTGACTTAGGAATACTTGTAACATCACATAGTTAATTATATATATATATATATATACATATATATATATATATATTCTTCTTATTTGAATTTTTTGATTTGTAGATGGGGAAAAAAAATTCAATCACTCTCTATTTTTTTTTAATTAAAAGACTCAAAAGAGTGATAAAGATTCAAATGCCATTTTGATAAAGAGTTTTATCTTTACTATAATTTTTAATAAATAATTTTTTTTGCCTATACTTTCATAAAAATAATTATTCATTATATTAATATTATAACATTCTTAAAAACTTTTGGTCTCTCCTAATAAAAGTTCTTGGTTCCGCCCCTTCTGCTACGTACTATATATAACATGTTAATGCAAATTTAAAAAATAAATAATTATGTACTATGGATTTCAGCCAGCCAGCAAGCCAGCCAGCCAATCCAACATCATGAAGCAACGAATTGATGCAATTGACAAGGATGCATTGACCTACAGTTACAGCATCATCGGAGGCGATATGCTGCTGGACTTTATTGAATATATATATCCATCGCTAATCATTTCACGGTTGTGCCTAGTGATGGAGGAGGATGCATTAATTATCAAGCAAGCCATTGACCATTCATCCCTCGTATTCAAGGCTGTTGAGGCTACCCTCTCCTATCTAATTAATCCTAACTAATGTTGGTCATTGGTGTGGTGTGTATGTATGTTTTTTTTTTTAAATGGGAGCAATATGTAAAAGTTTTTGGATTCTAATTTTAAGTTAATGAAATCAATAAAGTGGGGGTAATATTTCTTAAATTTTGTACTAACAGAATTATACGTGTATCTCATAAGGGTTTGGTGAAGTTTTATTGTGATTGTTGTTCACAAGAACCTTTATATATAATTCTCTCATTTTGTTACACTAATTAATTATCTTGCGTGCACTTTAAGTATCAAGATCGAATATTTGAAAGATTGAGTAATAGAAGAAGGGTACACACGCACAACAACAATCCCTAAACAAAAACAAATGAGGAAACTGTACGTTTGTGCTGTGGTGAAATAATCACACGGCTGATACCCTAAGAAAAATTGAACTACTTTTATGCTTAATACATACAAGCTACAAGCTAATTCTCCATCAAGGGCACTTTCAAGTCGTTTAATACAAATTGCCAAGTTTACCTTCGCGTGATCTCTTGGTCTTAACAAAACTTTCTCCCAAATTCAGCTGTTAAGTATAAAAGTATTTCATATTTTAATTTACCCTATAAATTTGATAATATTTTTATTTTGTCCTCGAAACTAAAATTTTAATTTTTTAAATTAATTATACTCAAAATATATGAATGATACACGCAACCCGTGTTTGTCGACCCCTAGTAATTAGTTTCTAATATTCACGATTATACGGACTTAAAATCAAATTAGTTCACATAAATAGGTAGTACGAAATAGAATTGTACTTAGAACTTGCTTAATTATTTTAGATTCTCCTAAGTTCTCTCTGAAGGATTTGTTGAGTTGATGTAATCTGGATAATTGAGGTTATATGCATTTTTCATCTTTATTTTTTCATTATTTGGAGGGACAAAGAAAAGGAAATTGAAACAACAATAATTATTAACTTTAATTAGTTGAGAAAAACTCACAATTAATATAGTAGGCACTTATTTCAGGATAATAATTTATTGTCTAGTGGATGAAGTGGAGTGTGCAAGGCCTTGTTACTAACGCTAACTTCGGTTGACTAGAGTTTGGAAGACTGTGTACATCCGCGTGTTCTCGGCCATGTTCATGATAAACAGTGATGTGTTGAATGGAATGCTTTTAAATATGGAATTATACCATTTTTATAGTTTCTATAAAGTAGACAACCTAAAAAGAAAATAATTTGTAATGCTTCAGCTAAACCTTGTTGTCCTCATAGCACCATCATCATCATCAACTAGGTTTAATAAAATGTAAATATATTTCTCTGACCAATTTTGCACAACATCATTTAAATAAGTTTATTTTACTCTATTTGTTCCGTAAAAAAAGTCCCATTTATTTATTTAATTTTAATTTCAAAATAAATATAATATACTTAAGTTTACCGTCACAAATTCATTATCATGTTTGTATTATTAAGCTAAAATCATTAACTTTATAAAGGACAAACATGAAGAAACAAATATTTTTAAAGTTGTAAATTTTGTAAATAGAACTCTTATGTGAAAAGAGTTTATATTACAGAAAAATTAGGGGAACAAGAAATAAATTCCGGAAAAAGTTCCGAATGCAATTTTTTTTTAGATGTTCTAAAGGAAAAAGTAGCGTATGGAGGAGAAGAATCATTTTTTATACAATGTTCTAAACACAATTTTTTTCAATAAGAAACCTATTGCAAAAGGTTGCCTCCGGAGTATTTTCCGGAATTTTTGTCAAGTTCCCCCATATTTTACATATCCTTTTGAATATGTTATATTGGATTATCACATTTCAAATCTGCAACTATTTTGAACATTGCCAATTACTTGGAATCTTCCTAGTGAAGTAAGTAGTAGCCAATCGGCCGGCCATTCCTATTGAAACATTTGCAGTACGTACACAACTGAACATGAAATATTTTTACTTCCTATGTTGGATCCATGATTGAATTGAAAGTGAACTAAGAGCGCCAAAATGTTTTATATTTTTGTTTTTATTTGTCTCTACTAGACATGAATACCACTAAATATCTAGTTTAATTTCCAGGGAAGCAAATGCAACAACTATGTATGTTGTTGGTCAACATTGATATGCTGAATATATATATATATATATATATATATATATATATATATATATATATATATATATTCAGCATATCAATTAAAGTATGATATGTAGTTTTATATTGATTATGCTGAAATTTTATATGTAATTTGATATGTTGAACGTACTACGTATGTTGTTGTTGCAATTAAAGTAGTTTTGAGTCAGTTTTATTTGAACATTATCTTTCTTTTTTATCCTTAATCTTGTTGAAAAACTCAGAAATATTTAACTTTTTCAAATATTTTATAAAAATTTAGGTGGAATTCAAATGCATTTCATTTAATTCGAGAAAAACTATACAGGAGTCATAAAAAAATATTTAGTACAGCCAAAGGTATATTATATGCAAAAATGTGACAGTGACCAAATTAATTAAAGGGCCTTCTTGTTTGGATGATGATCTTTCAGATCTTTTAAAAATTAAGAAATGAAATGGAACCGTTTACTTTTTAAATTGTGAAATATTGGAGCTATGTGCAGGGTACCTTATCAAGACTTTTCCAAAGGTATGTGCTATAATTAATAAGTACTTATTTTATATATAGCCCTATTGGGACTCTTTCACACTAGGGAACCCTTGGCCTCACTCTATAAATAGCACCTCTGGTTCCCTTGTTTCATTCACAAGTCTTTCGGTACTCCTAATATATCTGTCTTTTTGTTTTTCATTTCTGTGATCAATTTACATATTCAAAAAAAAAAAAATCATGGGTGCCATCATAATCGAAGTTGAAGCCCCTTCCACTGTCCCAGCAGGAAAATTGTACAAGGGCTTTTTCCTTGACATAGATAACATTCTTCCTAGGGTTTTGCCACAAGTTGTTAAAAGTGTTGAAATTGAAGGAGATGGTGGAGTTGGAACCATCAAGAATGTCACTCTCGGCGAGGTAAATTCATTAGTCTCTATCATTAGCTTTTTTTAGTTAGTTAAAGGTGATAATATCATAGCAATAAAGTAATATAGTGTTAGAGTAATAAGTTTTATTGAAACAATTGTAAAAGTGTCGTTAAATATATATATATATATATATATATATATATTTGCTCTAATAACATAAATATTACTTTGATATTATATATCAAGCGCCTTGATTAAGTCTATGTTCATCATCTTTAACAATATTATTACGTAATCGTAATAAAAATTCTCAATTCCAAAATTAAAAATTTATTTGTAAAACAACGACTTTCAAGAAAACTTAGTAACATATATACTGTTTAATTCCCACATGCAGCGGTCAAAGTAAACCACATGAAACAAAGAATTGATGCGATTGACATAGAGGCATTGACCTTCAGTTACAGCATCATTGGAGGTGATGTACTTTTGGGCAAACTCGAATCCATTGTTAATCATTTCACGGTTGTGCCTACTGACGGAGGGAGCATTGTCAAGAACACGACTATCTATAACCCGATTGGGGATGAAGTCATCCCGGAAGAGAATATTAAGGAAGCCACTGAGCAATCAGGGCTCATTTTCAAGGCCGTCGAGGCCTACATCCTAGCAAATCTTGATGCCTATTAATCAATATTGGTGTGGATTTCTATGATTTTCTTTTGGATGAATTGAGTTGCCTTCTGCTTCAGAATAAATTTAAGTGTGACAAAATTTGTGGGTGATTTCTAGTTTATGTTTTTGAATCAATATTGTGTTCTACAATTGTAATCAATATTTCATAGTAATTGAATTGTGTATGATCAATACATTGTGATAAACACTTGGTGGTTTTTCAATTTGATTATTGTGTATGGTTAAGAACCTCTGTGCTCTGTGATGTCTCTCATTCCGCTACATTTATATACTAAGCTGACAGATTTATTTATTTTTTGACATGCCCTAAAATAAGAATAAGGAATAATGAATAATTCTCATTGATAAGAAATCCTTTTTCAATTTTTTTTAAGTTCTTCCGTTTAATTGTTCTTATTTCTCCTTTTATAGAGTTTTATTTCTCCTAATTTGAATTTTTTCAATCTATAGAACCTTTCTTCTCCTAGTTTAAGATTTTCTCATTCTACAAAGTTTTTTTTCATGATCTCTCCGTGGAGGAAGTTTCATTTACGTTAATCGGTGAAGACAGATCTATTTAGATTTGGTTAAAGAACTACGCAAGTCTGTATATTTTTGTCTATTTTTTAGAAATATATGTTCTTGAGTTTCGAGTTTCAATTTAGGACAGGAGGAGGTATCACCTCGACATTAGTGTTTTTGTAAGTTGTTAGAATTTGATATTCATTCGTGGATGCAATTAACTCTAAGATCATGTTTGTTTACAAGGATTATAATTTCAGTACAATATTCTCATAAATTATAATCCCAAGACTATTAATCCTAATATTGAAGAGTCATAGTCAAATGTTTGTTGAAATTGGAATTATTTGTTGAATAACTTAAAATAATTTCATGTTGTGTTTTTTTGGTCCAAGATTCTTTAACGATCGGATAGAAATTTATTGTTTGGACTATTATATCCTTACTAGTAATAACAAAATGATTATATTCTTAGTAGTGTGAGTATAGATGGATAGAATAAAATACACCAGTCATTTTTTTAAAAAAAAATAAAAGTTAATTTTGTCTACAAATTTTTAATCTCAAGTAGTAGGAATTATAGTACCTGATTAAACATAATATTAAATAATCCCTTATTTTAAGTTTTTTTGTTATTTTTAATAGTCTCAAATTTAATTTTTAAAACAAACAAACAACTTGAGATTAATAATTTAATTCTAAGTGTTATCAGGGCCAAAATAATGGTACCTACAGGGTGGAAGTACTGTGGCAATTAATAACTATGCCATATGGTTGCAATGTGACAAACATACTGCGTAGGATCAATTTAGCATTTTAGTATCTTTACTTGACTGTGTCACCTTTCTTTTCTTTTTTTCTTTTTCTCAATTCTACTTAAAATAAAATATCAACAGAACTGTACTCTCTCTTTCAAAATTAAAAATTTATTAATTAATTTCAGATATCAAATTCAAAATCGATACAACTTTTTTTTAATTTTAGTAAGAATATTGAGAACTATATTGTATTCTAACTAAAAAGTATATTTATATAATTTTAATATTTAACATTTAAAATTTAAAAGAGGATTTTATGATTCTGTAAATTGATAAAATCAAAACGTATTTTCTAATTCTGTAATGTGGGAGTAATATTTTAGTGATTCTGCCGGTGGATATTAATATATTTTTATAAAGTCTAGCTTTCATTTTTCTACATTCAAAGACATAATTTATTATAATAATTTATTGTCTATTAGTTCAAGTCTACAAGACCTTGTATAACTAACGCTAACTTCGGTTGACTAGGGTTTGGATTGGAAGACTATGTATATCCACTATATTATATATGTTCTTGGTAAACAGTGATGTGTTGAATGGAATGCTATTAAATATGGAAATATTTTAAATTCTATATGTAATAGTACTAATAGACAACCTAAAAAGAAAATAATTTGTAATGCATCAGCTAAACCGTCTTGTCTTCGGAGCACCATCATCAACTAGGTTTAATAAAATGTAAATATGTTTCTCTGACAGATATATTGCACATCGTCTGCTTTCGTAAATATGTTTATTATACTACGTACATTTTTCTTACAAAATTATAAAGTTTCATTTATCCATTATTTTTTGTTTCTTAATAAGAGTCCAAATATTTCTTTAAACGATGTTATAAAATGACAATATATCTACAGATTATCATGCAGCATTATTAAACTAAATAATCAATAACTTTAGGGTCTGGCAAACATGAACAAACATATATTTATAAATAAAATTCTTTTGTGAAAAGAATAGTTTTGAATATAGTAAAACTAGGGACAGAGACAATAAATTCTGGAAAAAGTAATGTAACTTCTTTTTTTATTATTTATTATTTTTTATAGATGTCCTAAAGGAAAACGTTGTTATGTGGGAGAGAAGAATCATTTTTTAGACAATGTGTATGTTTGGTTACTCAACATTTGCAGCGTTTAGAACGTTTGGAAGTTTACATGTATTTGAAAATTTTGTTCGTCTAATAACAGTTTATTTATAACACAATTTATTTAACTCACAAATGTAATTGGTAAGATGCATTTGCAGGTCCAAACGCTGTAAATATTATTTTCGCCAACGCTAATAACTGAACAAATTCAATATCCCCATTCAACTTTTTAATATAAGAAATCTATAGCAAAAGATTGTATCCTGGAAATTTTTGTCAAGTTCCCCATATTTCGGAGCATAACCTTTTGAATATGCTATATTTGATTATCGCATCAACTACGCTGAACATTACCAATTACTTGGCATCTTCACAGTGAAGTAGCCAATCGGCCATTCCTATTGAAACGTCTCACCTTTGTACTTTGCACACAACTAAATTGTGTACGTAGTGCCATTTAACATGAAATTTTACTTGCTACATAGGAATTAGGATCCATGATTGAATTGAAAGTGAACACTAATAACGCTAAAAAAATATATTTTTTATTTTTAATTGTAGGGTAATATATCTAAAATCTCACCGCTAGACATGAATACCACCAAATCTCTAGTTTAATTTCCAGGGAAGCAAATGCAACAACTATGTATATTGTTTGGTCAACGTTGATATGCTGAATACCATATAATATCATATGCAAAAATGTTAAATTAATTAAAGGGCCTTCTTTAATTTTGGATGATGGTGATGATGAGGAGGAGAAGGATATTATAATGATCCTTCATATTTTTTAAAAATTAAGAAATGAGAAGGAACCGTTTACTTCTCAAGTTGTGAAATATTGGAGCTATGTGCAAGGCACCTTATCAAGACTTTTCCAAATGTATGTGCTATAATATGTACTTATTTTAATTATATATAGCCCTATTGGGATTTTATTACTCTAAAATACAAATCAAATCAGCATTTTCTATTATCTTTCACACCAGGGAACCCTTGGCCTCACTCTATAAATAGCACCTCTAGTTCCCTTGTTTCATCACAAGTCTTTCAGTACTCCTAATATATCTGTCTTCTTGTTTTTCATTTCTGTGATCAATTTACATATTCAAAAAAAAAAAATCATGGGTGCCATCATAATCGAAGTTGAAGCCCCTTCCACTGTCCCAGCAGGAAAATTGTACAAGGGCTTTTTCCTTGACATAGATAACATTCTTCCTAAGGTTTTGCCACAAGTTGTTAAAAGTGTTGAAATTGAAGGAGATGGTGGAGTTGGAACCATCAAGAATGTCACTCTCGGGGAAGGTAAATTCATTAGTCTCTATCATTAGCTTTTTTTAGTTAGTTAAAGGTGATAATATCATAGCAATAAAGTAATATACTGTTAGAATAATAAGTGTTATTGAAACAATTGTAAAAGTGTCGTTATATATATATATATATATTTGCTCTAATAACATAAATATTGCTTTGATATTATATATCAAGCGCCTTGATTAAGTCTATGTTTATATAATACATACATATCATCATCTTTAACAATACTGCGGAGTCATAATAAAAATTCTAGCTCAATTTAAAATTAGAGATACATTTATAGAACGACGACTTTTAAGAAAACTTAGTAACATATATAGTGTTTAATTCCCACATGCAGCGGTCAAAGTAAACCACATGAAGCAAAGAATTGATGCGATTGACATAGAGGCATTGACCTTCAGTTACAGCGTTATTGGAGGTGATGTACTTTTGGGCAAACTCGAATCCATCGTTAATCATTTCACGGTTGTGCCTACTGACGGAGGGAGCATTGTCAAGAACACGACTATCTATAACCCGATTGGGGATGAAGTTATCCCGGAAGAGAATATTAAGGAAGCCACTGAGCAATCCGGGCTGATCTTCAAGGCCGTCGAGGCCTACATCCTAGCAAATCTTGATGCCTATTAATCAATATTGGTGTGGCTTTCTATGATTTTCTTTCGGATGAATTGAGTTGCCTTGTGCTTCAGAATAAAATGGAGTGTGATAAAAGTTTGTGGATGATTTCTAGTTTATGTTTTAATTTGAATAAATATTGTGGGCTTTACTGTTGTAATCAATATTTCATAGTAATTGAATTGTGTATGATCAATATATTGTGATAAACATTTGCTGATTTTCTCATTCTGACATATATATATATAATCTACGTAGCTGTCAGAATTTGATATTCATTCGTGGGTGCAATTAAGTAGCAATAATGTCGTAATAATAGTTTTAATATTATAATAGTGATAGAGATGATGTACTTGATTTTGAATTATATTGTACTCCTCAAAAAGTAAACATTGAAAAAATAAAATAAAAAAATAATAGCAATAATGTCTGAGAGATAAAAAATATTGTGGGTAATAGTTAATTTTGCATTTTAGTAATCATTACTTGACTATATCTTCTTTTTACTTTAAATTTTACTTAAAATAAAACATCAACAAACCTGTACTCCCTCTCTTCCAAAACTTAGGATGCATTAGTTAATTTCCTTAATTAAATTCGAAATTGATATGATTTTTTATTTAATTTTAGTAAGAATAATTACAACTATATTGTAATCTAATTAAAAAATATAACTATATAATTAGCATATTTGTAACTTTCAGAATTTAAATGAGAATTTTAGGGTTTCACAAATTGGTAAAATAAATTTAATTATTATTTCGGAGGAGTAATATTTTAATGATTCTGGCAGTGGATATTATTCTAAAGTCTAGGTTTCATTAGTGTCTATTTCTAAATTCAATGACTTTATTTTATACTACCTTCATTCCATAATAAGTGACTTTTTAAAAGAAAAAATTTGTTCTAATTTATTTGTCGTTTACAACTTTCTAAGAGAATAAATTATTTACTTTCCCATATCACCTCTAACTTCTCTCATTGTCCCAAGAAATTTTCTCTCTTGTATTAATAGTTTTCAACTTCCCATAAAAGGGTAGTGATGAAATTTCATACAAATTTTAATTATTAAATGATAGTATTAAATGATTTTCTTAATCCATATGTATGAAGCTAAAACGACACTTAATATAGAACAGATGGAGTACTTTGCAGAGTCATCACCTATACTACCCTGTAATGAAAACCTTAAGACTCTCATAAATTGACAGCGTACCGCTGCAGAGTCGTTGGCTCGCATGTTTTAGAATTCACTGATTTGTTCTTGTTTATCTAACAAGTTATCTATTACATAATCATGACTAGTATTTTATGATTTACCACCCATAGACTTTCTGAAAAGCAATATTTTTATCATAGTATATACTAAATGCTGTTATATGATCAAATGAATATTATTTTTTTAACAATTGAAATAGAGAAAATCATTATATTTTTAGAATGATGACTTTTAAAGATACTTCTATATTTTGAAACATAATTCTAATATTAGATATTAGATATGTAAAAATGTAATTATAACATGATAATAATCAATGTAACTATAATATAAGAATGTAATGGTCCAAAAAACCCTTAAACTATACATTTTTTTTTCAATATAACTTGCGAGTTATTTTTTTTTCACAAAAAAATCTTTGAACTTTAATAATTAGGCAAAAAATACTCTTAAAATCAAACCATGGCTAACTAAGATGAGTTGGCTTGATACATGACATATATATATGATGTGTATAAAAATTATTTTAACAATCATTTTGGTCCTTTAAAAAATATTTATAAAAAAATGTTTTTAGTTGTTAAAAATAAATTATATCAATATATGTATATACAATAAAAAAATATAAAGTATATTGTATGATTAATTCAATTTTTTTTATAAAAAAAAAGTTAAAATTATGCAAAAGATTAAAATCTATAAAAATAAAATTATATTTCATAAAGAAAAGAACCAAAAAACTTTTGTGAATTATTAAAATCATAATTTGTTTACCCAAAAAAGACCACCCAAAAATATCCTTATTTTCCCTGTTCATTCATCATCCCGCAGCTCCGCAACCCCGCGCAGCCACCGTCCTTAACCCCTCTCAACCAAATTTCACCATCAGCTAAATTAAATAACTCCAACAAAATCAACAAAAGGAACGATCAAACGCCATCATACGTCCTAACCTTCCGCCGCCGCGGTGTAACATCAAACGCCATCAACAACCACGGTAAACCTAACCTTCCGTCGCACAAATAAATTAAATAATTGCTGATGTAGATAAGGATGACAGTGGTGCAATTAATTTTGATAAATTTGTACACATGATGACAGTTAAGATTGGTGAAAGAGATTCTAAAGAGGAGCTTATGAAAGCCTTCCAAATCATCGGTCAAGATAAAAATGGAAAGATCGAATCTCTATTGCAATATTCAGCACATTTTCAAGGAGTTGGGCGAGAGTTTTACCGTGAGAGAAATTCAGGATATGGTTGAGAAAGCAGACCGTGATTATGATGGAGAAGTTAATTTTGACTAGTTTATAAAAATAATAAAAATATTATAATGTGTTAAAGATTCTGAGTATGCCAAAAAAATTATTCATGTTATATATATCAATGGAGATGACAAAAGAGTTTCTTACGTTTGAAGGAATCAGAAGATCAAATGGTTTTACGACATTCGAAGAGATATAAATTTAGCTTAAGGAAGGCAATGTTGGAAGTAATTAAACTAAATCCATGACTTTTAGTATTTCTTAACACATGCATTAGTATTTTAAGATATATTTGTATTGATACATGCATATTAGTGTTCATGTATATGTATTCATTAAATTAGATTCACGTTCTAGTTCATGTATAAAAGCATATAGATAGGTCTCTTGTAACTTATAAATAGTCTTGTACTTGGATCATTTCGAACAAGTGAAAAGAAAGTGAGTTGAATCAAGTATTTTAAGGTTTAAACGTTCTTCCTCACTTCTCTATAATTTATCATCTTCCATATATTTCCAACACGCTACAAATTGAGAGCAATCATCGCCGACCATTCTTTGAAAATTTAGTATTCTCGTTGTCTGGTTGGTACCGGAGGATTTCGGACTATTTAACTCGACGAGGAGTCCATTGATCTTGATGAGGCCGCACTTGCAGTGGGCTTTAATTTGCTAGTTGGTGACGAATTGGGGGTTGAAGACGATTAAGAAATTGGTAGCAGGGGTGAAGAAATCCGGGTGATATTGGGGTAAATTTCATCTAGTATTATATTTTTATATATTTATATTGAACTAATCATATTGTATATTTTGTATATTTTGTATATGTTTATATGTATATACAATATATTGATATAATTTTCTTTTTATAATTAAAAGGCATTTTTCTTTATAAATATATTTTTTTAAATGACCAAAATGAAGTCAGCTAAGAAAATAATTTTAAAAATAGTTTTTTATATACATCATATGCCACGTGTGATGTCAATTCATTCCTGGTTAACCATAGCTTGATTTTAAAGGTATTTTTTTACCTAATTATTAGAGTTCAAAAGTTTTTTGTGAAAAAAATATAAAATTTAAGGTAGACTGAACTAGGTAGTATAAAGCATAACCAAATTGGTTTTTGTTCATAATATTTATTTCAATAGGGCAAATATGAGAATCAAAATTAACTAGCATGTAAGAGTTAGACTTTTTTAACATCATATTCATATGTACGTCTACGTCTAAACTTCCTCAGACGTCTATTGTATACAGAAATCTTGTGCAATGAATACGATTTTTAAATTAGCCTCGTATATATCTAAAAACGTGATTATTAAACTCCTATATCTAAAAACTTGGGTATCGAATTGAAATTTTGTTCCCCTATGTAACCGCCAGGCACGATCAATTGAATGCTCTTAACAGATACATGCACATGAATTATTTGGTAATGGAATTATGATCGTCCTAATCTTTTTCACCATATAAAAATCAAAAAGAGAAAAAGGATCCATTTATTAATTATAGAGATTTTCAAATAATATATCTGCAAGCCATGTGCAGTATATTTTACAGCCACAATTCTAGTTCTTTTGTTTCCTCGCACCAAAAACTCAGCACAAACCCATCAATCCTAATTGTTTATTCTCCTTTCCCGTTCTTGTTCCCGTGATCATTATAAATAATCATCAAAAATAATTACGGGATTCCTAAACAACGACTACAAACCAATATATACACAATGATATGAGTATTTAAGATACATCTAGACGTTACTCATATATATATATATATATATATATATATGTTGGGGTGGGGGTGGGGGGTTGTACTTACTGATGATGGAGGGTGCAAAGAATAAGAGCACCTATACCGTACCACCAACGGGGATACCGAGATTAATTGTGGAAGAGCAGATTAAGAATAAGAATGGCAAAGAGAAGGCCTCACATATGTTGAAGCATACCTACTAGCTAGCATCATTAATCCTCATGCCCAATATTGCAATCTAGTATCATTAATTAATCTTGTTTATATGTTTTTACTCCCTGCTTAAATTTCATTGTGATTGTAGTTTTGAAATTAAGTACCAACATTACATGATTAGTTTTAGTTGCAATTTAACAAAATTGACCAGAGCAAACAATCCAACCATATTCAAACATAATAAGAATGCACAATGTATTTCAATTTTCAACCACGGTCATGTATCAGTATTACTTCAAGAGTCATTTTAGGGCGACATTGCACTTGGGACATTTCTAGCGACATTTTTTTTTTGTTTTTTTTTTGTTATGACTCCCAAATAATTTATATGATTTATTGGAACAGTCTATACAATACTGTTTTGTATATGTATCCAAATCACACCTAAATCACTGTTTTTTTTTTAAATTTTTTTTCCAATAAATCATATAAATTATTTTAAAGTCATAATAAAAAAAAATGTCGCTAGAATATCACTAAAAAAATGTCGCCCTAGAAATTTCCTTACTTCAATAATAATGTATGTTATACAAACTTATTGGTCTCACCAACTTCAATGATTACTCCTTAAAGCACCGATTATATAGCTAAAAACATTTCACTCCCTCGTTCCGTCTCTCTTTTAAAATAATGTTTTTTAAGATCAATAAATATCACTTATTAAAGTGCTGATTCAGTGATTCTAGCGACATAAATTGGTGAAATTGGCAATATCAATATCCTTTTAAATTGGTGTTGGAATGACACACATTTATGATTGCAGCATGTTGCAATTAAGGGCCGAGTTAAATCTCATCAATTTCACAAATTTGTTGGTTGGAAACAGTATGGCTCCCAGCTACCTCATTAAAATTTGTGTAAAAAAAATTGCCAAATTAGTTGGTTCCTGGTAGATTTTCTGATTCGCATTTAATCTTTTCCCAAATCCCATCTTCAAGATCCATTAGAGTCAGTAATGACTCTTACCAATTAATTTCTAAAGCATGTGTATTGATGAAGGCTACACCTAAATTATCGGATGGATGCATAGAGGGTAATAAATAATACTCCAGTATGCTTATAAAATACCACCTTCATTCATCCTCTCACCAAAAACTTGTCCAAAATTAAATTTTTTTGATCCATATATCTTCTTCTAAATCTGAATTTCAAATTTCACAACATGGGTGTTGTCACTTTCACCGAAGATATCGCCAGCCCTGTCCCCGCCGCCAGATTGTTCAACGCCATGATCGTTGATGCCGACAACTTGTTGCCTAAAATTGTTCCTCAGGCAATCAAAAACGTAGAGAGAATTGAAGGGGACGGAGGTCCAGGAACCATCAAGCAGATGAACTTCACAGAAGGCAAGCCCCTAGCACTAGAAAAATAATAATGTCACTAAACATATTAATTGAATTGAAGTAGCAATCTTCCATCTTTAATTTCTCACATCACAGGTATTCCTTTCAAATATGTGAAGCTTAGGATTGATACATTGGACAAGCAAAATTTAATGTATGCATACACATTGATTGAAGGTGATGCTTTGATGGGGAAGATTGAATCGGTTTCTTATGAGGTCAAGCTAGATCCGTCTCCGGATGGAGGAGGGTGTGTTGGGAAAAAAGTCACCACTTACCATACGAAACCGGATGTTGAGATCAGTGAAGAGGAGATCAAGGTCGGAAAGGAAATGATTGAGGGTATTTTCAAGACTGCAGAAGCCTTTCTTTTGGCAAATACTCATGCCTATGTTTAGTTAATTCAATGCCTCACGAATCCGAATTTGTGCTTTTTATGTTCTATGGTTTTGTCTAAAAGATGTAATGCGTGTGAAGCATCAATATAATCAAACTGCAACAAGTAAATTGTAGTGGAATTTGTATGGAAGTAAATTGAATAGAAGCCAAGTTCCAAGTGAAGATTAAATTGTAAGCATAAACAAGTAATACTCCTTTCGTCGTCGCACAAAAATAGTCTCATATAAATACCAAGTAATTTGTATGTGTCCCAACTGAGTTTTCAAAATTTAAGTTTCAAATACATACGTCATTATTACTGTTGTTTTCTAAGTAGATATTACCAACGGATAGAATAAGATCACACCTAAGGATGAAAAGAAGCTGTGTTACAAGGCGGATCTGTGAGGGTATTTGATGAAAAAAAAAAGAAAAAAAAAGAAGATGATTCTGAAATAAGGCAGACTCGGTTAACTGTGATTAGATAGAATCCTCCTAAAAAAATTACAGCATAAATGTCCTAAAATGACTTTATTCCTTTCACATAATACAAGTAAATGTAACTTGACAAAAATAAATAAACTTCACTGTAGGAAAAAGGGAGCATATTCCATTGACATACTTGTTAAAATATTTAAACCTTGCCTGCTGTAGTACTTTGTTTCCCTAGCTCAAATTAGTACAGATTCGAGAGGGGCTTCTAAATTCTAACAAATCACGCAATTAAACCACGATCATTAACAGTTCGATACAACCTAAACACGCTTACAGAAGGCAATAGCATCTCTTTAAGTTTCGATACAACCTAAATGCGCTTACAGAAGGCAATAGTATCTCTTTATGTTTCGATCACTATCGACGATTATAAACCAACAGCATCAAGTAACTCTACAACATCTGACCGCAATCACCTTGTTTCCTAATTTTTTAAGCAAGTACGCAAGAATTACCATATTTCATTATATTTAAAATAGACTCTCGTATCGGGAAGAAAATATAGAATATCCAGTGTACTACGTAATATAAAAGGACTTCAAGTTTCCTGTTATTGACAATTACCCAAACTCACCATAACCTAACTCAAAAAACGAAATTGTCTTGATCGCACAGTTCATCATCATTTGCTGGCTAGCATAAGCTCTGGACTACTTCTCAATCGCAAAAATGGAATCTAGTCCCTGTCAACCTTTTCCACAAAAAGAAAGGCTGTATATGCTCTGGAAGGCAAAATATATTATCCACTGCAAACACACGACACATTTTCGCAATTGTTTTTGTAGTGATCTCCTTCTTCTAGCAAAAGGATTCCTCAAGAATGGATATCCACCCATCACCAAGAAAGTTACTTTCATATTGTTGACCAGTGTGCCATTACCCATACGTATAAAACATCAATCTTTCTATCTTCTTCTCGTCGCACTTTAATCCTTTTTCATGGTCGGCTTTGGATATCCAGACTGCATACAAAAACCCTCCCTCAATTATAGATGGCCATCCATATTAAAGTAAAATTCCATTTGGCTCAACATTCTAAGGTGCAAACAAAACACCACCCCTTTCCTTCTTTTACAATATGACACAGACTTCAGAAAGATAATCAAGCAGCAAACACTTTCTCTCTCTAAAAAGATATTCCTTGCATGTCCCACACCTTCTGCCTTTTAAATATTCTTTCTCCGTGCACAAATGAATGCCATATCTTGATTCTGCATTCATTCTCTCTACCAAGTATACAAAGGACCTCTTTTTGTTTCTCTACTCTCCCTCTCCACCCCTTTTCCGCAATCATGGTTCCACCAGAGTTAGAGGTACGCTTCAGAACTTAAATATTAACACTAATATGTAAATCTATTACGCTTAGTATCCATCATTTTCTAAAGCAACCTATGTTTTTAACAGAATTTGCAGAAACCTCGAGTAACAGAGATACAGGTTCGGATAGACTGCAATGGGTGTGTGCAGAAGATTAAGAAGGCTCTACATGGGATCAATGGTAAGTGATACTGGTCCCTAAATGTTTCAATGTGCTCTCTCATTTCTCATTGATTGTCTCGAGGTCATCTTAAACACTGTGCCCTGGTAATTTAAAATTTTTGATTTTCTACAGGTATATATGATTTCTACATTGATTTCCCTCAACAGAAATTAACAATAATTGGGTGGGCAGATCCTGAGAAAATAGTCAAAGCAATTAGAAAATCGAGGAAAACAGCCACCATCTGTTCTCATTCGGAACCAACAGACCAACAAGCTCAACCAACAGAGGCAGCACCAGGAGGGGGACAACCGCCTCCCGAGTCGGCACCCCCTCCTCCAGCAGAAGCTCCACCAGCTGAAGCAGCTCCGCCAGCTGGAGCAGCCCCGCCTGCAGAGCCACCAAAAGACCCACCTCCACCAGAAAACCCGCCACCAGAGGTGGCACCACCACCTCCGGCTGCTGATGCTACAGCAAGTCAAACAGGGCAACCCGTTGGACCGAAAGATGTGGAAGAGGTTCATGTGATATACCACCACCCTCCTGATTACGGCTACAGATATAGCTACGGCCCTAGCTTTCAAGGATATGGGGGACAAGGAAGCAGTTATCCCAATGCTCCAGGAATTCAAGGGTCTGGTGGACAAGGGAGCAGCTGCACTAATGGTCCGGAAATTAGACATGAACCACCCCCACCAATATATGTAGCTCACAGCTACAATACATATAAGCCATCGCCGTATGTCACTGAATTTGTATCACCGCCATCACAATACTCACATCATAGTAGACCAGAGCCACCACAATATGTGCATTACAGCAGACCAGAGCCACCAAAATACATGCACTACAACAGACAAGAACCACCACAATACTCATATTACAGTAGACCAGAGCCACCACAATACTCATATTACAGTAGACCGGAGCCACAACAATACATGCACTACAGTAGAGCGGAGCAATACAGTGAGGATTACCGCAATGGCAATGGAAATATCGCCTCAATGTTTAGCGATGAAAATCCAAATGCCTGTAGAATAGTTTAACAATAAAGTTTGCCACATACGAGAAACTTAACTAGAAAGTTAATGGAGAATAATCAGTACCATTAATGTTATTCAGGATGAGTAACATTTCCAAACAAGCATGTGCTGATGTCAAGGGAAGAATATGATTCGTAGCTTGTTAGTGCAGGAAGAATTTGTCTTACATTCCACTACTGAGACGTCTAATACATACTTTCTAGTAATCATTTCTTGTGAAAAATCCTATAAATTTATACAAATATTCCAACCCTCGGGTATTTTAATAATAATCATCTAGAATATCATAACAAACTCGTGAGACTGAAAAGGAAGATAATAATATTCTTCACCTTATAAAGATAGAATTTACGGAATGATTTTTTTATTTTTATTTTTTTTTCATATTAAAAACATTTAATATTATCTCAACTTACCAACTTTGCCAATGACATTCACCTACCCTCCCCTACCACGGTGCTATCATAACATTTGATGATCATAATATGGAGATATTATGATAATATTTGAAGATCATATATATATATACACACACACACACACACCATATTGTCTAGCTACTGATAGGACAATTTTGTATCCAACTGCTCCCTATAAATGGTCTTCTTCAGTTCCCTCAATTGGTTGACAGATCATTTGACACCTGGGAAGTTAAATTCTCAAAGCACTGGATTAAAGATTCTTAACCATAATTATCACATGTATAATGGATGCATCTTTCCAGCCAAATTAGGATTAGCAAAGAAAAAAAATTCTTTCTTTTCGCAAAAAAAAAATATGATATTTTTCACTTCAAAATGAATATGAAAAGGAAATCATTGCTTCAAAATATTACAGATAAAAGAAGAGCATCAAACATGATGCGGGATGCTGAAAAGGAAAGATTAGAAAGTAACCAAAAGAAAGAAAAAAATATATTGCAATAAACTGTGACAATAATTGTACTGTGAGCAGGGAAACAAAATTGTGAGCTGAGCATCACACATGATGTGGGATGCTGAACTCTTGGAAGGTCAGAAGATATTTCTCAGATTCACAGTGCCAAGAAATTGTTTAACAGCCATTGCAAACTTTTAGGTTTAGCTTCAGTTCAGCAGTAAAGCTATAACCAACAAGGATGACGCTGAAGCAGTATTCTAACAATAATCCTTGAAAGTTTGAACATATACCTTTTCATGGAAAAGTTATGGAAAAGTTACGTCAGCAGCAGAATCTGAAATTTATCAAGGGGGTCAATCAAAAGGTTAGCATAAGACTGGCTGCAAATATGGATGATCTACAAGAACCCCACCCCCCCCCCCCCCAAACAACAGAATTGTAGCTTTCCAGGAATTTATACTTGATAAAAAGTTTTGCAAATTCAACGAGATTTGGATCATCTGATAAACTCACAAGAAATATCATTACTTCAGAACCAATTTGGTGGCCCACTATAAACATGTGAAAAAAATACACTGGCTTTCATTTCCCAAGCATACACATACATAGAGCTAATGATTTGGTGGACGGTGGGAGTACATCTTTGTCAATGTTCTGATGCAACAGAAACACGAACAAAGAGACCCAAGCATATACATACATAGAACTCAAATGGATGCATGCCTATAAATTGAATTTGGCCCAATTTCAACTAGTCGGTAATAGCAATTTTTTATATCATTTAAAGCTAATAACAATAAGAAGTATCAAATGACACAAAGTATGATAGTCTGGGAACTGGATCACAAATTTTATGACAATGTTTTACAATAAAAAAAAATCTTTAATTCACCTCACTAATGAGGTCTTATGACTCTTATCTTCCCATAAGAGTTCATGAGGGCCTTAATTTTTTGTATTATCTACAATTAATTTCCTCAAATAAGAATTCATGATGCCTTTATTGTTCATGTGCACATCATTGTCATTATTTTCAACTTTTAACAAAAAAAATTAAATTTCATTTTAACTTTATGTTGTTTGAAATTACAAGCTTTACCCTTATAAGTTGGAGGAAGTGTAGGTATACAAGGATGGAATTTGTTAGTCCGTGGACTCCCATCCTCTACAACCTCTTAGGAAACTATCTTCGTATTTATTATATCTCTAGCTAGTTTTAGTTTCTTTTCTCCTCATCTCACCCCATATAAAATATATGCATAAACAGATAATTCATAATTCTATAAGTCCTTCTATTTGCAAATGGGGAATTAATCTTTTGTCTCTGTTCTTTCTAATTCCCTCATCTCCGCCTAGTAGTTTGCACAATGTCTTGGTTTATAGACTTACTCCAGTTCCTATCAAAGTCCTTCTATACTACAAACATAAAATATAAGCATTACATGTGTTTACCAAAATAGTTTGTTTATTTAACAGAAGAATACAAGTGTAGGTTTTCCAGTCATAGCTAAAAGCTAACAACGTAACAAATTTTATTTTGTTTTTCCATAAATAAGTGAAATTAACAACTTTTTTTTCCCAAGGTTTTTCAAATAATTGAGCTAATATATTACACAAAAAGAGAGAGGGAGAGTTCTGCGTACCTTGATTCGACCATCACCAGAACTGATAGCGAAGAAGTCAAGAGAAGGACTAAACGAAGTCAAGAGGTCTCTGATATATTCTGAGCTCACCATTATTATTCCTCAATACACCGCCGATAAATGCGGAGGGAGAGGCGGCGGATTGCTGTCAGATACGGTATGACGGTGAAGACCGACAAGTAGAGCGGCGGAGGTAGTTCGTCGTTGAGCTACAAATTTCAATAGCCTCTCCTGTTCTAGGCTGCACAAAGCCGCTGCTCTATGTCGCCGGTTGCGTAACCAGCCGGTGGTTTTTTATTCAGTGTTTTAAGTTTGGGGGTCATATTTGTAAATACACCACTAGTTGCTTAAAAAACATATACTAACATTTTGTGCATGTGATAAAAGTTTTCTTACTATAAGTTTTCTTCCAAAACTTTCTTCTCAAATGTGAAAATTTACAAGAAAAGGTGATGAAAACTTGTAAAACTGAAAAAATCAAAAATACTTTTTATAGTAATTTTTAAAATTTCGTTGGATAAAATAGTAATACACTATTTTACTTGTACTTTTCTTCTAAAAAACTTACAATAGAATTAAAAAAGGTATACTCTCTTTTCCTTCTTCTTTTTTTCTTCCGTCATAATTTTTTATTTTTCTCATCATAACCAATTTATCATGAATAATTATCAATAGTTGTGCACATGAAAATAGAAATGATATTCATATGCACACACTGCGATCCAAATAATGATTTTCCATTTTTTGTCATTCTCTTTTTATCGTCTAAGTTTTAATTTTTCTTCTTTTATATTTTATTTTTGGCTTTTTACTGTTTTTTTTACTATATAGGTGCGATAAAAGTTATATTATATGTGTATTTATTATAAGTGCAATATGTCATGTCAGAACTTGAGATATCTTATCTCTCATTTTTTACACACAAAAAAGAGGAGTAAAATACAAAAGTGACTATTGTACTCTTAGTTTATTTGGATATTGTGTCCCTTTTTATTAGTCAATGCAAAACAAACAAACTTTTTACTCTGTAACAATGATGATGTGTAAGTAAGTCAAATTAAGACTAAAAAATTCGCTTCCGTCAAAGATTTGAACTCAAAACATCAACCTTATAACTTTAAGCAAGTGTCAAACCAAGTTATATGATGTAATTGTAAATGAGTTAACATAAATTTTATTTATACAAGTTTCTCCATTTAAACTAAAAAAAAGATAAATAAGTGGGTAAATGTGACGCCCTCAAAATAGGTCCACACAACCCATTTTGAGTCGCCAATAATATTCTACAAAAATACAATTACAAATACGAATTTTTCCATTTATAACTAATATTTGTCGTGCAAAATACGACAACACACATACTTTGACTTTCCATACAAATATCGTACCGTATGGTACCACAGTATCCAAACCCAAATAATTACAATGCCGTAAAAAGACGGCAACACACGTTTTAAGTCTCCAGTATAATTATTATTAAACTATGCTATAACTCGATGAGGACAACCAATAATTCGGACCATTACTCCACTCCCCGGCTAGTCCCAGCTACATTTTCCTTTCCTGAGAATGGGACAAAACTGAAAAGGGTGAGCTCAAATAGCCCAGTAAGAAATATCATGACTAAGATAATGAAGAATAAAAATTATCTTTAGTCTTCAACAATAATAAATCAGAGATTTAAAGATATTATATTTGTTCAACAACAACAACTGCAGCGGAACGAACAATCCATTAGAAGAGTCAAGTAGATTATAATATCTACCATCTTCTATAAGTTAAAGGATCACCACCAATATTTTATCCCTGTAACACCAATCAACAATTCCTGTTTACGAACAACCAAATCAACAATTTATTATTCAACAACCTCTCTTTGCACTACGTGCCAAAGATATTTATTTGTAACATCACCGGTCATGATCATGCCAAACGCCAGTTCATCTTTGCACTACGGGCCAAAGAGAACTTTCACCATACGTCTTTGTTTATAACACCAAAAGTCATGATTATACTAATACACAGTTTGGTCAAAATCATGTCACGTCAGTTTATCTTTGCACTACGGGCCAAAGAGAACTAATACCATAATTTAAGTATGAGGATGATGACAATGATACAGTGAGATTAAGAATAAGAAAAGATTTATACTTTAATCAGTATCGAAGATTGACCAAATTGCCAACACGATGACCAAATTGTGGAGTCAAATTCAAGAATGATATTCAACAAATTATTTCATGCTTCAACTATAATGTATAAAACGAAATAGAAAGATTCAAGTGAAAAGATATTAGATGAAGCACAAACTATTAAGCTACTAAGTTTCAGGGATTTTCACCATTTAAAAATAAGGTTTTGGAAACAAATAAAAATTTCCTATCATAAATGGAGAAATGTGAAAGAAAAAGATATCCCGTAAAGAGTACAAAAGAAATGATACGTTATACGAGTATAACATAATATATGAAACCGCAAATGGATTTTCACCCGTCATGCGATAATTCACGTAGACAGGTTATTTTCACAAAAGATTAATAAGTAATGAATACGACGGGTTATTCACCAGGTATGCGTCAATCCGCACGAACAGGTTATACCCACAAATTTATAAGGAACAAATGCAAAGGGATATTCACCAGGTACGACACTCCGTACATACAGGTTATTCCCAAAGAGTAATAAGGAATGAATACAAAAGGATATTCACCAGGTACAACACTCGTACCTATAGGTTATTCCCACAACATAATAAAGAATGAATATAAAAGGATATTCACCAGGCATGCGTCATACCTCACGGACAGGTTATCCCCACAAATTAATATAGAATGAATAACAACCTTTATGAGTATAATATCACTTACGAATATGAAAGCAAATGATATTATATATGAGTATGAAAGAAATGATATTCCCTACCTTTGTTAACAGGTGACTGGATGTTGCTTTCTATGAAGTTTACTAACTTTGAACAATACTAGTATTCTCACAAATACTCACAATAGCCTAGCACACTAAGAGAACTTAAGAAATTTAGAGAGAGATGAAGTATAGGCAATGAAGGTGTGAAAATTTATTAAGCAAACCCTCCCTATTTATAGGAAAATCAAGGTGAGGGCATTTTGGTCATTTCCCCAACTTTTCTTGGTTTATTACGCTTATACCCTTAGCATATTCTTTTAATATTATCCATCCATTTTTTCTTCAATTTATATCATCCATCCATTTTTTCTTTAATCTATATCATCCATCCATTTTTTCTTTAATCTATATCATCCATCCATTTCTTTCTTTAATCTATATCATCCATCCATTTTTTTCAAAAAGATTAATCCATTATCAAAAAGATAATTCCATTATCAAAAAGATAATTCCATTATCAAAAATTTTATTATTAATAAATCTATTTTTGTATTATTGTGTTAAATGTAGTAATATCACAGATAGCATATACTCGCAATACTGGCAACCAGATTATTCCTAGGAAAGAGGGGGCCTTCCATAAAAATGGCGCGCAATTAAATAACCCATTTCCTTGACAGAATTTCTAGACATTGTCAATAATGCTAAAATATCCTATCAAATAATATGAGTTATATATCGTGACAAATAATAAAAATATTATGCAGATGCTACTGTAACAATTATTGAATCAAGATATTGTGCAATTGTTACTTTATCAATTATTGAATCATTAATATAAAACACTGTGCGACACCGTGTGCTACTGTGGAATAACGCGTTTTACTGTTCTTTTTATCACCGGGTATTTCAACAGTTATCGGTTAAAGTTTTGCCCCCAATTTCTATCACTTTCTATATCCGACAGTTAACCCGTTGTGGGGCCCACTATCATTGACAATATTACCATTTCGGCGCCGTTGTACGGTACCGAATATAATATTTCCCGACAGAAAGAATATTCCCCGTCAAAAGGAATATTTCCCGACATACTGTTTTATATATAACACCCTTAACTATAACATTATATCATTTAAGCACTTCACTATTTAGAAAAAAATAATAATAAAGAAAATAATAAATTTTTATTTCATAAAGTCGGGATTTTACAGTAAACCTCTTATGTGCTTGATATAATGCATATGCTTCTCCTGAATATTTATTTCATTATCTTATCACGGATTATGAGTCACGGGACCCTGAGTTTTTAAGGCTTAAAACAACAACAACAAAAATGGGCCTTTTGCGAATTGCTATTAAGATTTAGGCCTATTTCATTGGGTAAATTTTTTTTTTTTGCCTTTAAATTTAAACTGACGTGGGCTGGACTCTTTTGTTTGGGTATATATATACATAACACAAATACCTCTTGGAGCCCTAAAAATTTGTCAATTTTAGTGGGCCTAAAGCCTCGACACCTTGGACTTTAGCCTAGGACCGGTACTGCCCATTTAAATCACATCATTTCCTTTCTAAAATTTTCATTTTAATTAACATGATTTTAGTTATTGTTTCACCATTTACTAAAATTGACTATTATTACCCTTAGTTTTCAGATTAACATAAATTCCATTTGATTTGCTCTGGTGGTACAAATATAAGAAAATTATACGTTCCAAGATGGCTTTTAGGTATTTCTACAATTTCGTCTGTAACTTAAGATTGTTGGGAATAGCATTGATAGAGGGTTCAAAATTAGAAGGAAAATAATAAACAAAGTTTGTTATTTATCTCTATAAATGGATAATCGGTCATGTGAATAAACTATTTCAATATGTTAGTTGTGGATATTATGTGAGGACTTTACCTCATTAAGCTACCTGAGACAATTAATTAATGTTACCATCATGCAAGAGCATGTATTTATTCAAAGTATTTATCAAGCACAGAAGGGATTTACCCACTTATTTATCTTTTCTTTTTTTGATTTAAATGGAGAAACTTGTATAAATAAAATTTATGTTGTCTCATTTACAACTATATTATGTAGCTTAGTTGGATAGTTACTTAAAATTATGAAGTTGAGGTTTTGAGTTTGAATCTTGACGGAAGAGATTTTTTTAGTCTTAGTTTGACTTACTTACATGTCAAAATTGTCACGGAAGACTGTCACATAAAGGTTTATTATCCAAATTTTTCTATAGTAGAGATTTTATTTTGCATTAACTCACAAAAAAGCACAAAATCTAAATATACTAAGAGTACAGTGGTCACATTTTTTTATAGTAAAGAACTTATTTTGTATTAACTCACAAAAAAAAAAACACAAAATCTAAATATACTAAAAATACAGTGGTCACTTTTGTATTTTATTTAAAAAAAGGGAGACCATAGGCACAATCTTTCCACCCACCATACAGAAGACACGGTCATTCTCCTAACATTGAGCCCTGACAATATCTACATGCCCAAAATCAAATAAAGGCCTAATATTTTTGGGCTGGGCCCATACCCGGTCCTGAAGTACCATACTTCCTTAGAACATTATCAACGAAGAAACAAAAACCCTCACAAAACCCCTAGAAGAAAGAGAGAAAGCAAAGGAGCTCGAACTAAATCACCAATGGCGGCGAAGAACCAACAAGGCGACAATTCCAAGAAGAGAAAGCGAATTCCAGGCGCGAAAGGTGACTTGGGAAAATCCAATTCGAAGAAATCGAAATTTCCTCCTAATTCTCCAAACAACTCCGAACATGGATCCTTAGCTTCAGCTAAGCCGAAGTTCGAAAAATCAGGGATCGTTGAGAATGTCCCCAAAACGAAGCGAGAAGCTCGTGTACAAGCAAAGGTTTAACCTTTTCTTAGCTTGTTTCATTATGCTTGGGTTTGGTATATACTTAAATACAAGTAGCATCGAGAATCAATAGAGGTGGAGCTGAAAATGTTGGTTTGTACGATTTGATGCATAATATGGGACGTAATGATATTGTCGAAGCAATTTTGGCTATTCTTATGCTCGTGCTAAAATGGGAGTCCAATTTATCCGTTGGGAAACACTAGAACATAATTAATTAGGCGAACTTTAGATGCTAAAAAAGAGTCAAATGAGACTCATTTTGGGATGGAGGGAGGGAGTGAGTTCTACTAAGGTAAAAAATTATGTAGCAACACAGCCTTCTAAGTGATAGAATAATTTTTTTCTGCGAAATGTGATTTTAATTTTAATTGGATATATGTTTTAGTTAAAAACATTCACGCTATAGGGTAGCACTTTTGAGTTGAAATTGGAGAATATTCTGCCAGTATCAACTAGAGTGCTTCCAAATCTAATTGTCTGGCATTGATTCTGCATGACCAAATATATAACTTTAGTGTGATTCTAATTGGGATCAGCTATATAGTGTCATCTTGATTTTTTTGGTCTTTGAATATATTGCAGGAGCTGGCAGAAGCTAGGAAGAAGAAGAGGAAGCGACATTACTCGCTTGAACAAGTTTGTACTGTCTACTTTATATCATTGTAACTGTAATAATTTTGGTTTTAATCATTGACTCCGTACAATGTGTCTCATTGAGTAATATATACTTAGAACCACCCCTCAATTGTTACTTGCAGGATAACAGTGCTAGGAATTAGCCGAGGGTATCAACCTTTTCATCTAGGCCAATATATGTTGACATCATCTTGCTATCTGCATAGGTTTTGTCAGAAATTCTTAGTAGACCATCTGGACTTGTCTCATCTGTGTGATCGTAATTTTGGATGCCCAATTAAAGACATGGAACTTTATTTTGCTATTTATCTTTTAGATTGTCCTGCACTGTAATCTCTCTTTCTACCTACCAAATTTGTCTTTGGTGAGAATAATCATCAATAGATTAACTACTTGGATAAAGATAAACTGCATTCATATCTTATTCTAATAATATCACATTTTTATTTCATCCCAATTCCCAAATATAGTTTTGATTCTTCAGTTTTGTTTGCAGCTATGCATTTCAAAATTTGATTAATTTTGGCTTATATTTTGACGTCTACTTACCTGTAGTATACTCCTAATTTGAATATGTAAGCATGAAGTGTGAGCTCTGTGTCACCTTTGGCTTCATGTCCTCAACATATTTTTTCAGCTTGTTTTCCACAAAAAAAATATAGTATGTATTTTTTTTTTATAGTTTTACAGCAAGGTTTGAAATACCAATAGGCGAAGCAGTAACTTTATGTGGTTATGTGCTTGCTAAATCATTACTCCTTTTCCATTTCATAGGAGCTTGCAGTACTGTGGGAAAAGATGAGGTGTCGGAATATTGGCAAAGAAGATAGATCCAAGTGTGTATTTTTGTTTCAACATTTTACATGTTGTTTTATTGTCTATGATGCGCCATAATGAGTTCTATTCATATTTTTTTAAAATTTAAGGTGGGTGAGTGAAGCTTTAAAGAAGATGAAGGGTAAAATCCCTGAAATTGCTGGCTCCCACGTTTCTTCGCGTGTTCTTCAGGTAATTTACGGTGCTTCTTTCTTGATGTTGTCCAAGCCTAATTCTATTGTTTTCACTAGACTGTATTAACTATATTTCCTGAAACTTTAGACATGTGTTAAATACTGTTCACAAGAAGAAAGAAATGCCGTGTTCGAGGAGCTTCGACCTCATTTTCTCACCCTAGCGTGTAACACTTATGCAGTCCATCTGGTGACGAAAATGTTGGACAATGGTATAGTTCAGTTGAGTTAATTATAAAAATGTTGATGTATAATAAAATGCGAGGCTTGTTTCTGTTGTTGTACATATAAAGTCATCACGTTAAGCACCTTTTCTTCTGTTTGCAGCTTCAAAGAAACAGCTGGCAGACTTTATTTCCTCCCTCCACGGGCATGTTGCTTCTCTTCTTCGGCATATGGTCGGCTCAGTTGGTAAGGCAAAAGTTGATTGGCCTTGATAGAAGTTGCATTGACTTAAATTAACAATCTTATGTATCTTCTCATTATGGAAGTTAATTGATTTGGACGGTTCTCATTGTACAGTTAATCTTGAAAGAATATCAAGATTGTTTTTTAAGCTAAATTATTTTAGTTTTGTTGGTAATTCATATTCTTTTTGCTACAATTTTGGGGCAGTTGGTTGTTGAGTGTGGTAGAGTTATAGTAATAAAGTCATATTGACAATAAGTCTGAATGATTTCAGGTATCAAGATCTATGTTTTGGTCCATCTTTGCAGATTATAATGCCAAATAACACTACTTGGTTTTGCAGTTGTTGAGCATGCTTATCAGTTAGGAAATTCAGCTCAAAAACAAGTGCTTTTGGTGGAGCTGTATTCTACTGAGCTTCAATTATTTAAGGATTTAGTCTCAATGAAAGAAAGCAGGTAAAGGACTTGATGTTCGACTAATGTGGTTTTATTTTCAACATAAACTGAAAAATATTACTCAATAAACTATTTTTTCCTTGATCTCCCACTACTTTATCATATTGTTATAGTCTTTGAACCAAATTTTTCTTAGAAGCAATGCTGTGAATTAGATTAGGAACCTAGCTGTTTATATAGACTTTAAGTGCAAATATGTTTACTCCTTGTACTCGTAAGATTTTGCTCAAAGGACTGGCATCTTTGTCAATGTCATCCCTGAGTTGGTCTTGAAACTATTAATGCCATCCCAGCTTAATATGCTTTTAGAATTTCACTAAATGTGATGCTAAATTTACTTCTCCAAAAAAAGAATGTATGGACTTGATTTCATGATGTTGGATTTATACTGCATGAATGCAATTTCATGCACAACAATGATATTGTCAGGTTAGTTGATATAATTTCTAAGCTGCACCTGCAAAAGGCTTCAGTTTCAAGGCACATGTCTTCTGTGTTTCAACCAATTCTGGAGAAAGGTATAGTGGATCACTCTATCATACACAGGGCATTGATGGAATACTTTAGCATTGCTGACCAGGTATTGGAGATGTTATGACGTATGTCTAATTTAAACCATTGTTTCGGAGACACTTGTATTATTGCCTAAGAGAGAGGATTTTTCTTGCCTGTGCTCAATTCTTTTTACTTCTTTTTTTCCCTTTCTTAATCACGTCGGTTGAAAGTCCTCTGCCTTAGATGTAATCCAACAGTTGTCGGGTCCACTCCTTGTTCGGATGATCCATACCAAAGATGGATCCAGGCTGGGGATTTTTTGCATCAAACATGGGAGTGCAAAGGTCTGATGCAATTTCTCTTATAGTTTTACCACATCTTCAAAAGTTCTTTTGTCAGTTTTCGTTGCTCATTTGGACTTTTTAACTTCTAATTATTCCTAAAATTCTTTAGCTTCTTGATTTGCTTCAGGAGAGGAAAAAAATTGTTAAAGGACTCAAAGGTCATGTGGGCAAGATAGTTCATGATAGATTTGGATGTATGGTAAGATACTAATAGGAAGCTATCTTGTCATTTGTTATATGTTAGCCAACACTCATTCTTATGAGGGTCATTAATAGTTTCCAGTTTTGTTCTTTTACTATTTTATACTTCCATAATTTCTTTTGGCTTAAATTTCACTGCTATTTATTTTTCAGCTGCTTGTCTGCATTCTTTCAAATGTTGATGACACAAAACTTACAACAAAGGTTGGTTCCTACAGCTTTGATGGACAAATTTTTACCTGAATAAAGGAATGTAACTTCTACTGGGCTTAATTTTAGGTTATAATTCGCGAACTTCAAGCAGTTCTAAAGGAGATTATTATGGATAAGGTTCGGTCTCTTCCTCTGCCTTTTCTCTATGTAGCAGTAAACAATGAAGTGAGCTTCTAGATGAAGTTGATACTCTTCTTGCGCCTTTCTATCCTTGCTTTATTAGGAAAACTAAGCATGACAACAAATAGGAGATTAAGATGATTAGTGAGTTTTCTGCTAGTTCACTTCCTGCTAAATCTTATTTGCTGCAATTACTAAAGTTTTCACCTGTTCAAATCCTTTGGACCTGGGAGCGAATAGGCACTTCCTTGCCAGATTATATGAGATCTTTTGTATTTTAGTATTAAAAGGATATGAGTAGTAGTCCATGTTCTTTTGGTCTTTCATGAACTTCCTCTCCCTGAACCGATACAGTTCTAAAAGTTATGTCAATGCACACCATTTTTTTTCTTTCATATATCACTTTTTTCCTGATTATTGTTACTAAATCGACTGTCTAATGGCTTCTTCAATTTTCAGAATGGAAGACGTCCATTGTTGCAGCTACTTCATCCCAATTGTCCACGCTATTTCAGTCCAGATGATCTAGCTTCTCTGGATTCATCTATTCCTTCCCTCTGCAACAAGGCAACTCAACTTTTGCTTAGCTATTTGTAAAATATAAAGGAAATTTCTGTGAAAGTAATGCAGCTGCATTGAAATTTAATTTGTTTTCTCTGTGCATCAGGTAGAAATAAACTCTGAGTTGGATGAGCAAACAAAAGCTTCGGAGGTTGATGAAGTTGATGAAGAGAACAAGAGTGACACCGAGGAGATCACTGCCAACAGAAATCCAAGTGGCAGTGAAACTCTACACTTGAGTGACAGTGGAAAAAAGGACCCATTTTTACGAAGACAAGAGTTGTTGGTCAACAGTGGTCTTGCTGAGGTCTGTTGCCTCACCATATTTTTGTGCACCTCTTAGTGAATATGAATTTCTAGTGTATTTATTTACACCTTTAGATTCATTCCTTTGTTTGTCGAGGTGTGTAGTATTTAGTATAATTAGTAGTCTCTAGAATCTTTAGCCAGTTTCTTATTTATTTTTCCTCTAATTTGTTGGTTGATCTATTCAGAGTCTTATTGATGCTTGTTGTGAATTGGCTGGAGAATTACTTGTATCAAGTTTTGGAAAAGAGGTCATATACGAGGTAATTATCTTGTTTTTATACCAGTATGTTGTAAATTTTCGCTCGAGTACAATTATCATTATTAAGGGTTGCACCGTTACGCACATCTTGCTTCTCCCTGACTTGGTTTACGTTGATCGTTTCTGCAGGTAGCATCTGGGGGTGCCGGTGGCATTCTCCAGTCGGGTTTGGATGGTAAGTTGCATACCTTACATGAAGCTGTAGCATCTCTTGTGGCAAAGCCTAAATTGGAGGGATCAGAAGAGGAGCATCTCCTTGAAAATTTCCATTCTAGCAGAACCATCAGAAAATTGGTTCTAGATTGCCCCACCTTTGCTTCCACTTTATGGGAAAACGCATTGAAAGGGAAGTGTGAAATGTGGGCCCAAGGTCACAGGTTGGAGCACACAACTTGCTACCTTTTAAGTTCAATGCATTTTTTATAGCATAAAGTTTAACTAATTTCTGATGGGTTAACCCGCTTGCAGTTGCAAAGTAGTTAATGCATTCTTGGAATCTTCCAATTCTGCTGTTCGTGAACTAGCGAAAGAAGAGCTGCAGCCCTTAATAGATGGTGGCATACTGAAATTACCCGAGACCAAGCAGCCAGCAGCAGGCTAAGTCATCTGATGCACAGATGGACCAAGAAACGTGGCCCAGAATCTGCTTCTCGATCTGTTGGATCACCCGCCTTATTCAGGTTGAAGTATGTAGCAGCCACAATATAGCCATGCAGAAAAGTGGTTTTAACAGTTTTTCTGTCTTTGAACAAGGTTGCGACTGATAAGAGAAGCCTTGTAATATGAATGCTTACCTTCTTAAAAATTCATCAGGGACTAAACAAACATGATATATAAGCCAGGACTAGCAGTTTGTTTTGAGCTACTATTTCATACAATTTATGTATACTAATATAATTAGCTTTCGACTCATATACTCTTTCTCTGTCAGATCTCAAAGTCGGTTTTATTTGAACATACAACTTCTCGCTGTTTGTTTTAAGCACATGATGCATGCTGCATTGCTGCATGAAAATAATGTTGGGAAATAGTGTTCATCACTTTTACTATGGACCTAGACATAAAGGTGCAAAATTTACTGGTCTCCTTTCAGATCTGGATTCAAAGACTGGGGAATCACACTTGTCTTTTCGTTGAGTGTACATTTTTCCTGTATGCAAGCACCAAAAACTCTCAGGTTTCGTGTAGTTCCTTGTCCGATAATGAGGGTAGCCTTGGGATAAATAATCCGATGGATTGAAAACCGGGATGTCCTTTCGGAATGCGTTATGAGTTGGGGTTTCTCTTCGTGATGCAGCATTCACCTTCAAGCATTTCTCTATCACTCCTGCCTCTTCCCTAAACCTGGCTTTGATGTCATTCATTCCCTGCAAAATCTTACTAGGCCTCAACCTTTCTTTAGTAAATAGTCCCCTGAGCTTTGTAGTGGTGGTTTTAATAGTTGGATTGCTGGTCATATGTGGGATTTTGCTGCACTCTTTGCAGAAACTATTCCCCCTCTCCAAGTCAAATGCTGCTCTTCTTGTGTTGTCTTTTAGACATGCATATGCCTGCCAAAATTATATCACAGTTGAGCCAATTCTAAACTACTTCCTTCATCCCAAATTTAGCAATAAATTTGAGAACATAAAATTATTCTTAAAAGTTGTGGTTCTCTAATTTTAGATCAGACGAAGTACAATGTAGGGACATAAAGCAATATGGGCCTATTTAGTTTTGATGAGAATGACATAACAACTGAGCAATATGGCCCTACTTAGTTTTAATGAGCATGACATAACAACTGACTTCAGGTTGCCTAGTCTGTGTCGAGTCTCTGGTGAATTAACCACCAAATCCTTGATTTGGTGAGATTTAAATCACAATCTAACGTAAATTAACATTATTATCTTCTAGCCTAGTGGGTTTTTTTTTTCTATTGATTTCATGGAAATAATATCCATTATCATCTAAATTAATGTAAAAACAGAAGATATATATACAGTTTCAGGTTCACCTCATAGACAAGCTTGAAGGCAATGTCAGCTTTCGGGTGCTTGTTCTTATCAGGATGAAGTAGCAATGCTGCAGATAAAACTAACATTAATCTTCACCTACTTATATGAAACAAAGCAAATTGTATATATGAAATATGAATATATGCCTGTTCATTCATTTATTTAAACCTACCAAATTTATGGTACTGCTTCCTAATGACATCTATCCCTACATTTTCTTCAACCTGTAAAAACTCGTAAAAATAGAAAGAACAAAAAAATAAAAATAAAAAAATTCAAACTTAACCACAAATTTTTTACAACCAAAAAGTTGTAATATTGTTTGAAATAGCACTGATTCTGGAAACCTACTTGAAGAAGAAGGTACCAGTCGATAAAAGGCGAAATAATCGGATTTCGTCGAGGCCGATGCAAATGAGCACAAGAAATGGCACGGTTTGAAATGTTGCAGATGTTTGTTACTAGCTGGGATTTTGTATCTGATCCTTCTCCTGTTAATCTCCCCATTGTGATAAAAAAAAATTACTGGAGAAGAAAAAAAAAAGTGGTGATGATGGGAGGAGTTTATTTATATATAGCTCTGTGGAGGGAGGGAGGAGATATGAAGGTTTTTATTGCTTTAAAGAGGTTAACTAATAAGGTGGAGCGGTTAAGAAATAAAGGGCACATTTTGCGGGACATAAATATTTTTGAAAGTGGATCGATCAGTTGGTGGGAACAAGTGAAGAGACGGAGAGGTTACCGTTAATCTTTACACGTGGCGTTACGTGAGTGGATATAGGAATAATTACCTTTTTTTTAAAATAAAAATCTAAATACTACTAGTAGTAATTTTTATGTCCTTGGTACTTGTATTGTATCTTTCTATTTGTTATGCTTGTTCTTTTTTTATTAGTCAACTTGATTCCCTCCTTTTACTGTACTCTTTTGGCTTCTGCTATTTCAATAAAAGATACTCTGACAAAGGTTTTTCCAAAACAAACACCTTCTCGTAGGTTTTTTTTATATTGTTATAGTAAACATAATATTAATGCAGTAATAATTGTCGTTTAAAGTATTAAATGTAATTAAAATAATAATAAAAATATTATATATATATGAGATAAAATGGGAATGTTTCATATTCTAAATATATAGTGCCACTACATTATATAAGATGAGGCAATTAAACTAGCTAGGCAGCTAGTCGTCTTCTGTCTCTTTGTTTTTGGTGAGATCTAGATCGAGTAGTACAATTAATTTGATGAGAGATCACACGTGAACCCTGGTGCGTACATTAATTTATACATTGTGGGTCATGCATGCATGCATGGAGATGGTGCGAACCATGAAGAGGATGAATGACAAAATATTGAAGGAAAAGGTTTTCCATTTTTTTATATAAGCATGTAAAAGGTTTCCCATGGAGAAAAAGAATATCCACTGATCAACATTCTTAGCTAGGTCATCATCTTATGTTATCAGATAATTATTATGTCGCAGCGTGTATAGAAGGATTCTAATTTTATTTTCTTAAATGTACCTTTAATATTTTAAGAGTTAAGGAGCAATATAATGTGGTGATGGAAGAAATTAATGATAATAAAAAAGAAATGATAAATTAAAAATATCTCATGTTACTTTATATATATTATTACTAGTAAAAAAGAATTGATGCGTATCGTTCTACTTTTGAAACAGATTAAATATATATATATATATATATGGGATAAGTTTCTAAAGCGAACCAAAGACGAACCGTCGTCTTTGGTGTCTATGGCGACGATTTGACCCGTCGCCAAATACTACATGGTTACGGCGACGGGTTGAATCGTCGCTATAGACACCAAAGACGACGGTTCGTCTTTGGTTCGTTTTTTAAGGTTTGCTTTAGAAGCTTACCGTGTATATATATATATATATATATATATATATATATATATATATATATATATAGAGAGAGAGAGAGAGAGAGAGAGAGAGAGTTTTGAAAATAATTAAGTATATGAAAAATAGTCTAGTCCAATAATTGATGAGCTAGACAAAGCTAAATGGATTTAGGTGATCATATTCCACTGTCTAATAGGTGCTGCATTTGTGTTTTTTTGGACATGATCAACAAGAATTTCACTATTAACAAAAAATGCAACAAATAGTTTGTATAGATCAAACTTAGAATAAAGTTGTTTTACTTAAATGGAATAGAATGGAGGAAATAATAGAATAAAATGAAAAATAATAATGTATTTGGTGATTATTTTAGATGATAAACCATTCCAATAAAATGAAATTTCGTTCATATATTGTATTGATTTTTGTTTTATGTGGGAAATTAATTGTGGAATGGTTTATATCTAATAGAATAAATATATGCGACAATTTTATCATTTTATCGTATTATCTATCATCATTGACAACCGAACATATATACTTAAAATACTTTAAAATCATTTCATTTTTTCCCTTTCACAATTCCCATACATCTTTGAAGCTCAAAGGATTAGTAGGTGCAAGTCTACAAAGCACATCATGTGATTCATGTTCCACCAAGGACATAGTTAAGGATTTTATATGAGGCGATAATGTTCAAAATACAATGTGGCCTATAGTACTTTACTATATTAAATAAAGACAGCTAATATATAGCTAAAAATTTCATTTTATTCTTTCCTATATAATCTCATATTTATAATTGGTAATTAGTTTCTCATTTAAATTTCCATCACTTCAAATTACACATCCTACTTTTTTGCACTCGAGTCTTGACTAAGAAAATCGTACTTTTTTTAAGGATAGAAGATTTAGAAGTGGTGCATGTTATTATTAGGTCTCTTGGCTTTTTGCTCAAAATCTTTTAGAAAGTATGATCGAGCTCAACCGAAAGGTTGGCCGGAAAAACATTAGATAATTAAAAATTCTAGCATTGTTCATGTAAAAATTTGCAAAATTCTACCTCCCTAAAATTATATGGATTTTAAACAAGTAAAATCTATTTTCAAAACAAAAGAAAAACCTATACCATAAATAAACAATATTATGAATTACCTAAAAAATATAAAATTAATTGTTTGGCAATTTTAAATAATATATATATATATATATATATTAAATTTATAAGTATCTCAAAGTTAATTTTTACAAGGTCTAATGTTCTACCAAAACGAAGGTAGTAACAGCTTTCCGTGAAATAGTCAAATTATTGGACTTCTAGTAGGAGGGTTAGAAGTTGACCTAAATCTTTGTTCAACTACATGTGGATCTTCACCATAATATTAAAAGTCTTAAAAATCCATAGGTCTGGCCCAATGGGCCCACTAAGTGTACAATAAGGGTAGTGAAATGAACTGTAACCCAAACCCACCGAAAATAGAAGGTAGCCCGTAGCCCCACTTAGTCCCCCACCACTTCCGCAATTCGCACTCCTCCTTTGTCGTTATCTTCTTTCCCTCCCCCAGTTCCAACGGACGCACCCTGCTCCCGTTACCCAATGCAACATATTCCAACCGACACTTACCCTTTTGCCCATTCTCCCCTTGCATGTAACGGTGTTCGGTAACTGAGTGTCCTTGTATATAATAACGACGAGTATACATGAAATTCACGCATTATTATCTTATTTTATTATTTAATATTTTGTATTAATTATAATTTAAATTTATCATAAAATTAGATGACATATAAAATATTTCTCATTAACTAAATAAAAAAGTATTTTTTTTCATGAATGAGAGAATGATAAATTATCTCATAAAAGATGATGTAAATATATAATTTGTATTACATATTGGGTGTGCATCCACAGCAACCGGTTGCTGGAGCAACCACTTTTTGCTATGCCACTACATGTTGTAGCGGTTGGGACAATAAAAATAGGACATGTCTCATTTTCATTGTCCCAGCCGCTACAACATGTAGCGGCATGTTATAATTTTTTTTTTTTTGCTTTTTGCTAAGTGACATGTTACTATTAATTGTAATATTAATATTTTGAATTTTTTTTTAATACTAATAATAATAATATTTTGTAATATTATTAATACTAATATTAATATTTTGTAATATTAATATTAATAATATTTATATTAATAATATTGATATTAATACTAGTATTACTATTATTCTTATTAATATTAATACTATTATTATTATTATTACTATTATTCTTATTATTACTATTATTCTTATTATTATTACTATTATTATTATTATTATTACTATGAAACCAAAAATATATAATTTTCTTAATGACTTACACGAGTAATATTCAAGTATTTGTGCTGATACAATCCTGATCAGGCTCACATCAAACCTTAATAACTCAACTCAAGTTCCGGGGATTTATCAAACGATTTTAAATATTTGGACTGAAGTTTATTCAAAGATGCTTAAAATGGAGTTCAATTCAAGGCCAATTTTAATCAATTCATATGGCAATTTACATTCTAGCAAATTCGCATGTGGGCAACGGACATTCCAATTCTAATCAGCTAATCACATGGGTTTCCTAGCATATTCAGGACTTAACATTTACATATGAAGGACTTAACATATTAGCTTCCTATATCATGTGGACCACACGATTTCCAAGTAGACAACTAGCTGATTTTGTTCTCCACGGATTAATGGGTTCCTAACAATTAATGGATTTCTAATTCCAAATGGAGGAAGGCTTCAGATTTCTAATTCAAATTTGGATGCGGATTTCCTTAATTATTAGGGTATTTTCAGCATGTTTTAGATTCCTAATGTAATTAGAATGTTTGATAAGTAGGATTTAATTTCCTTATTGTTTATTAGTTAGGATTTGGTTTCCAAATTAATTTGGTAAGTTAGGATTTGGTTTCCAAATTAAGTTGTTAAGCTAGGATTTTGTTTTCAACTGATTTTATAATTCCTATTAGGATTAGGATTACTTTTGAGTAGTATAAATAGGGGACATAGATGATGTACTTGATATACTTCAATCAAATTTATTCAATTATAATTATTTGTGAGGTTTTCTCATCTTTTGGTTTTTTGAGAATTTCTAAGTTATTTCTTAGTTTTCTTTGAGATTCAACTTTGACTTATCATACAACAATACATAGTTGTGTGTGGCGTCTTCTACCACACTAATCGTCGATTGTACCGAGATAACCGCTTACATATAAGCGAGGGGTCAAGGTGTCGTTGGTGTCCATTCAACGCAGATTTCCAAGGCGAGCAATTGTACCAAAATTACCGTCTACATATAGGCGAGGGGTTAAGGTGTTGCAAGCTATCCACCGTTCAACTTTGCTAGAAACGATATGGGCGACGACCACCTCACGCAAGCGTGCCGTGGAGTCCATCATTTGGTATCAGAGCTAAGTTTCTAGCGAGTTACTTATCCTTTATTTTTCGTGTTTGAATATATATTGAAAAAAAAAAGTTCAAAAAAAAACAGAAAAAAAAAAGTGAGATTCGTGAAAAAAAAAATTCGTGAGTGCAAAAAAAATAAAAATCGTGAGTATAAAAAAAAAGGAAAAAAATTATTATTATTGCAATTGCTTGGGTTTCATAAGTTTCGTGAATAGTGGGATTATATTGAGGAAGCTATTATTTGGTTCTATTGTTGGAATTTGTGAATTTTGAGGATATTGGGGTTTCACTCAAGAGGATCTTAATTGGTGATCGTGAAAATTTGGTGGTTATCGTACGTCACACTTGCGATATTTTGTTTGGTGATAAGTTCTTATTGAATTAAAAAGAAAACTGTGATATTTGGTTGGTGAATTCAAAAAGAACCTATAAGAGGGAATTTGAGAGGTAAAAGGCAAGAGTGTGAGATTGATTAAGGGTAAAAGCCTAAATTGTGTGATACACGAGCGTTTCATAATTGTGGGATATATTGTTTGAGCGAAACACGTAAGGGAGTGTGTGAGAAAAAAAAATTCCTTTATCTACTAACCTTTGTTTTGCAGCAAATATGTATGGTTATAATTATGAAAATACTTATGGGTCTCGAAGGAATTCTTTCCAAGGCAGGAATGATCCAGATACTTATTTGCGATGGGAGGGGAAAATTGAGCGAGAGTTTGACTATCATGGCTATTCCGAGCGGAGGAAGTTCAAACTTGCAGTTCAGGATTTTTCTGATCATGCAGCTACATGGTGGGATCAATTTGCGATTAGCAGGAGAAGATGTGGAGAGCATCCGGTCGAGACATGGGAAGAATTAAAAATTATCATGAGGAAGCGGTTTGTTCCAAGACAGCTTAATCGGAGTAATGAATATGCAACTCCAAGATATGACGATCAACCTTCAAGGCGTTCAAATTGGGATGATGAAAGGAAGGATCATAGGCATGGAGATTCGCATCAGAGACAACCACGAGAAACTCCTAAGGTTTATAGGGAACCAGTATCTTCCAAGGAAAAAAAAGAAGAAGTCATGGGATCATTTAGAGAGATGGCGAAGCAACTACAAAACGCCCGACAGGCGCAAAAGGAGCAAGATCAATTATGGCAGGTGGAAGAAGAGATAATAGAATATGCGGTCCAAGGAGAGTTGTTAGATTCCAATGTTCGAGATGAAGTCCGTGATCCCGAGGAAGAGAATACAAGTGAAAGTAAACGACAAAAAGAAAGTGAACAAGAAATTGAAAAAAAGATTGAATGTGAAAAAGAAAAGTGTGAAAAAGAGAATGAAAAGAAACGAGAGAATAAAAAGAATGAGAGTGAAAATAAACGAGAGAAAGAAACAGTGGAGAGTAAGAGTGAAAAAGAGAGGAGAGTGAGTTAGAAAGTGAGTTGTATTTTGAAAAGCCAATGACTGTACATTCGTACAAGACGATGCTTTTGAATACCAACAAGATTAACTCTTTTTTGTCTAGTTCTGTTGTTTCTCTTATACAGGTGATTGAGGATATACCCCGAGCTATCATTCCATATCAGCCAACTTGTAGTATTCCCGAGGAGACGACGGAGTTACCAAGGCGGGTTGGAGAGTTGATGAAGTCCAATTTCATCAAAGCGGGTATCGTGGGAGAAAACATTAGTGCATGTGCTATTCACGAGATCATAGTACCTAAGGAGGAAAAGACGTTGAGCTTGTGCGTCGATTTTAATTATTATTATTAGTATTAATAAAATTTCAAAATATTAATATTACAATTAATAGTAACATGTCACTAAGCAAAAAGCAAAAAAAAATAAATAAAAAAAATTAACATGCTGCTACATGTTGTAGTGGCCTAGCAAAAAGTGGTTGCTGCCCGCAACCGGTTGCTGTGGATGCGCACCCTTACATAATATATTATCTTCCAAAGACATAACATGAGGCCATTATTTTATAATTATGATTTATGAACCACATATTAGTATTTAAGTGAATTAAGTGGACAAATATTAGTTTATATATAAATTTAGAGGTAAAATTAGAACATTACACTATATTTTATATTCAAACTAATTTTTATGTGGAAATTGTATTTGTGTTATTTTTTAACAGATAAAAATTTAATTTTTATAATTATTTGATATATGATTCAGCATTTCATTGTTAAATTAGTTGTAATTGATTATTTAAACAAGGAGAAAGAAACAAGTCAAAACTCGACTTGACATGACTCTACTCATTTTTGCTCCTAATTTTTATTTTAAAATATATATTTTTATGAGTAAATTTAATTTTTTTTTTATAATTGTTTTTTACATAAATAGTACGAGAAAAAAAAAGAAAAAGAAAAAGAAAAAGAAAAAAGAAGGTACTTTTAAATAGCCTTCTTGATGGTTTATTACAGGGTAACATTGTAACTTCACTACATCACTCCCAAAAAGTTGTTCGATTCCCGGATTCGTGTTCCCCCGTATACTCCCCAAAAGTTATTTCTCTCTTTTTTTATATACATAATATACATAATAGATATAATCAATGTTCGAAAGATTTCTACTTTCTTCATCATTTAAATAATTAAATTATATACTCCGATCTACAACAGTTACATTTCGGAGCTACAATTCTCGATTTACATGATCTTCAATTTCCAATTTCAAATCTAATATCTGTATTGGATACTCGAACACTCATCAGCTGATTTTATACTGATCTGATGGCTGCTGCGACAATGGCAACGGCAGCCGGAATGGTGGTGCTTCTGTATTATGTGTTGAGCCGGAGGCTTTCGTCCGCGGCGAAGGTAGAAGAGGAGGATAGCGATCATGATGAGTACTCGAAATCGAGTAGATCTGTGAAGAGGAGAATCGCGAGGAGGCCAGCTCACGCGCCAGCCACGTGGCTAGAGACGATTAGCACGCTTTCCGAGACTCTTAGGTTTACGTATTCTGAAACGTTTGGGAAATGGCCGATCGGAGATTTGGCTTTCGGCATCAATTATCACATGCGAAGGCAGGTGCGCTGTCATTTGCTTTAGTTTTGGCTTGGTTTTATTGCTCATTGTTTGTTTTAGTCTGTAAAATTAATTATTTTTTTTTCTCCTTTTCATTGATATATGTATTGATTTCATTTAATGTGTTTATGCCTAATTTTATATGTTAGTTTTACTGAAAGTGACTGTTTAATTGAAAACCTCAAAGACTCCAACTTTACCCTTTTAATTCTTTTCATGGTTAATTTTCTTCTTCTTTTTTGTAATCAAATTCATGTTTATGTAAGTCAGGTGATTTAAATTGTCAATCTGAAATAGATAAAAGCTGGAAATTTTTCATCAGAATGTATTTCCGTTTGTGGTTCCTTAAAAAGTTTGAAATGATGAAGCAATTTAATCTCTAACAATATCTCTATCTAGTTTAAGAAATTTGCATTCCATTTCTGGAAGCCCCAAAGTTATACTCCCTCCATTCCGAAAATGACTTATGTTTTGGTGTAACATACATTAAAAAAAATTCAAATCATTAATTATTGGGCGGAGGTAGAAGTATCTTTTGAAAAATTCAATCTATCAAAAAAAAATTCTGGATTACCTTCAAACATTTTTTTCTATGCACTTTGCGAGAGTAAATTTAGAAACCTAAGTAATTGCTTTCAAAGTAAGCGTTGTTGCAGCAGGAATATAATTGACATCCTCGCTTCTCTTCAATATATTCCTCCAAATATGAATTCATGTGAGATTCTGGGATTTCTTCTGTTCTGGCTCACTTGGGCTGTATATAGTTTAACAATATGGAGATTGTTTGTTGATGAGTTTTTATGTTTTTGCAGGGCAACCTACAAGTTTCGAGTGTATATGCTGGTGATAATTGTGTACAACTCAAGGGCCCAGAGATTATAGCCGAGTTGAAACAATATTTGAGATTATTGACCTTTTGCATACTTTTCTCAAAGAAGCCATTTCCAGTATTCTTGGAGTCTGCTGGCTACACTGAGGCAGATGTTCTTCTTCAGAAGCCCAAAGCTGGGGTATGCATATTTGAATGTACATTATAGTGGTTGAATATGAACTTCTCCTTACATGAAAATGGTATTCTATTTGCATTTCTAAGATATTTTCTTTTTATGTTTACAGATTTTGAAGCCTGCCTTTACAATCTTATGTGACAAAAATTTAAAATGCTTCCTTCTATTGATTCGGGGGACTCATAGCATCAAAGATACTCTAACTGCAGCGACAGGTGCAGTGGTTCCTTTTCACCATTCAGTTTTACATGATGGTGGCATTAGCAATTTAGTATTAGGATATGCCCACTGTGGGATGGTTGCTGCTGCTCGTTGGATTGCAAAGCTTAGCAGTCCATTTCTGCTTAAGGCTCTTAATGAATTTCCCGATTACCAAGTGAAGGTATATGTTACTACTGACTTAAATGGGTTATTATTTTCTTAATCCTTTTTTCTTTGTGTTTGAAGTTATATACGTCATAAATCTATCGGAATATGTATGTAATGTTTATTTGTTTTCATTCAATTTTCATGTATATTGCATTAAGCTATATATTGAGGTTTGGCTATAGATGAGGTTTATTTTTTGCGGGGAGGTGGGGGGGTGGATTGTTTTGTATATTTGAAGCTTTTTGGTAGTCAGCATTTACACTTTTATTGTCTCGAGTATTTATACATAATACTCCAATTATCAAACTGTCCTGGAAGGTTCAGACACAAGAATTTTTATATACATCCTGTTTCCGTAGTCAAATCTCTTTAGCCAATGCTACTTATGGATGATCATGGCTTAAAAAAAAATATAAATCAAATGTAAATATTTTTTTTGAGATTGTAGGGGGAACCTGATTATAGCTATCCTTGTTTGCGCGTTACCATAGTAGTAATCCAAATGTTCACATTTGTTTTCCTGTTGGGAGCATTTATCTTTTCCATATTCCTGGTTCTTAGTTTAATGAAAATTACAGTCCATATGTTCGTGCCAAGAGTTATATGCTATGTTAGAAGTCAGCAAGTTTGGTATTCCTCTACACTATAATTTTTATATTTACAAATAGTCGATCTTATCAAATAAATCATTATATTCAACCAGTAGTGCGCTCTTTGCGATGCATTGTCAATTAGAGATATGAGGAATTTTAATGAACCCTTATACAAGCTGCCTTTGATAGCTAATTGCACAAGATATAAAAATTTATGCTTACCGTACCTGTGCATCTTCTGATTGTAAGAGGAATGGAATTTTTAAGCCTTCCTGTTATTGGCCATTTCTTCAAGTTCAATTGTCGTTTTCCATAAAAATTGTTGTTAAATGTCTATTGATCTATATGGGTGTTGTAACCAAGGTTTCCCATTTTACTTTCAGATTGTTGGCCATTCACTTGGTGGTGGTACTGCTGCACTCTTAACATATATTTTCCGGGAACAGAAAGAGTTTTCCTCGACCACTTGCATCACATTTGCACCAGGCATGTATTGATTGAGTCCAATGCTCAAGTTTTTCTTTGCTTCCTTTGACTGTTAGAAATCATAAACCTGTTGTCACTTTTTTCTCTGAATAAGTGGATCAAAAATCTACGCTTTGGAACGTGAGACAGCAGTTAAATTTTTGATTTCTATCTTCAGTTTCCAACTAATAAGGATAGACAAATCCTTACATGAGATGATTATTGGGGGTGTAATTTATTGTTAGAACATAAACCTTTTTTGCAAAGTGGAAGATAGAGTAGATACATGTTCATCTGGTCAATATTTTTTCAACATGGTACTAAAAGATTCTGAAATAAGCTCAAAGATGGAGCCTTTAAGACAGATAGGAACTTTCCGAGTATGAAAGATGCATGTTGTTCTTTCATTTTAAAGAAATGATATAAAAAATGAGAGTGAGGTTTCAAATTTGATGTGGTTAAATGCCTTCGCTTGAATGGTCAAAAAAGCTCTCTTAAACTTGAGTCCAATGCTCAAGTTTTTCTTTGCTTCCTTTGACTGTTAGAAATCATAAACCTGTTGTCACTTTTTTCTCTGAATAAGTGGATCAAAAATCTACGCTTTGGAATGTGAGACAGCAATTAAATTTTTGATTTCTATCTTCAGTTTCCAACTAATAAGGATAGACAAATCCTTACATGAGATGATTATTGGGGGTGTAATTTATTGTTAGAACATAAACCTTTTTTGCAAAGTGGAAGATAGAGTAGATACATGTTCATCTGGTCAATATTTTTTCAACATGGTACTAAAAGATTCTGAAATAAGCTCAAAGATGGAGCCTTTAAGACAGATAGGAACTTTCCGAGTATGAAAGATGCATGTTGTTCTTTCATTTTAAAGAAATGATATAAAAAATAAGAGTGAGGTTTCAAATTTGATGTGGTTAAATGCCTTTGCTTGAATGGTCAAAAAAGCTCTCTCTACTTTCTGTTTTGAGTGCTTTATACCGATTACAAACTAATAATTCACTAATTCTTAAATGCAATTTCCTCCTAGCAGCTGCCTGTTTGACATGGGAATTAGCAGAATCAGGCAAGCATTTCATTACCACTATTATTAACGGTTCTGATCTGGTGCCAACATTTTCAACTGCTTCTATAGATAATCTTCGCTCTGAGGTGCGGTATCTAATCTCCCTTTTAAACGAATGTCCATTTATACTACTCCCTCTATCCAATTTAAGTGAGCTCTTTTCTATTTGGGATGTCCCAAAACAATTGAACTCTTACTATCCTAACCATTCATCTCTTATTTAATAAATATAAATTCAGAAATTCTCCATCTAATGGTTGTAAGATAAGGTAAAGCACTCTTAACACCTCCTAAAACTATGTGCTGGTCATACCAGCTTGCTTAAATTAGGTCTGAGGGAGTATCTTTTTCTTGATTATCAAAACGTAAGCTCAATTATGAAGTTTTCATTTTATAAGAGTATTTATTTAAGAGCTTATCATCAGGTCACAGCATCGTCTTGGTGTAATGATCTGCGGGATCAAGTTGAGCACACAAGAGTTCTAAATGTCGTATATCGCTCTGCAACTGCTTTGGGGTCTCGTCTCCCATCAATAGCTAGTGCAAGAGAAAGAGTTGCTGGTGCAGGTGCCCTTCTTCGTCCCGTTTCCAGCAGTACTCAAGTAAGTGTTGCTAGGGTGACAATTCTATGTTTGATAACCTGACTCAGTTTTAAGGACCTAGTTCAAATGAAATGGCGCAACTTTTTATGATGCCACATGTAGTGTAAGTTGAAACTGCTTGATTTGGTCACAAGTTCCTGCAGGGAAAAAAAAGTCTGATTGAAGGCTTACAACATCCAAGAAAAGTCGATTAATTCAACCTTTTACTCTAATTTGTGAATCTTTCTGTTGATCTTCTCATATAATGACTGGTGAATTCTACTTGATGAACTATAGGTTGTGATGAAGCGTGCCCAGAATGTTGCTCAGGCTGTTGTTAAAACCCGCTCAACCCTATCATCATGGTCATGTATGGGCGCACGACGTCGAACTGTTGCCTCTGTGTCAAACACTAAAGAAGAGGATATGCCTGAAACATCCCTTATAACTGAGCGATCTCGATCTCGATCTCGCTCGAGATCACCAGATTCTCCTGTGAGTGAGGTCGTTAATAGAGACTCTGAGGCAAACAAGGCAGAACTAAGTTCTTCCATGGGTGTATCAGGGCATGATGACAATGATGAAGATGAAGAGCTCATCTCAGACAACAGAGTCATTAATAATGGTTCCAACATGGAAGACATCACAGAAGGCGAGTTGTGGTACGAACTAGAGATGGAACTCCAGAGGCGGGAGAATGGAGCCGATGTTGAGGCGCAGCAGGAAGAAGAAGCGGCTGCTGCAAAAGAAATTACTGAAGAGGAAGAGGAGCTTTCTGTTTCAATTGACAGTAAATCACCCACCTCACCATCGGATGTTTCGGAGAATCTTCATTTCTATCCACCCGGAAGAATAATGCATATTGTTTCTGTAGTTTCACCTGATGCAAGTGATTCAGGTCAGGATCACCCCAGTGAGGAACACCAACATGTTGGCATCTATGAGACGCAAAGGGAATTGTATAGTAAGCTGCGGCTGTCAAGAACTATGATTAATGATCACTACATGCCCATGTATAAGAAAATGATAGAACTATTAATCAGGGAACTGGAAAATGATGAAGACTGTATTTATATGATGTGAAAGAATCAGAAAAGAAGTATATATATTGCATATTCCCTGTTTGGGAAATAAATTGATTCTTTTGTACTAAAGCCTGAAAGATGATTTGGGGGTTGGTGATCCTGAGGTGGCCGTCGGGATCAAAAATATTGGGTAATTTGTTTTTGTTTTTGTTTTTGATTTTAATTTACAGAAACATAGGGAATTAAATGTAAACGAGATGGTGTACATATTTATGCAAGCATTTTTCAAGAAATTGTTTAAATTCTTGTCTTTTACATGAATATGATTATCTCTATTTATAAAGCACGAGGGATTTGAGGCAGTTTTCTTTGTGAACAAAAAAAAGTGAAGCTTTTTGCTTTTCTATTTTATCCTTTAAAAGATGGGAAGAGTTACTTTTTTAAACTATTTTTTTTTATTTTCTCTCTTCACTTTTTTTATCAATTCTTATTCTTTCCAACACTTTCTCATTTATTTTACACTCAGTAGTGTGTGCTAAGATACTTGTATGAAATAAAGGCTCCAGTTCCTCGGTGATTCTGAAAACATAAATTTTTGTGGTATTTAGTAACAAAATCAGTATGCAGCCTTCATTCAAATTAACTTTAATTTATATATGGGACTAATAATGAATAAACACCCTGGTAATGACCTTTTCTCATAATTTTTCTCACTAATTAATAATTGTGGTAAAAAATCGTTTGTGTTGTGTGGTCGTCTTATCGTTAGTATATAACTTGTTCACACTAGTATCTTGAAAAAATATATTTAATATATAATGATTAAAGAAGAGCCTTCTCTCATAGCCAATTAATTTTCAAACTTGATGTCATTATATGGAAAATTTGAGCTCGTTTTATAAACTTAACAAGTGAAAAACAGAAAGGCCAAAAAAAAAACAAAAACAAATTGATCCAGAAGAAAAGCCACCCTCAAGGTGGTTTCCTTTTTTCAAAAAAGGAGCAACGACCGAGAGTATATTTGAATAGGATTAAGCCACTTTTCAACAATAACTCACGTGTAAAGTCAAAATTGATAACAACTTCCGCCCTTTCCCCTGCAGTGCAGCCCCAAGAAATCATAGGCGATCGACTTCTTTAGGAATACTTCCCCTCCCTCCTCCTATATATAAACCCCCTTGAGCACTCTTCATACACATTCCATTTCTTCTTTCCATCATTTTACAGGTCCTAACCAATACCAATTACCAACACTGTGTCCTTTTTTAAAGTCCCCAATCCTCATTGATACTACAATCAATCAAGAAATCTTGGAAAATTAATAGTGAGTTACCATAGTGAAGAATAATAGTTTATATATATATATAAATGGCAATGGCAATGGCAATATTGGAGGAAACAGATTCTTTGATCAAGGTGGCCATGTTTGTGCTTGTTCAAGCATTGGTTTATTTCATCCTTTCTAATTCATCCGACGTCTTTTCCAACAACAAGATGATCAAGTCACTTAGCTTCAAACGCACGCTTAGTATTAGCCGTATGCTTGCTGCTATCTCTGACATCCCACCAGGATCCCCATCATCAACAAGTTTTCCATCTCCTACCCAAGAATATTCAACCACCATGAAATAATAATATATACATTAGAGATTGATTGTTGTTCAACAGTACGTAGCACCTCCATGTAATGATTTTTTTAATTTTTAATTTTTAATATTTTTTTTGGTTCAGCAATATATACAATTTCATAAATACATGGCAAAATACTATAGGGTCTGATCACCTTGTGCTTATCATTCAATTCTACTAATCTGGACACAAGTACGTAAAGCGTAAATGATATACAAGCTAGTTGATTTATAAAGGTAACATAAATGTGGTGATTGCTCAGCTTCTCTCATGCTAGCTTCTTATGGTTGCTTATAGGGTTGAGAGGGTGAAGAAAAAGGCAGATAACTGAGATGTCATCCACTGCAACACCTCGTCTCTTGCGTTTCCATGCATTAACTGCGTGCTCAACCAATTTCTTAGCAGATGCTTCCCTATCTGGGGTTGAAGAAACAATCTCAATAGCTTCTTGATTAGACAGAACATCCCACACCTAACAGACAAATAAAAAGAGGATATATTTAGATTGATAATTTTTATTATTTTTTATTATCAACGATGAGTTTTAGTAGAAATAAAATCAATCAAGATTTCTATTGCTACTTCAAGGCATATCACATTAACCATAGCAATTATGAACTACCTTCTTCATCAAACAACTAAAACATGATATTTGGTAAAACAATTGGTAGTTACTTAAATCCAAGACCCATGGACTGCTTTGAAATTGATTCCAACATGCTAATATCTATATATACTCTGTTACCAAATTATTTTGTTGGATATCATATTTCAATATCATTAAGAAGAGCATCTGCCGTTCAATTGTAATTGGAGAAATATATCACTGTATTAACTTAACACCTTGAGAAAAAGATGAATTTAAATGGACTGAAAATTGGAAATGAGAATATATCAATCTAAAAGTTCTGGTCTTTAAAATTTTTACCACTTCGGATCATCTGAACCTGGTTTTTCGAGTAGTTTTTCCTATTATATAGGCAAATTAAAATAGTTGAAAACTGTGTAATTGGGCAGAGTTTAAGACGAAACTACTGTAATTCATACCCCATCAGTTGCCAAAATGACAAATTGATCATCGCTGGTTATGTTTCTCTGCGTCACTTCTGGCTCAGAAATAAGACCGAAGTCCTTTATGAAGTAGTCGCCAAAAGCTCTAGATAATGCCAGTCCTGGACCTCCTGGTGTCTCCCCATTTGGCATCCAGATCCTGTACACCCCTGGCTCGTCATTTGAAGAAAATACTTTCCCTTTGGACTGTGTTATTCTCTTGCTCTCCTCTGATTTATGAAAACAGAAGGATTATATATTTAAGTGCCATAACATGTGTATGTGTATATACAGATAGACCTACAAATCTACAACACAGCGTGAAGGACAGAGCTTACCAGGTAAATTCGGTTTAAGGTCTTTAGTTAGCTGAACTGGCTCCAAGTTACCATCACTAGAAGTGACCGCCATTACAGCCCGAGAATCACCAACATTTGCTATTATCATGACATCACCCTGCAAAGCATCATAAGACAACGTTACCTTAGTATAAAAAAACAACAATAAGTGCATGTTATAAAACCAGCAGAATGAGACAATCCAAATGATATTGCCTTCACCTGTCTAACGATGGTCAAGGCTGTTGTACCACTGTGGAAAGAATCAATTCCAGGATGCAGCTCAAGCTCTTGATCAACAGCAGAACAAGTCTTCAGGTAAGATTGTTTCCATACATCAAAATGATGAAGGCTTTTATCTAATCCCAATTCAACATTCGGCTTGAGTGAAGTTAGAGCAAGAGTTTCTTGCCAATAGCAAAGCAAAGAAGACGGCATCAAGTCCCTGACTCTTTTTGCTACAAGGTGTCCCCATGGACCATGTCCATCAAAAACCCCACAAAAGATCATGTCTTCTTGACATCCAAAACTCTGCAAGGAAAATCCAATGACATTTAACATTTCATAAATATTATTTTATTCATTCAATTATTAAAAGATGATAATTAAATGTAATAATCATATATACCTCCCACACGGTGACACAATCCTGATTTACTCCTTTCCTTCCTCTCTTAGAGTAAACTGAGGCAAAATTATCTGATCCATCAGCATTAACAGTTCCAGGAGAACTTAACATTAACTCACTTTTCTTAGCTTCCTTGGCCAATGCATCCGCAATTTCCCTTCCGCCATCATTCCTCTTTCTCCCATGCTTAATTGAAACATTCTTGGCCAAGCCATTGAGAAGTGATGAAAATTGCACCATCTTCTCCACCGTTTTTTTCAGGAAAGCAAGTTAGAATGATTCTACAAGCGATTGAACAATCTGAAAGAAGAAATTTGGATATTAAATCAAACATGATAACTGATACTAGTAAATTATACTTAACATGTGATTTACAGTGAATCCAAAAACAGTAGAAAAGTTCTCTCTTCTTTCTTTCTTCTCTTATCATCCAATAGGACCTTAACCTTCAGTCTAACTGTATAGAAAACGAATATAAAATTTTAATAATGAAACTTGGGTTTCCGAAATTAAACTCTCATAGAGTCATAGTTGCATTATTGATTACTTTAGATTTAACGCATTTCATGAAAGAAAAGCAAGATGTATGTATGTATATGTACGATCCTTGTAAATTTCTTGGGTAACTCCCAAGTCTAAGTAATGAAAAATGTTTAGAATTCAACTGCTACTTGCCTACTTTCTCTATTATAGCCCTTTGAAGGCAACCAAGTTCAGAAGAAGATATTCACACAAAACTTGAAGAGAACTTCCAATAAATATAAAGAAAATTCTCAAGCTTGACTCTTAATAAAATTAATAAAGCATGGCAAATATATACCTGTGATCACAAATGGATTTATATATTTTTATATGGTACACAATTTCTTTCCAAAGAAGACGGGTAGAACTAATTAAAAAACGAATACAAGCTAGAATACATGTTGCATGAGTTATGAGAAAGTGATATTAATGTATCAAAACAAAGTCTAATCATCACATTAACAAGTCCAGTAATCTGAAATATATTTTCTAGGTAAGCATATAGAATTCCAGACCAATAAAAGGGAATAAGAATCACCTCAAAACCTTGCTTTCCGGTGATGTTTTTCAGTGAATGATAAGAGTAATGGAACTCCAACGAGCCACCGGAAAAACCCACTTTCCGACGAAACTCCGGTCAGCCAAGCAGATATGTAATGTAGACGCTAATGCTTCAGATGACTTGTACTCCATTCTTTGTCATTCTTCCTTCAACTCAGAAGGCGCGCTGTATATATAGACCATGTATTTGTAAGTCGGGCTACGAAATTACCAACCCCAACTTGTGAGGGGCATTTTGGGCAGTTTGTCATGTGTTGAGGTGAAATATTGAAGGAAGTTGGAGTTAAATATACCAAAATAATAATGGCCAAGCATTGTTATTTGATGATTATAAAATAATTAAAGAATGATAAATTGTTATTTACAAAGTTGGTCTGTGGAATATAATAATATAGAAAATGATGTGGAGTAATTAAATAAAGTAATTTCATGGTTCACAATAGAAGTCAATTCAATATGGTTAATGGAGAGAGTAGTTGAGCTCAATTCTTAATTTTTATCATTTAGTTATTCAAACTATTTAATCAAAGATAAAAAGTTAAAGCGCCAAGTCCTCAAGTTGCATCATCCCTCTTAATTTATTTAATGCTAAATTCTTAATGGTGTTACGATGATTATGTTTTTGATTTTTTGTGAGAACATGCGTTATACTGTAATCATGTAGTGGTGTTTGATTGCATTTTAACAGTTCATCTCTTAATACATTATAATGTGAGATTAAATTTAATTTTGTTTCTTAATGATTTAGAGACATCTAAAGGAAAATTTTTTATTCTAATTTCAAACATTAAGATGCATTAAGAGATGGACTGTTAAAATATATTAAGATGTAATCAAATACCATCTTAACAAACGGAGTTCAATTGTAATGGTTATATTAAATTAAATAATCATGTACTAGTTGGATGGTATTCATCTAAGTATTATTCCATTTGTATTTTATGATTCAAAAAATTAATAAATTCTTGTCCAAATGGGACACTTTCAATAAAAAAGAAGATAATCATGACAATATGATGTTCATAGTAGTTTTAATTCATACCGCTAAGAGTTTTGTATCGTGGCATATGGATTTGGCCAAAGCACCAGGGTTTGGATATTATAAACTATTATTCAAATAAAGTACTATTTTGAGTTCTAACATTTATGGAGTCAAATTTTACTTTCACTATTTTAATTGCATTATATTTAGGGATAAATATAATGAGTATGTGAGACTTAATAAAGTTAAAAGGGTTCATTTTATCGTAATGAAATGAGATTATAAGTATAGGTTAGGTAGACGCTGCAAGAGGTCCAAAAAACAATTCTCCCTCCCTCAAAAAAGCTTTAAGAGATCATAAATAAATTTCGAGAAGAAAAATGATATACATGTCGATAAATATTTGACGAAGTTAGATTGCGACCAACGTGAGAATGTATGCGATAAGATAGAATAAATTAAAATGAGACACTTCTTAATTCCAACATATCACATATATACACATACGTCGCAATCATAATTCGACTAAAATTATAAATTTTCGAAAATATAATTGTAAATTTTCCAATTAACAATCTAACACAATTCAAATGTAATATACTAATATTGATGGAAAATCAAGCTAAATTAAAAAAAAATCAATAGGAGAAAATATTAAAAGATCGCTGCTCGTGTGGCATACTCACATATGACATTTTTAAAAAATAAAATACCACGTCATATAAAGTTCTGTCATATGGGAGTATACCACAACAACAGTTTGTAAAATATTTTTAAAATAATTTGTGTCTGTAGCATTACTCTTTAGGTTATTATTTAAAGTAGACTATGGTGGATCAACAATGTTGTTACAGGCAGGGTAGCTGGACCAGCATCGCCAGAAACAGCCCAATTTGTATTAATAATAACCCAGTTGAAGAGCCGAATCTTAGGATTTCATGCCCCGGATGGGCTGTCAGAATAGCCTTTGTGGACCTTATCATTTCTCCATGGCCATATGGGACATAATCCCTTCCACCAAAACTACTTGGCTGGACTATTCGAAACGAAAAACAGGAAACGAAAAAATAAAAACCAATAAACTTATACAGGTTAATGGTAAAATCAAACAGAATTACACGAAGTAGAAATGAAGAATCTAAGGCGAAGGAATTGTACATATACAGCAATGTATATAATTACATCAACCCAATGTGGGTTACCAATCTCTGTGAAAAGGAATATCCACAGGCTGGATAATTTCCATTTCAGGAAACAATGGATGCTGCACTTTCAACAAGAAGTTGAGGTTAATTGTTAATAGGGTTTATAAATATAAAAGAATTTTCTGCCTGCATTTCTCACTCTGTGTGTATTTGTGTATGTGTTTGTGGTGTTAGCGTGCAGTCTAAAGTACAACATTACAGTTCTCTTTGATAACCTTTTCTTAATGGCAAAAAATCACACTCAGTGAAAAACTTGAGGTGATGCATAATACTCGCTTTCTTTGTATACAGGTCTTAAATCTTCTTTGCACATAAAATCCAAAGGGAAAGAGACCAGATGCCCCTTCACCGACTCTAATCTCTCCATGGGATCAGTTCCCTTTATATTTCCATCTTGATACGATTCTAGCTTCAATGGAGCTATACCTAAATCAATTGTAGTGTGGCCAAGTTTCTCCTTCCAGTAAGTCATGCATTGTCTAAGTGAAGCTCTGCATGTAATTGTAATATTTCTGACATTAGAAAGTGAGAAGGGCGAAAATAGAAGGGAAGAAAGAAGCTTGCATCATACCTGGATTGTATAAGATCATTAGGGATGCAAGAAAATACATCTTGATATATCATTGTATTTGTCTGTCAATGACATTCATATGTGGTAGTTAGTTGATATTGGAAAATCAAAAACAAAAGCAAACTCAGATAGTACTTTAGCTGAAATCCTGTGCTATAGATTAAAATATCTATTTACACAGTTTATTACCTCAATCTCTCGCCAAAATAAATAAACAAGTATTATTGAATTCTCAAGAAAATAATGTTCACATTAACTCCGGAGTCCTCAACTCAAAAATAGCATTTCCAATACTCACCTTTGCGGTTGCCATCCATATATCCTTGTATGTTGAATCAATCACTGGGTCAATGATTTGGCCTATCTGGAAACAGGGGAAAAAAGAAGCATACATCATCAATTATATTTTCAGTGACTGTCCCTTGGATGAGAGAGATTTTGAAACGCAACGAACCTCTCCAGCATGAAGACCAAGGTGCTCAGACCAAAGTGAATGGCGAAGACTAGAAGCAAACTTTCCAGCCTTCCATGGCTTGCCTCCCATTGATGAATCAACGAATTCTTTGTCTTCAATAAGTACACCAATCTGAACATACGTTTCTGTATCAGTAATGAATGCACATAAAAAGGAGAGCATAAATTTTTTTTACATAGCAGGATTAGCTTTAGAATTCTGAAAGAGTGCATAATAACTGATGTCAAAAACTCTACAAAATTACACCTATTTCAGAAATGAGAAACAACTCTAAAAGAAGGCAATATAATTAATTTTCTAAGCTAGCAATATGGAGGTCAGATGACTTGACAATTTTCCTATGCATCCACTAGTATCCAAGCAGTTGCCACATAACTTGTGATGAAATCCCAACTCTATATGGCTAGTTTTTTTTTTTGAAAAAACAGAGTTAGATTTCTTCTTTAAGAAGGAAAAAAAAGGGAAAAAAAGATTCCAATGGTAACTCAGAAAGTGATGTAGGAGAATCCATGGGTGAAATTCAGTTTATCAAGGAAGAGTAGAGGACGGACATTACAGAAGTTCAATTGAGAGCTCTATAATAAAAGAAACTAGAGACCTCTTCTACACAGCTTTTAAAGCAAGAAAACTCTAGAACTGTTACAATTATCAGTTGCATGATCTCAAGACAAAGCATGTTTCAACTGCAGAAGGTCATCTATACCAGCCACTAGCCAGTTTCTAGAATCAAAATTTATACCACAGAGATATTGCAATGCAGAAGGAACTATAAATTAGAGATGATACCTCAGAATCTCTTGATCCAAGCAGACTTCTGTCGTTAATGTTAGCTGATCCAATCAAAACTGTACAGTCATCAATTATCATGACCTTGCTATGCACATATACCTGCGGAAACAAAAGGAAGATTATTGGACATGAAATCTACACATGGTACAATACATGCAAGACTCTCAATACATTGTAAACTTTTAAGGATTTACGTACAATTTACAGCAGTTTCTCATTAACATGAGGGAAAGCTTTGATCATACACCTCACCTCCCCCATATATGCACACGACTGGCCCACCCAAAGAGGGAAATCTTCCCATACAGGATGGGGGCTCTTTAATGATATGACTTCTTTACTTAAACCATCACAGTTCTTATAAAGCAAGGTTCTTATTGTATGGCTAACAGCAGATTTTTATTGTATTCCCCATTCCTATTTCTTGTTTGGAAGAGGGGGGGGGGGGGGGTTCTAATAAACAGTTGGGACAGATTCGTTTTTTATATCAACATGTCCATTAGGTGGCCCGATTCCCTTCCAAAAGTGGGCCAAGCATGGGTCATATTTTATATGATGGCAAAAAGTGTCAAAGCTGTAAATTGCCATACTGCATTCACCAATAATAGTACCATGTAAACAACCAGTTGTTCTAAAATCTTAAGTTGCCAGGGCGAGCAAACAAAAAATTACATGATCAGCATACATAACTAGCTCTCTAGTGGGTCCCTTTAGGGGCATTTGTGTCTGAGTGTTGTAGAGGTTGGAAAGCTGCACTTTTTGGATTCTTTTCTTTTATATTTCGACTTGTTATAGAATGGGTGGACTCCTTGTTTTCCCAGTGCTTGTAATCTCTCTCTTATATTAATATAATTTCTGTTAGAAAGAGACACTTGAACTTACATTTCATATATTTTGATTTCTTAGAAAGCTTACAAGGTTACCTACTTATACAATTGGAAGAAATAATTAAGACAAAACATGTTCCTTAATATAAGGAAACATGCTAGCTAATACAAGGAAGAAAACATGGAGTGGGAAACATGGAATAAAACATAAGGAAGAATATAGGGTTTAGGTGGAGGAATATTGGAATAAAGTGAAGAAAAATATTCTCCATTATTATTTCCAACACTCCCCCTCAAGCTGATAAATAGAAATCTCCTATTTCTCAGCTTGGAAAACGATCGGCAATTGGACAAAACTCCGTTTGTGAATAGCAATTCCGGCAGTTAACAGTACTCCGTCTATGAATAGCAATTCCGGCAGTGAACAGTACTCCGTCTATGAATAGCAATTCTGGTAGTGACTAGTAACTCCGTCTATGAATAGCAATTCCGGCAGTTTGGACAATACCTGTAAAAACCTCCATCTCCTTACCAGCACCAATCGTCATCTTCGTGAGACGATCCTTTACTGTAATAAACTTTGGATGGTTGTGGTGTGTTTGAGTTTACCCCAATTGCAAAAGGGATTTCTTGTTGAAAAATCATCACTGGAGTAGAATCTGAAGTTTCTAATTTTTCGCCCATTTTTTTTTTTTTTTTTTTTTTTTTTTTTTTAAAGAACTGTGGGTAAGTTTCAGAAAAAACAGGTTGTGGGGTACAAACTGTAATAGGCAGTTTCAGTAAACTGCATAGATGGTGCCGGAAAAGTTGCCGGAAAAGTCGCCGGAAAAGTTACCGGAAAAGTTGCCGGAAAAGTCGCCGGAAATATGCAGTTTAAAAAACTGCACAAGTGACTGTTGGAAAAAGTCGTCGAAAAAAGTTGCCGGAAAAAGTTGTCGGAAAAGTCGCCGGAAAAAGTCGCCGGAAAAAGTCACCGGAAAAAGTCGTCGGAAAAGGTCGCCGGAAAAGATCAGGCTCTGATACCATGTTAGAAAGAGACACTTGAACTTACATTTCATATATTTTGATTTCTTAGAAAGCTTACAAGGTTACCTACTTATACAATTGGAAGAAATAATTAAGACAAAACATGTTCCTTAATATAAGGAAACATGCTAGCTAATACAAGGAATAAAACATGGAGTGGGAAACATGGAATAAAACATAAGGAAGAATATAGGGTTTAGGTGGAGGAATATTGGAATAAAGTGAAGAAAAATATTCTCCATTATTATTTCCAACAATTTCTTTTTCTATATTATTCATGTGTGTGTGTATATATAATATATAACTAGCTCTAAGGTCTGGAGAACAGAAAAGAGATGCTAATAAACAGATTTTTTATGCATCAGGTACAGAAAAATAAAGAAATGTAATGTACAAATGCAGACAATACCTGACTGGCAGCAACCGGACCGCCATCGAAGAGCCTACCATAAGCTCTTAGACCATAGAAGGATATGTAATCATGCATTCTAGCACCAAGAAGATCATAGAGATTATGCAATATAGAATTATGTCCTCTGCATATTGTTCGATATTGCCAATGCATAATTGCTCTCACAGATGCAGCACCACCATCATCAAGACCACCCTGTAAAACATATCACTTAATATAAATTTCTATAACTAAATTCAAAGAAAACAATTTAAGTGTTAGTACCTGGAAGCCAGGTAGGAGTGGTATGACAATAATAACCCTGAAAGACTTCTTTTCATTGTAGGCTCGCAAGATACGTCTATATAGTGATTCTAACACACGATTCCGTATAATCTCGTCTCCTGAAAGACCTGAGATGAAGAACTGATTCTGGGAACAAGATGCCCATGCATCAAAAGAACGTGTCAAAAACTTTTATTTACCTAATCACTTAAAAAATTTAAAGCCTAATTAAAAATTTAATGTAGAGACCACCCAATATCAAGCAGACCAATAAAAAAATCTGAATATAGAAAACCATTTATAATAATGGATATGATTTGTTTTAATTGGAAAAGGATGTTTTAACCTTCACCTATGTGATTGTGTTTGTCAATATCACCACCATATACCAAACTTCTCTAACAATTTTTACCATTTCAAGCATGAGTTCATTTTTAAAAAGAAAAAAAGAAATCTACTTACCTTTACCTTTTTTTGATAGAAATAGAACTTTATCAGAAGAATAACTATTTACCTTGCAGTCTCTGCAGACCCTATTCCACTCCATGACTCAAAGCTTCCAACAAAAATCAAAGCCTTCCTCTATTCATATGATTTAAAAAGAGTACCTCATTATTCTTCCATTATTTAGGCTTTTTCCTTAACTAGCCTTTTAGAGTGGATAAGATAACACATACAGAATGAAGTACAAACTTCGGAGTTCACTACGACCGATGGCCAATTTCTAATATTCATAATTCAGATACTTATGTGTTTGTGTGAGTCTATATATGTATACATATAAGTATATATATGTGTTTGTATATATACATGTATCTATCTATCTATATATATTTATATATACATATAGACAAGACACATTCAAAATTCAGATACCATGTAGTAGATGATCAGACATCTGGAAATTAACTATACTCTTTAAGATGACAAGTAAAAGAACGTTAACCATTTGTTTAACACAATAAAGATACCTTACGATTATTATGTCCATAACTTGAAGCAAGAAACTCCAATTAAGTACCAGTGTCTTCTAGCACAATACTAAATTTGAACATGACTTGAAAGAGTGTTAAATTCAATAACATTCCATCTTCCAAGGTGAAATCCCCCTTGAGAGATTTATTAACTAATCTAAAAGATTAATAAAGTGTAATTTTGGACAGTGGGTCCTGCCAAAGACTCGTTACTTCGGTCTTTGATGGGTTTTGTGTCCTTCTTTGATGTTTTTCTCTCTTTCATCTGAAAAAAACTTTCTCATTTTATACGTACCTCAATATAGACAAAGTGTTCAGCTTTTTCAATAAGAGAGCAGTAAGCACTATGAATGCTCTCTTCAACTTGGCTAGTCCCAGCAGACCATTGACTGACACTCCTTATAACCTGTAAAACAGAGAGGTCATTGATGAGGCTAATAGAAAGCAAATCTAATATAAACAGAATAAGAACAATGAGAGAATAATAATAGTATGAAGGAAATCAACAACAAAAAGTCGCAACTCTCCCGAGGTCAAAATGCAAGGAACAGATTCAACAGAATAGGCCTATCCTCTCTTATCATTGATTTATGTTCAGCAGCTCTACTTGAGGAGCAGCATACTAAAGAGAAAATCATTATCAGATTTGAACAATAAAAAATCATCTTCATAGACGCAAGTAATGGTTTGCATTCACACTGCCCAAGATTGTTTTCTTCAAATGTAATATATTTTATTACTTATTTGGGAGGTATCAACATTTCATTATTATCCGAGTCTAGTCATCATAACTTTTTTGTGCAAGTATAATGCAGAAATCAGGAAGTACATGAATTTTTATGTGAACACGCTAGCTTCAAAAAATATTTCAAAATTATAATTTTTTTGGAGAATTATATAAAGATGGATTTTTCATGAAAAAAAGCTGGAACAGGTGTCTCCTTGTTCGATTATACACAAGATATATACGCACCCATGTACATTTTACATTATGCTCGTCTCTGCTGACAAACAAAATGGATGGAAAGAACAAGTCCTGGATCCAGATGAGAGTGGAACAAATCTAAAGGAAGTCAAGAGAGGGGAACCATATAGACCTATTGAGACAAGTTTCTCAGTTGAGAGAGCTGATTAGCATATTGAACTTGTCTGTTGACTTTTATATGAACACTTGTCACAGAACAGCAGGATCAGTATGGCAAACCTTAAATAAAAGGTTGCCTACCTGTTTACAACTTTGATTAGCTAGTAGCAGCAGAGCACAAGGATGAAGCTCTGAGTGAGCCTCAAGAGGAATTATCAAGAGTTAGAATTTAGTCGTCAAAATGGTTTAGCTGTAGAAGTCAATGGGAGGATTCTTTCTTTTGGCCAAGCAATCTACACAATAATCCCCTATTCATGACAGGTGAGTCATACCACACATGTATGGTTCAACTTGTAGAAAAAGAAGAGATGAAAGAGAACCAAAGCAGGGGTTAGGAATCAGGAGCACAGGTGAGAATGAAAAGTAGGGGCAGAACACATAAGAAGTGGATACTTTGTCACACCACAAACATCTGTAACCTTCTGGTACAACAACTGTGACATCTATATATAATAGCTATAGTTTTTTTATAGCTGTAACTTAAAAAAGGTTTTTAGCTAATTGAATGGCATTGTGACTGGATACCCCAGCTCCAGACATATCGTAGATCTGAATTACTAAGGTCAAAGCTTTATTATTGATACTTCAGTATTAGTAGAATAACTCCATGTATCAAAAGATATTTTGAACTTTTGCAACGCTCCACCATGGCCTAGTTGCAGGATCTAGGTATGACATGTCAATGAACCATCTTAAACTTCAAATCAATACAATCTGTCATATTGGGGAATATAAATAGAATCTAACAAACTGATATTAACGCACTGCATGTCCATTAGGTCGATATAATCCAAGTGAAGTGAGAATATTCTCCGAAAGATTACGTACAAATACTTTAATATGTCAACATTCATTAAAATGCATCATATTACTATGATTCGACAATAATAATGGTTGTCGCTTTTCGTGATCTTTAGATTTAACTCTGTAGTTATGATTGACATAACTTTTAAATAAAATTAAACTGTCAAAAATTAATTAGAAAGGGTTCCAAGAGACGGCTAAAGTCACCCCTTGTGACCTTATCAGATTGTTCCACCTGTCAAAACTGATGAAAATGTCATGAGAAATTTTGGGAATTGGAAATTTTGGGAATTGGCATAGAAACCCAAAAATCCACAAAAACCTCAGATTAACAAATACCAGCTAGGATTTAATCTATGAACGCTACCAAATAGACTAGGTTTGAATCTATGAAATTATGCTGTACTCCTTTTAAATAAATGAAACAATACTAACTGGTTATCAAAAAAGGCTGAAAATAAAACATAACATATTTAAAAGATATAAAATGCACAAATAAAACGTCAGGATAGGTATATGATATATCAGACATTCAGACTTAAAAAGAGATCACCAAACAAAAAGTAGGAAAATATTGACTTCAAAGAATCAGATCTCACCTGACAATGACATGGAACACGAGGACCAACTTGTCCAGTTTCATCTGCAGAAACAACTTGATCACCTCGCTCTTGTGTTTCCCACCAGTCTTTATCTGACGTTCTCATGCTGGCCTGCAGAGCAACATCTGAAGATAAATCCTCCTTAAGAGCTAAGGAATCAAGGTCATCCACAAATCCTTTCATTGGCGTATCTGCAATTAATGGTTCACTTTTGAACTTCCTAAAAGAGAAAGGACCTCTTCTGGCCCTGCTTGGTTGATCATGGAAATCATGGGCCATATCCAACCCATTTAATTTTGCCTCTCCATTAGAAGTATTTAGTCCAGTAGCTTCTTGAGGTATAAGCAAAGGGATATCATGAAAAGATGATAAAGAGGAAAAAGAATCCTGTCTTTTGATATCTTTACAGTTGTTTTCAACATTCTTACTTTCAACCTCTATTTCTCTGCTACTTCCCATGTAATGTGGAATAACCATATGATGCTGAGGCATAAGTAGTGGAATTGCTTGCTCATTTGGAGCTTTATTTCTCTGAAATAATGAACACTTATTAAGATCCCACAAATATCAAACACCTTGCAAAAGAATTAACGATTTGTAATAGAAGATACCTTTGCATAATTCCAGCGCTGAACAAAGTGCCGAGCAACATCACGACAAGGTGGTCCCCAAAGGGCACAATGGACGTCATGCCATGGCATACGTGGAAACTTTTCACGATCTACCTCGTCCTTCATAGTATCTTCCCAAGAATTTGGTTCTGATTCCCTTAAAAAGTGGAATTAAAATCTGTTAGCAACTAAAGTAAGTCCTTGACATGGAGTAAGAAGACATGTACCTTGGGTTGTAGTAGTCCTTCCCTGGCCAAATGTAGGGAGGGTAATCACCGACTTTGTGCTCAGACGAGTCATAACGGCCAAAGCACAGATCCAGTCCTCCAATAAAACAGATGTGATTATCAATAATAACAAGTTTTTCATGATGGGACCTATATGTAACCAGGAAAAGAAGAATCAGCAGCTGCAAAGTCTGCTTTAACTGGGAGCATTAGTAAAATTCAAGTTACAACAGAACCTGGAATTTTCCCTCGTACACTACTTACCATAGGTAGACACCACTAGAGAAATGATCAGGATAACGCAATACTCTGACATTCTCGTGAATTTCGAGAAGCTTTCTCTTACTATACACGCTGTTAATTTTCAGAGCAAGAGCAACCTCTTTGTATAGAAGAATGTAAATCTGCAATAATTCAGATAGAATAAACAAAAGCCATTCAGGCATTCTCACCATATAGTTTCATTAATAAACACGTGACAGTAGGCCAATCATACAACAGGATACTGAATTTTTTATGAAGTTACAAAAGGACACTGAAATAATCACATGGTAGATAATGTATGTGCCTGTATGGCAAGCACATGCCAAAAAAAAAAAAGAACTATCATGAGTGTATTTATTTGTGTGTGATTTATGTATACATTTATATGTCTATATATGTATGCATGAGCCTACACACTAATGACTCCCCCAAACCCACCCAAACATACACGTGAGTAAAACTACTATGCTCATGGCTTCAATGTATCTCTTCCATTGCCATTAAATACACTCAAAATTTTGTTACCTTTATGAACATAATTCAAACTTTTTATTACTACAAAATATATAATTCACATTATGTTTTAACAAATATAATATATATATATATATACCGGAAAGGCGAATATACACCTATAGTTTCTTTTCAGCACTAACAGAAGCTCTATCTCAAAAAGTCCAAAAACCATTCATCAGTGAGCGTAACTGAAATTAATTGTTGACAGGACTATGTTCAAGCAATGTCATCTGTGTGTCAAGAAGCTCTCAAGTCAATATGTCCATCGCCATATAAATGAACATCATTTTCTGTTCGCAATAAATAACTCTACGATTTTTCAAGTTATATCAGGAAAATAATTTGTGCAACTAACTCAATTGATTAAGGGATAGAGCTTTACTGGTTATTAAATACTAATTGAGTTGAATCAGTTTCTTGAGTGCACAATCCTCCGGTAAAAGAAAGCCTATCATGCATTCACTAACACCAAACAGTACAAGTTGAAGTCAAGGCGAGGGGTTACAAAATTCCTACTTACGTGCTTTCTTGGCATATATGTTACAGTGTTGTCATAAAATAAATAAACGTTTATAAGAGGCTGGGTACCTGTACACCTTGCTTGGCTTTTGATTCTAGTAAAGCATCAAGCCGGGAGGAAGCATGAGCATGAAAAGGACGTCTTAGATAAAGTTCTGGGCAAACCCACCAGCCACAAATGAATATCTGCACGAAACTCTCAATCATCCAAAAACACTATAAAAAAACATCAAATAATCAATGTGCACTAAAATTAATTTCTAAAGCAGCACCTCTGATTTTGCTCCCTCAATTGCCAAAGCAATAGCCTCAAATGCTGCTCGACCATCGACAAACCACTGAGCATGACTACCATCTTCAGTCAAACCCCGTGGAGGAGCATAAGAGCCAAAACGGTGAGGATGACACCAGCCCTCTGGAGGCCGAAGAGCAGCTTCATTAATTGCAGTAACCCATTCTTTAACTTTAGCACTATTCTTAGATCTTAACCTTATGCTCCGGCTTCCACAAGACACCTGTAGTAATTTAAAATTGTCAGAAAATCAAGTTTTAAGTGGGAGCATTATTCATTGGCACTTCGGCAGAGAGAGTTCAGCCTGTGAGAAGTTTCCCTTATTTTCTGATTAGTTATGTTCATAAACTTAAGAACAGAAAAAGAAAAACAGAATGTCAACTCCACTCTATAAAGGACATAAAAAAAATTTAGTCTCCGGGCACATATAGACCTAACTTCAACATTAATTACCCAAAGTTACCGTCAAATTGGAACCTGCAATTCCTTGACTTAGTATTTACCCCAAGTACTGCCCACTCCTATGCAAAATTTATCACAATACACCTTTAGTTCCACCCTGTATAGCAAGTATTAAAACTGTAGAATATATAATATTCATAAATTTTATGAAAAGATCCATTCTCCTGCCTTAACCCTTCATCCACTAGGCCAACCACGTCGAAAAAGTAAAGTTGATGTCAAATATCTATCATATTTAAGAATTCTCTTTAGCTACTACTGCTTTCTTCAACTTTTATGCAATATTAATGAACAACGCTATATTCAGAAACCGACACTGATTGAGCTCAAAAAAAGCTAGGATAACTTCGGATATAAAAAGGGAATCTCAATATAATATCTTCATTTGTTCTTCAATATTTAAATTCCTACAAAAGTATAACAAGAAGATATTCAAGATATATCATTTGATCAAACATTGAAGTAAAAATAGGAAATAATATTAGATTCAAGCTTAGGAGTAAAAGTTGTCATCTAACTTATAAATGTAGAAACTAACATGATTCCTCTAAAAACGGATGCTAACTTCTAACTAGACCTGTACTCGTAGCCAGTGCGTTAGATCTGAAAACCTAACGCTTTGCATAATGTCAAAGTCAATTAAAAACTCCACAGTATGGTATATAAGGCATAAATTCCGTGAATGTAAGAACTCAAACAAAATTTAGTTTTGAAAGGCAGAGTTAACAATAAGGAAATAATATCCAGATCACCTATTTAGGTCTATGGCGGACACAATCGATATCTCAAGCAGTAGAAATCCTCATTGACCAATAGAAATACCAATTACCGATTCATCCAGAAAAGTACGAGGTTCATATCATACTTAAAGTCATACATACTTTAAATGAATGGCGTAAAGGATTCCGTTCTTTAATCTCTTCTGCTAATGATACCCTGCCTTCTCCATTTCCATCTGAAGCTGGTAGCACATCAAAAACAATTATATCTAACGGCTTTGTGTCAAAAGGATCTTTTAGCAGGGCCAAGAATCCAGGTTTCAGAACAGCCCAGACCTGCACAGAGTAACAACAGGATAAGTTATGCTACAATTACAAATTAAGACCATGAAGCAACTTTATGAGAAAATAAACAAATATAGCGCCATTTTTTTCCTGCTCTATACTATACTTGTTGGATGCTAAAACTAGCGCTCTGTTATGAAACTTTAAGATGTTCAACTTATTTAAAAAATTGTTAAATCACATAAACAATTAGAAACATTACAAAGAGTGCATCTTGTTAAGCATTACAATGATACGTTGGATAAAATATTATTTAAATGGTACCTTTTGCCAGTTGTCATTACAACAACTGAACCATTGACATGGAGAACATTTCCTATGATCATCGTCATCTGGAATTTTAGGTAAATGCTTCACCATTACATACTCTTCCTTTTGCTTGGGACCGTACTCCGGGGAAAATGATAACTTAGAAACCTCCAAAAACTTACAAACCTACAGTACAATTAATCTCTGTGAAACAGGTGTCAAGATATCGTATATAAAAAAATCACCAAATGCAAGAGGTCAAGCTATAATGCAAAAAAAAAAAAATAAAGAAAACAAAAAAAATATATATATATATAAATATAAGAAAAGGAAAAACTTAAAAATGTCATAGCTCTTTAACATTAAAGAGGAATACTCAACTCAATGCTTATTATGCTCTGATGAATCCCATATGTTAACATTGAAAATGAGCAATAAATCAAAAAAAAATATAAATTAAAAAAGAAATAAGAAAAAGAAGGAGAAATTTCCACCGTAAGCACCAACTCAACTACCAAACAGACACAAGAAATCACTCGCAAAGAGTCGTGCACTCCGGAACACATGACAGACTGCTGGGGAAACTTCAGTGCCATTATATCGATGTACAAGTATATAAGCACATACATAACTGGATAGAATAAGACATCAATGACTACGTAAAGCAAGTAAATTGGTTTAAAATATGTCAGAAAAATCTCTGGAATGAAGACTGCATTATACCTCTCGGGAGTTCACAATATCCATATTTCCAAGAAAATGATTCAAATATCCTTGCATTGCTACCTTTGCTCGGTCTGACATTGAATGCTGCCTTCCAAGCGCTGGCCGAATAATTGGCAGAGCAGCACTAGAGGGTACATCTCTGAACAAAAAAGCACCTGTAAGAACTATATCAATTATGGTAAAAAAAAAAAAAAAAAGATGCAATAAGTATTTCCCATCAATCTTGACAAGTGATACTTAATCAGCACTCACCTGTTTCTAACACTTTCCTCATTATTTACAGGAACAATCTCATCATCAGGTTCGTCCTCATCTTGCACAACTGCTGTGTTCTCTCCAATTCCTAAGTTTTGAAGCCATTCTTTAACCTTTAAAGACAATGTACTAATTAGATATACAGTAAAACCTTTCATGACAACATGATGATGGATCTGAAGTAAAAATTGTAATGGCACAAGCTAAGAGGGCCACGATTCATCAAAGGGTAACATACAAAGTAAACTGCAAGGAACTTAAAGCACCTGCTCTTGCTTCTCATTAATCTCCTCAATAAATGCACGTCTCTTCAATGCGAAGTGTAAATAAAAAACTTGTGAAGCTTTCTTCTTTAACAGCCACTTGAACTGTAAAACAATTTGAAAAACAAATGACGGTAGACTTAAATTGTTGTTAAAAACATTAAGATAAATATATCCAAACTGCAGCCTTAAAGCACCATTTAGTTAATGACGATATAACATACCCAGAGATTATCGCAAGAGTTCTATCCTAGTACCAAAAAAATACTAATAAGCAAAAAGTTTATGTCTGAAAAGATGGTAGAATATTAAACTTAAATAATTGTTCTCTTATCTTTAATCAAGTTGAGAAGATATTTCATAGTTCAATTGGTCACGTACTAACAATTTCACTGTTCCTTTCCAAAAAACCCAGTAAAGTAAATTCAGTTCAAATTTATATTTTTTAAAACTGAATCCTAAGCATCTTAAAATATATAGAATCCTCAACTAATAAAGGTCCAAGCTTTAAACAATTGACAAGATAGTTTAAAATTTAATTTCTACCCTCTACTTTTTCAGTTTTCTAGGTCACTAAAATAATAGGTCAAAGAATTGAACTTTAACTTAGATAATTCAGAAATCAACTCCCACGGCTAAATTCAAACATCCACATGCACTCTCACTTTCATCTACAACTGAAATTCCGACCTATTAATGATACAAATTCGTATAAACGATATGATTCATGAATTTAAACACGAACACAATAGTAATTAGTAATGAACCGGCAATCTGAATTGCGTATACAGGCAGAGATCGTACCTGTTTGTAACGAAACTCAATGGTGTAAGAAAGAAGGACGGGGCTAATATCGCCGGCGTCAGGACGAGAAACTTCAATAATTGTGGCCTTAGGCAACTCATCGAACATTCGAGTTGACTCGGGAGGGTTATGACGGAAAGAGAAAAACGACGATATAATCGACGGCGAGGGCTCCGATTGCATTTGAACGTAACGTGGTCCTCCGCCGGCCATTAACTGCTCTGACGCCATTACTTCCGATCAGAATACTGTGTATATATATTTATATATGTATGTATGTATCACTGTTAGATCCACAGAGAGGGAAGAAAACGTAGTTGTTTTTTGTTTTGCTTTTTTGTTGTTGAGATAATAACTGTAGAAGAGATTAGAGAATATCTTAGAATTTCAAGTTTGTGTAAAAAAAAGACAGAGAGAAAAGTATTATAAGCGGAATTACAATATGGAGTATATACTCCAAATATATATATTTTTTGGACAGCTGGTCAAATGGTTTAATTTTAAATTAAAGAGCCCAATTGACATGTTTACATTTATCTCCCTCATTGTCATTCTTAATCCTTTTTGTTTTAATGTATTCATTAATTATTTGTTCAATTATTAGCCTTTATTGTGTGTGACTGTGTATTTTGAATATCACCTTTGAAGATGTTAGTGTTCAGTGTGTTAGAGATTTAAATATATTCTGATATTTCTGTATTGTTTTTTTTTATATTTTAGCATGTGGGGTCCATTATTTTTAAAAATAAAAATAAATCTCACATACAGAAATATTAAAAAGTGTTGCGAAAATATCAATTTTAATATAGAATTGATATTTTCGCATTGTTTTTTGATATTTTTATATATGGGGCTCATTTTTAAAAAAAATAATGGACCCCACATGAGGAAATATTAAAAAACAATGCAAAAATATCACTTCCCATGATATAATATATTTGATACTATTTCTAATTTTTAGTATCCGTCTATAATTATTAATTTCAATAAAAATACAAGAATTAATATCGAACCCCACAGAACAAAATTACCTCTCAATAGTATCGAATGTGATCAATATCATGAATAACAATATTTAACTTATCAAATCAATTTTTTGTCGCGAATTAAATAATATAACATAAAATTATTTTTTATCCATGCCGAAGAATTATATTTGTTAGTTAAATAAATTTCAGTTCTAATAAAAAAAATAACACAAATAAGAATCTCAACTTTTTGTTACAAGTATCTATTTTTATTATTTACAAATTATGTTATTATGCGTATTTGTAACAAAAAATCTGACGTATTTTATCTCAATATATGAAAGTATTATTAGTATTTTATTACACAGGTGCCATGTTCGTATCAAAGTCAACCACTTCCTTCCATACTAAGGCACAAGAAAACAAAAATAGTGATTTGTTTCCATTAACTCATTTGTGTTTCACTTAATATTACAATTGAAAAATAAAACGATAGGATTATTTAAGAATATTATAAACTTTAATAAACTTGTTTCAAGCATATCTTAAAGGATTAACAAAAAAAAATTAAAAAAAAATAAAGTGATTGCACAGTTATAAGTTACACGAAATATTGCAATTCCAATTCATTATACACTTTAACTATAATTTGGTGTAAATAAATTGTATCAATTACTATACTGAATCTATCTGATTTTAGAATATCATTGTTCAATTTATTGATATGCATAATTTCTTTCTCCTTTAATCACACTTATTGTGACGGGAAAAAATTATAATAATAACCAATTTGATAATTTTGAAATTATTTTTAAAATGTTACTTAAGAAAAATTCAACATACTACATGTTTTAGCAAATTAATTAATGCATTTAATATTTAAATTTTCACTAGATGCACTTCACTATATATAAAAAAATAATTGTTCTCTTACAGCAAGGATTATTTTTTTATTTATTTTTTAATAATTGCTCTCTTACGGGGTGCAAACTATTTAAAAACAAAGATGGAGTGCTTCTATTCTATCATTTCCCCAAATTATACTCAAACTGACTCATTACCCCCTTTTGCGTTGTCTGCAACCCAAAGGATTTAGAGGTGAAAAACTTTAAGGTTCCTACAAAACTTGATAAATAAAAAGTTATATATCCATATCTCATTACATATTATTTTAATTAAAATAATGAAGAAAAATTATATATACTTATTGCTTTTCTTCTTTTTTTTTTCTCTTTCCAATATCTAATTTTAAAAGGTATTTTTATAGTTGTAATCTTCAAATTTAAGTGGATGGGAATAATAGTTCAACAGAAAATGTAACCCAAAATAGAACTACAACTTGCTTGACCAAATTCCTAACAACTCTAATTAAACACGAGGTTAAATCACACGACTGACCAATTTTATGGTAATATAGCATGCCCTTTTCTTTTTTTAGAATTTTATTTTATTATAGATTGATTATGGAAAATCTTGAGATTCATTTCAAGCAAATGTTACAAACACAAGATAAAAGTATGATATTCAAGAAGCTTCGTTGATTCCAATATTGATGATGACTTTACATGTATCCTCAAGCGTAGCCATATGAATTTTGAGAAAACAGAAACTTGAAATTTCATCAAACAGCCATATTCAAGTCCACCCAACACAGATAATTCAACAAAAAGCTATAATCATAAACAAATGCATTACTCCACAAATAGTAAATGGAAGAACAAATTATACGGTTTGAATATGTCAATTCTTGTAAACAAATAAACTGGCCACTTGATAGCTTAGGAAACAAACTAATAACGCGGGAAACAAAAATCATTGAGCTATGTAGGCGTCCCAGGCTTCACTTCACTTCTTAGCTTTCTTAGTTTTCCTACAAGAAAAAAAAATAGTGAGTCAGAACCCCCACATCAGAAAAACAGTACAAAAATCTTCTGATTCTTACTCTGTTGGTTGAGGCGCAACTGCAGGTACAGATGCAGGTGCTTGTGCTCCAGGTCCCTGTATATCAAGGCACCATACAGTGGTATGTTCAATCAAACAGATGCATAAGAACAGGAATACCATAAATTATGAGATAAACTACATTAACTTTATTCAAAATGACTTGCACTATAGCCTTGGTTATTTATTTTAACAATTACCAAATAACATGACGTATTAGCAATAGCGGTTAAGCTTACGATTTATATCGCATTGAATACTATCTCAACATTGGCTAAATACAATGCTTCTCCTTTCATATAATTAAAACATACCAATCCTAAAAATAGTAATGGATTCCAAAAGTACCATTTTCAATGGAATGGCCTACTATTGTAATATTACCTGAGCCAAACGCTCCTCCCTCCGAGCTATCTTCCTTTCTCTGCTGGCCTTATTCTTAACCCGCTTAGCCTCAAACTGGTCGGAAAGTGTTTTTTCTCTTGCCTTTTCAGCCTTTGTCTTATGGATACTCTCCATCAGCACACGCTTGTTCTTGTAAACATTTCCTTTAACCTTCATGTACATGTCATGGTACATGTGCTTGTCAATTTTCTTTGCTTCCCTATATTTGCGGAGCAAGCGCCTTAGCACACGCATTCTCCTCATCCAAAGGATTTTTGTTGGCAATCTTGCCTCCCTAGTACCCTTGCGTTTACCTGAAAACATTAGGAAGAAACCCACATTGGCATTGTTACAAGACTCAAGTTTGAACATGTGATCAATAAGGCATGAGCTTGTCGGAACAGATTTGATTTATACAATTGTCGGAATGGATTCAATCTATAAACAATGACAGATGAAGATAAAATCATCAAGAACAGAAAGAACGATCATTAAACCAGATGTTTCAACCCTGCATTCTAACATGAAAAACTAAACCTTTTCGCTTATCATGGAAAGATATGTGATCAATATCCTCAAACACAGAAACTCAAGAAAACAAGGCTTTTCACGGGACAAGGAATAACATAGACCACATGGCTTGATTGGTGCAATATTCAGAAAAAGCTAACACTCTATTATTCATTAACTAAAAAGAAAACAAGGTTGAATTCTATTTAGTTCGTTTCTGTTTTGAAACTCTATGCAATAAACTGATTTTTAAAATATAAAAGTTTCTAGGTAACACCCAAATGACATTTTATGCTATGATCGTTTGTTTCCACAAACTATACTACTTTAACCAAAATATCGTGCTCTAACTGCTGGCAAGAAGTGAAGAAACAATTTCTTTTATTACTACCTCTGTCCACTGAAGGATGGCACAAATGCAATTTTCACAATAATTACGAAAACTACTTTAAGAGGAGAGTATAGTGTATGTTCCAATTTTACCCTTAGGCTTAAATATAAAATTAGGGGCCCCACTTAAGTACAAATGGGTGATGCTTAAATATAAAACAATGGGATCCACATCATGTACTTCGAGTCGAGGGTAATAATATCTTGAAATGCAAAATTATGCACTTAAGTCATCCTTTTGGAGACAATTTTTTTGTAACTTGTGCCATCCTTTGGTAGAGGGGGATATTTGTTTAGAGATGTATATTGAACAACAAAGACTACTCAGGCAGCAATATCAGGAGATGAAAGAAGACAATTTGTGAGAAAGACTAAACAGTATAGTAATATGTAGACTTTTTAGCCTAGTCATTATTACACAATAATCCATGTAAGTTCTGTTTTAAGTCATTTAAACTTAGGTGGAAGTCTGTCCAAGTGACACAACAAATAGATTAAGCAATACCGTATCCAGCATGGCGTCCCTTTCTCTTGGCCTCCTTCATTCTCCTAGCACGAGATCGCGAGTGAATCTTGGTTGGTTTCCTGATGATGAAACCATCCTTAACCAATTTTCTTATGTTCTGCCCTGCATTCACAAAAACATGAAGTAGACCGTGACCAAAAGAAAAATCATGATCAGAACCTTGTTAACAAAAAACCAGACATTGTGAGGGAAAAAAGAGTCAAACTACAAAGTTATTAATAGAACCATGCAACAGCAATTACATTGGCAAACACAAAACAGCATCGAAATTACAGCATCCACCTTTACCAATAATAAAATTTTCAAATCTCCCTGCTTTATCTCATGAATACCACATTAACTAAGAGATAAAGATAATAACAAAGCACATATAGTTCAACATTAGCACCCCAGCTATCCCAGAGATAAAGAAACCAATCTGACCTACAAGCCAATTACACAAATAACAAACTAAACCAAACTGCTCGGCTTGGTTAAACTAAAACCATAGTAGTACCAAAAATACATTAAAAAGCCATGAACTTTAATCACGTCAAAATACCCAATCCACCATAACAGTTTCTCTAACCCATTTGCTCAACCCCAAATGTAGATCACTTTCTTATATTCATCCTCCAACAAATAAAATATAAACTAAATAGGAAACAATTCAAAGCCAAAACACTCAAAAACATGAAAAATACTTTAAGCATAGTTTTAATAATGCATAGACTAAACCCATCCCAATCAATGTGACTTTTTCCTTGATTCACAAATTCAGATCTTATTCGTACAAAATGAAATGGTATTTCACATAGCCTTATAAAGGGTGAGAGTGTGCGAGAAAGAGGAGATTACTGGAGTTGGCCATGGAGATTTCATTGCCCTCGTTGGGGTCGAGCCAGACCTTGCCTCTACCGCACTTGAGAACGCTCGCTGCGAGCCGTTTCTGCAGTTTCAGTGACACCATTTTCCCCTTTGTTTCAGGCTTTCGATTCAGAGAATTTTGACGAAGGGAAAGATAGTAGCTTTTATAGTACTGTGAAAAAGAAATACCTAAATGTTAGGGTTAGGGTTTAGTCGGTGAATAGTGAATACGATGCCAAGTTAATGTGAGCCCATGGGTAAGTTAACCATGGCTCTGAGTAGGGCGGTCAATCGGTGTGTGCGAGTCGGAATTAAGATTGTTTAAATTTAATTTATTTTAAAATTATTAGGTTCGAGTTTGAATTTGGTCTATTTGAAATATAATAAATTTGTCTAAATTCAATTTAAATAAGATTATAAATTTCGGATTTTTTTGGTCAAATTCGTATTAAAATATAAAATTATTAATATTGACTCTTATATTCAAAATAAATATAATGTGACATACATCATTCTTTTTACGTATCAAATTAAAGTTTAAATTAACATAAATAAGCATTTATTATTTTTAATATTTAATCTCGATCTTTTTATATTATTACTATATTTTATTATAAAAATGATATAAATGACCACTTTATGAAAAATATGGTTCTTAATTTTTAGTTAAAAATATTATGTATAAATATAAATTGAGAGTATATATATCATTAATATATATATATATATAATACGTTTCTAACATTATAATTCGGTCGGGCCTATACTAAGTTAAACAACCTAAATTTTACTTTGGACTTGAGCAAATAAAATTCAAACGACTTTAAATGGACCAAACGATTGATCGGCCAACTTAATAATCCTAACACCGAGCCAGCATAACCCTCATTTCCAAGCATACATTAAGACCCAAAGAGGTCCAAAAAAAAATAATTACTGTGACGCCCCCAAAATAGGTCCACACAACCCATTTTGAGTCGCCAATAACATTCTACAAAAATACAAATACAAATATGAATTTTCCCATTTACAGCTAATATTTGTCGTGCAAAATACGACAACACAAAATAAATACATCTTAAATTCTCAATACATTTATTGCCACACTAATAGTAATGTATTGAGATACTCCTATTATCTCGGACCATCACTACATTCTCCCGCTAGTCCCCGCTACACTCTATTTTCCTGAAGAGAACAAAGGAAAAAGGGTGAGCACAAATAGCCCAATAAGAAATATCATGACTAAGATAATAAAGAATAAAAATTATCTTTAGTCTTCAACAATAATAAATCAGAGATTTAAAAATATTATATTTGTTCAACAACAACAACTGCAGCGGAACGAACAATCCATTAGAAGAGTCAAGTAGATTATAATATCTACCATCTTCTATAAGTTAAAGGATCACCACCAATATTATGTCCCTGTAACACCAATCAATAATTCATGTTCAACAGTCTCTCTTTGCACTATGTGCCAAAGATATTTATTTGTAACACCAATCAACAATTCAACAGCCTCTCTTTGCACTACGTGCCAAAGATATTTATTTGTAACACCAATCAACAGTTTCAACAGCCTCTCTTTGCACTACGTGCCAAAGATATTTATTTGTAACACTATTAACAATTTCAACAGCCTCTCTTTGCACTACGTGCCAAAGATATTTTCACCAGAAGCCTTTATCTGTAACGCCAAAGGTCATGATTATACCAATACATAGTTTGGTCAAAATCATGTCACACCAGTTCATCTTTGCACTACGGGCCAAAGAGAACTATCACCACAATTTAAGTATGAGGATGATGACAATGATATAAACATAAATACAGTGAGATCAAGGATAAGAAAAGATTTATAATTTAATCAGTGTCGAAGATTGACCAAATTGCCAACACGATGACCAAATTGTGGAGTCAAATTCAAGAATGATATTTAAGAAATTATTTCATGCTTCAACTATAACGTATAAAATGAAGTAGAAAGATTCAAGTGAAAAGATATTAGACGAAGCACAAACTATTAAGGATATTCTACTAATTTTCAGGGATTTTCTCCATTTAAAAACAAGGTTTTGGAAACAAACAAAGATTTCTTATCATAAATGGAGAAATGTGAAAGAAAAAGATATCCCTTAAAGAGTACAAAAAAAATGATACGTTATACGAGTATAACAGAATATATGAAACTGCAGATGGATTTTCACCTGTCATGCGATAATTCGCGTAGACAGATTATTTCCACAACAGATTAATAAGTAATGAATACGACGGGTTATTCACCAGGTATGCGTCAATCCGCACGAACAGGTTATACCCACAAATTTATAAGGAACAAATGCAAAGGGATATTCACCAGGTACGACACTCCGTACATACAGGTTATTCCCACAGAGTAATAAGGAATGAATACAAAAGGGTATTCACCAGGCATGCGTCATACCGCACGGATAGGTTATCCCCACAAATTAATACAGAATGAATAACAACCTTTTATGAGTATAATATCACTTACGAACATGAAAGTAAATGATATTATATATGAGTATGAAAGAAATGATATTCCCTACCTTCGTTAACTGGATGTTACTTTCTATGAAGTTTACTAACTTCGGATAATACTAGTATTCTCACAAATACTCACAATAGCCTAGCACACTAAGAGAACTTAAGAAATTTAGAGAGAGAGGAAGTATAGGCAATGAAGGTGTGAAAATTTCTTAAGCAAACTCTCCCTATTTATAGGAAAATCAAGGTGAGGGCATTTTGGTCTTTTCCCCATATTCTTTTAATATCATTCATTCATTTTTTCTTCCATTAATATCATCCATTCATTTTTTCTTCCATTAATATCATCCATCCATTTTTTCTTCCATTAATATCATCCATCCATTTTTCTTCCATTAATATCATCCATCCATTTATTCAAAAAGATTAATCCATCATCAAAAGATAAAACCATTAAAAAATAACTCCATTATCACAATAAATCCATTTTTCTGTATTATTGTGTTAAATGTATTAATATCACAGATAGCATATACTCGCAATACTGACAACCAGATTATTCCCAGGAAATAGGGGGTCTTCCATATAGACGACGCGCAATTAAATAGCTCATTTGACAGAACTTTTAGATATTGCCAACAATGCTAACTAATCTAATAATATCATTAAAAAAAATATGAGTTACTGTGTCGTGACAATTATTGATGAAATACTTTAAAAATGTTACAGTAATAATTTTATTTTTATTTTTATTTTTTGGTAAAATATTCTTCACGTTATAAATGTATAAAAACAATAAAATTTGGAGGCCTCAGTGGTGTCTTCATCGGCACAACTCAGCTTACCCCCGAATAAATCCAGGGCGTGAGACCACTTGAGCATAGAGGAGCTTACCAAGACTCGAACCCACGTTTATGGGGACTTATGTCCGGCTTCCCACCACTAAGCCACCACCCCAAGCGATGATAAAATACAATAACATAAATATATAAACATTACTAGTATATCCCTATAGTCAGAATGTATACAATTGTCGTTGTACTTTACCGAATATAATATTTCCCGACAGAACGAATATTATCCGAAAGAAGGAATATTCCCCAACATACTAGTTTGACTTTTTGTATAAATGACTAGTATATTCGTATGAATAGTACTTTCGTATTTATATCGTATAATTTTCGTATCCAACTTATATAAACGTTATGACGTAATTCGAAGATCGAAGAAAATGTAAAAGCGTTTTTAGCATGAATAGTACCCCGTGAATAGTGATCGCGTGAATAGTGATTTAGCGTTATTACTAGACATCTCAATTGTCACATTTCACTAGTAACTTTATCATTATCGATGTAACACATAATAATAAGAAAATTAAATTTTATTTATTAAAATTTTCGGGGTCTTACAATTACCGAAAAAGAATTCAATAGCTGGGCCAAGGTTCTCAGACCCAGATCGGTCATTGAACCGAAAAAGGTACCGAGTGGGTAGGTCACTGGTCCAACCAGTGGTCGAACCGTTATTGATCCAATGACATCATTAATATATTAAAATATATATTATTAGTAATTAATAAAAATTTAAAAAATCTCGTTTTTTATGAACTAAAGCATAATAAAGATGAGTTATAATATTAATAAAAATGATTGATTTTAATATTATTATTTTGTTGGTAAAAAGAAATTAATTAAAAATTGAGTTAATTAACCGGGTTTACCAGTTGGACCACCGGTTGAATCGGTGGTCAACTGGTCAATGGGTCAACCCGAATTTTGACCAAAATCAAATTATTGGTCCAAATCAAATCGAAAGACGAACCGGTTCCGATTTTTATCGTTCTGATCCGGGTTTAAAAACCATGAGTTGGGTCATCAATTAGGCTTAGAGTCTGAGCTCGTTTGACTTAACTTTTTAGTGGATTAAAAGTAATTTTTAATTAAATTAAATTTTTTAGTGTTTAATGGCTCTCCAAAACAATTATAACGCATAGAGATTTGAGCTTAAACACCCTTTAACTCAAGTAACAAATTTGTACTTTTGGCGAAAATAGGAAGTATGCATTACGTTGCTAAATTATTAAATGAAAAAAAAATCTCATTCCACATATTTATCAATAAATTTGTCATTATTTTCTAAAAACACTATTACAATTATTATAATTTATTATATTTATCTATCCATATTATAAATTATGAGAGGGAACCTTTAATCGTTTTTTGAAGAAGTCATTTGGCAAAAAATAATTATAATTTGCTATATTTATCTATTTTATTACTAAGTTCTTAACTTACACCTTGATTTCTTTTTCCTCTTTATCTGTTTATCATCTTCTTATTTATTTTTATTTTCACTCATTTTTTTCTCAAGTATACCTCTTAAAGGTTATCAAACAAAACATCTAATTGATTTTTAAAATTTAAGAATAAACTATGGAGCAATATATTCCCAAAACATGAGAAGTATCAAATTGAAGAGCATCGACTAAGCAAATAGCACAAGTGCACAACACAAAACAAAACAAAACAAAAATATTGGTCGACTCAAGCAGGGCAGAGCAGCCTCTAATCTATTCCTTTGTCCTATTCCAACAAGTCCCATTTTCTTCAAACTTCTCAATTCCAACTCGATTCACCTTCCCGGAAAAAATCTAAATACATTCCCATTCGCCCGAACACTGCCTAAAGAGCCCTAACTCCCCTTTCCTTCTTAAAACCCGATTCTGAAATCAAATCTCTCTGTCGTCTCAACAATGGAGATCTCTTTAATCGCTGATACTGTAACTGTTGCTGCAACGCAAGTCTTGGGGTTTGCTAAATTCCAAGCTTTAACCTCAAACAACAATTTTTCTGTGCACGATTCGTCATCGGACCAACACGCTTCCCCTGGAGGACTACAAATCTCCGCCGTGATTTTCCCGATTGACGCCGTTGCTCCGCCGCCGGTTAAACCATATTACCTGAAAGCCGCACCTCGAACGCTTGTTAGGAAGCGTAACCGTACGAGGCGGAGGTCTTTGACTGGCGGTGACGACGAGGACGGAGAAGATGGCGGGTTCTTTGGTGGAGATGGGCCGTTCGGTGGCGGTGGTGGAGGAGGAGGAGGTGGTGGAGGATGGAATTTTGATGGGTTTGGAGGGTCAGAAGAATCTTCGGCTTCGTGGTCTGATCCGGCGTTTGATTTTGTGTATGAGGTGATTTCTTGGATTGCGCTTTCTAATTGCTTGCATTATGCATTCAAGAAGGTTTTGAGAATCGTGGCTGATGACAGAGAGAAGGCTCCTCCAATCTGCTAAATTGGTACTGTTGCATCTCACTCGCTAAGATCATTCTTTCATAGAATGCTGGATAAATAGGATTTGGGTGTCCCGTCAATATTTCCTCATCAATTTGCTGTAAATAATGTAGATAATTCTCAGTTTAATCATTTCTGATTGTGTATATAAATACGATTATTGGCTGATATATATGAATGGCATGGTTATTTAAATTGCAGCATATATATGAATGGCATGGTTATTTAAATTAGATTGCTTGCTATGGTTTGAGCTTATAGTTTTATCTTTGCAGCCCTTATTGTCAATTTTGAGTATGATCAACTTTGAAAAGGAGAATGTTTGCTGATTGTATCAGTGATTAGACAAATGTGTGTAGTAATAGATGGAGGAATGATTCCAATTTTGTTACCAAAGACTTGTTGTGTAGAAATTTTAATTTTTCAATAGTTGAGATTGCAAGTTATTGTGATGTTATGTAACCTAGGGATGACACTTTGAAGTAACCTTTCTGTTGATGGAAATGATTATCATTGGCTTTTGGTTAAGCATTTATGGTGGGTTATAATTTAGAAGAACTTTGTGGTGTGGGCTGAGAACGTATAGTAGTGATGCTTTAAGATAGAATTTTGGAGTCTATTTTTGGAGGGATATCGTAGATAAAAGATGGATGGTGGTTTTTCTAAGACCGGTAGCAACAACCAAATATTTCCTCTATCGATATGCTAGCAGCAACCATAGGGTTCTATTATGTGGTCGCAAATAAGAAAACAAACTTTAGCATAGGCAAAATTTGGGTTTGGTCACTCTTTATAACCCACTAAAGGATCATAGCTGAATCCAGAATTGGTTGATATCTGGAAATGAAACTAAACATCGAGTATTTTTTTAATTAAAAAATTTGCAATTGCTCATTTGTAACATAATAACAAATGGAAAGTTGGAGTAACACCTTGATTGAGATGTTGATTTATTAGCTAGTGAACTTGACTTGTGGTGGAAAGTGTCAGGCCCTTGTTGAAGCTTAAGCAAAAAATAAGAAAGAAACAGAGATAAAGATAGAATTAAGAGAGAATTCAGAGAGAATAAGGGAGAAAGAAGGAGAAGAATTTAGTTATTTGTCATTGAATTCGTGAGAGAGATAGAGTGAGAAAGCTTAAGCAAAGCTGTTCCCATTCATAAAATGCATAATATTCAAAAGCTTGAATGTTACTCCACCCATTACACGCATATATATAGCTACTAAAATGCTGAAAAAATGTAGATACTCCTAACTTACAACACTCTCTTATCTTACACACACATGTTAACTAACCACCCATGTACTTACATGTGCATACAAAACATCTAATTCTAGAATATACTAACTATCTAGAATATACTAACTTATTCTTTCCTTCCCAATTTATCCCTGGCCTGACATTCCCTCCTCCTTTAGAACATTCATGTCCTTATGAATGAGTTCTGAGTTTGTTCCCTCTTCAAATTTCTTGGACAAACTATTTGCAACTGTGTTATCCTTTTCCCTTTTTGTAAGTGATGATGTAATCATATCCTAGAAGCTTGCTCATCCATCTTTGTTGTAGGCAGGTCACCACCTTCTGTTCCAAAAAGTACTTCAAGGACTGGTGATCTGTTTTGATAATGAACCGTCTCTGTCCTAAAAAAGAGGACCATCTCTTAATAACTTCAGCTACATCCATTAGTTCCTACTCATAGGTTGAATAATTCTAAGCTTTAGAACCCAAAACTTTACTAAAATAAGCAAGGGGTCTGCCTTCTTGCATTAGAATGGTCCAAATCCCTGTTCTCAATGCATCAGTCTCAATTTCGAAGACCTTGGTGAAGTCTGGTAATGCCAAAATTGGAGAAATAGTGAGAGCTTTTTTAAGAGCTGTGAAAGCAAGTTAAGCTTTTGGATTCCACCCAAACTTTTTGTAACAGAGAAGTCAGGGGTTTAGCTAGGATTCCATAGCCCTTTTATGAATTTCCTATAGTAGCCTGTAAGTCCAAGGAAACCCCTTAGTTGCTTGATGGTTCTTGGTTTAGGCCAATCCAGTACATCTTGGATTTTTGTTGGGTTTATTGTCACTTCTGTGTTAGAAATTACATGTCCTAAATAATCCACCTAAGGTTGTGCAAAGGTACACTTGCTCCTTTTAGCATGCAACTGATTGTGCCTTAGAATCTGAAATACCTCTTAAAGATGCTTATAGTGTCCATCCAAATCCTTGGAGTAGATTAGAATGTCATCAAAAAACACCAAAACACTTTTCCTGAGAAGAGGCTGAAATACCTGATTCATCAAATTTTGGAATGTGGCAAAGGCATTAGTTAACCTAAATGGCATGACTGTGAATTCGAATAGCCCTTAATGTGTCCTAAATGATATCTTTTCAATGTCCTCTTCCTTCATTCTGACTTGGTGATACCTAGCCCTTAAATCCAGCTTAGTAAAATATTTAGCCCCTTGTAATTCATCTATTAGTTCATCAATGAGGGAAATGGGGTATTTATTTTTGATAGTTAGAGAATTGAGTTTCCTGTAGCCAACACAAAATCTCCAACTGCTATCCTTTTTCTTAACTAAGAGCAAGGGAGAAGCATATGGACTCTGGTTTAGTCTTATGATCCCTATGTGTAGCATTTCCAGCACCAGTCTCTCTATTTCATTTTTTTGGTCATAAGAGTACTTGTAGGGTCTGATGGAGAAAGGCGAAGAGTTGGCTTTAAGAGGAATATTATGGTCCAGAGATCTTTTTGGTGGCATACCTTGAGATTCTTGAAAAATATACGAGTATTCTTCTAGTAAGGACTATATTTTTGGGTTTGTAGTTGTTTAAAGAATAACAACTGGAGTTGGTTTGGGGTGGCTGCACAATTACTAGGAACTCATGTTCTTCCTCATTAATATGTTGGACCAGACCTTCTAGTGTGATCATTTTCAGTTCTAGGCATGTATTTTTATTTTGCCCTTGTAGCTATACCATTTCTCATATAAAATTAGCTTCTCATAATCAAAGGTGGTTGGCCCGAGCTGTTTCAACCATTGAACTCCTAATACCATGTCGCATCCTCCCACAGGTAGTATTTTCATTGCATCCTTGAAAAAAAATTCTCCCATTTTTCATCTACATTCTAAACATTGTTGGCTGCTAGGGAGTTGACTACCATCTGCCACAGAAACCATCATAGGTGAGGTGGATTCTAGAGCACATTTGAGCCTTTGTGCTGCTCTAGGATCTAAGAAATTATGGGTACTGCCCCTCCCCTATCAATGAGTATTGATATAGACTTTTTTCCAATATAACCAGTCATTTTCATGGTTTGGGGACTAACTTGGCCTTCAAGAGCATTAAGGGATACCTTAATATTCTATTTGGTTGGTAAATTTTCTGTTATCTTACAGGCTGGTTCTTCATCATATTGGGGAGGTCCAGAGAGTCCTTACAGTTTTGAAAATCCTCACACGTGTTCATGAAATTCTGAGGAGCTTTGCATTGGTGTCCCATGGTGTACTTCTCATCACAATAAAAACATAGGTTATTAGCTCTTCTATCATCCCTTTGAGTTGCAGTAATAGGTTTAGGCTTGTTAAAGTCATTTCTAAGATAGGTAAGCATAGGAGTTTTAGTTGGTGGTGGTGCAGGGAGTTCTTTTTTGTAGGTGGGTTGAATGTTGGTGTGGTTGGGTTATGATTTAGGATAGTTGTGGGTGTTGGCAAGTTTAGGAATAGGTCTCTCATAAAACTTGGTTTGTTTGAAGGCTTGGGATAGAGTTTCTGGATCAAGCACCTTTACCATTTTTTTTTGTTTCATCTTTCAGTCCACCAACAAATTTCCCATAAAGAAGTCTTCAGTCAAATGAGACAACTTCTCAAGTAGTCTCCCTTTATGCCTTTTAAACTCATCATAGTATATATTCACACTTCTCACCTGTTTCAACAACCTGAATTGTTCATATATGTTTTCCACACCTACCTCAGTGAACTTCACAGTGAAATCATTTGCAAACTCCCTCCAAGTAAGCTCCTCATTGCCATTGACATAAGACTTGTACCAATATTTTAGAGAACCATGGGGGTGCATCCCAGATATGGCAATCCTCCTATGAGAATGAATCTCATATATGCCAAAATACTCCTCGCAGTCCTGTATCCAGCTCTTAGCATCATCACCCTCAGTAAATAATGGGAACACCAATTTAAGATGTTTAAGTTCTCTCTCCTCTTCACCATCATCATCATTTTGGTTTCTCCTCCTCCATTGAGTATCATCCTCTTCATGTTTCCTTGCTCTTTCTTGCTCAACATGTCTAGGGTTTCTAAAGAAGTCTTTATCCCTCCTTTGCCCCATATGAACATGCCTCTTCACCTTCCATTATCCCCAAAAGGATTTTCAAACCTGTCATCATTATCTGGGCTCCTCTATCTCAACAATTCATTCATACTTTCCATGAATTGGTTCATTTTCTCATCAATGAGTTGTAATTTCTCATTGGTGTACTCCCTGTAGTTTTTGAAATCCTACTGCAACATTTGTGAGGGACCAACCATATTTATGGAGAGTAGAGAAAGTGAATCACAAAATAATTGTGATTCTGAGTTTGAAAATGAATTCAAGTAGTAGCAACACTACTTGAGTAGGAGTAAGTGAGTTTGAGTAACTATTTAAGTGGAAAGTAGTCTTCCTTAGTGAAACAAACTGAGTATCTTTGGCCAAACAAGTTTAGTATTAGAAGATTCTACGATCGTAGACTGGAACAACGTATAAGACTCTACGATCGTAGATATGAATAAATTGTAAGACTCTACGATCGTTGACTGAGACAACTTATAAGACTCTACGATCGTTAACTGGAACAACTTATAAGACTCTACGATCGTAGACTGAAACAACTTGTAAGACTCTACGATTGAAATAACTTGTAAGACTTTACGATTTAGATTCTACGACTGAAACAATTTTGTAAGACTCTACGGTTGAAACAATTTGTAAGACTCTACGATTTAGACTTTACGACTGAAACGATTTTGTAAGACTCTACGATTGAAACAATTTGTAAGATCCTACGATTGAAACAATTTGTAAGACTCTATGACTGAAATAACTTAATACAAATCACCTAGCACAAATCAAAACAGATCAAACAAAACTAATTCATAGAATTTGAAAAAAAAAATTGCCGACAGAGAATAACAAGCAAAATATGAATTAAAATATGTGTGGGTGATGTTGTAATTGAGTTTTACGGAATGGGCTATCTTATCTGTATGCGACATAAACGAGTGAGATGGAAGTGTTTAATACCTTAAACAAGTAAATTAACACTTGAATTTGCTGAGTTGCAGGTACGCTGGAAAACAGAGCCTCCGAGATCTATTTTCTATTGCTATGGGGTAGAGATCTGCAGTTGTTGCCGATGGTTTTGTGTTGGTTCTAGGTAGTGTTTGAAGGATGGAAGAAGGTAGAAGAGATAGAATTCAGATAGAAGGGTATAGAAGCAGAAATCAGAGGTTGAAGATCGAGAAGAACAAAGGATGTGAAGGAAGAAGGTGATGAGTTTGGATAGAACTTGGGCTATGATACCAATTTGTCAGGCCCTTGTTGAAGTCTAAGCAGAAAATAAGAAAGAAACAAAGATAGAGGTAGAATTAAGAGAGAATTTAGATAGAATAAAGGAGGAAGAAGGAGAAGAATTCAGTTATTTGTCATTGAATTCGTGAGAGAGATAGAGAGAAAGCTTAAGCAAAGTTGTTCCCATTCATAAAATGCATAATATTCAAAAGCTTGGAGGTTACTCCACCCATTACACACATATATAAAGCTAATAAAATGATGAAAAGTGTAGATATCCTAACCTACACCACTCTCTTGTCCTATACGCACATGCTAACTAACCTCCCATATACTTAATTACATGTGCATTATATGTGCTTACAAATTATCTAATTCTAAAATCTAGAATGGCCTGACAGAAAGGGTCCGGAACTCCCAATATTGTTACACCACTTAGGAAGTCTATTAATGAGTAGACCATGGTTTTTGCAGGACCTTTACTCACTTCTTTAGGACTGTAAAGGACTCCCTCTCTTCTATTAGACATTCAGTGTGATAATACTTTTTTTCTTTAGTGTTGTCTCTTTTTGTAAAACGTATAAAATTGGAGTTGCAGACTTATGGAATTTAAAAGACCCACCATTAGCTTTTCACGATAAACTAATTTGAATCTCTAAAATATTATACTCAAGGCGAGTGGCTAAGATAATCTCTGACGTCTTATTGTTCATGAGGTAAAAATTTGGAGCTTAATTTGGAGAATTTAAAGAGAATTTGACTTGAAACATGGTTTGATGCTGTCAAGTTGGAAGTTAATTTATTCAAGAGTTGGTGCTTAAAACAGTGTCAGGTATTAGTTATCGTTTATTCATGACTCTTTTTTTTTATGGTTAATGTTGATCCTCAAGATTCGTCGCTACTAGTAGTAGTTTTAAGAGAGGAGCAATGACAGAGAAAATTATCGATAGAGGGGGAAAAATAGATTTTAGAGAGAGGGTTGGTGGAGGTGTAATCTTCCAGCAAGAAGTAATGACATGATGAATAGGTGCAGTTTGTGTGAATTCGTAACAGAAAATTTACATAACACACCCACCCACTCAGTGAGTTTTGGCCTTCGTGTTTTCCCAGGGAATTCTTCAAATCATGTGCTAGTTTATCTTCTTTTTTTTCTTTCTTTTAGTTGGTAAGAAAATCCCACATAATATATGAATTGAAGGGTTGTGGGATTTCCTCTACCAATGATTTTAGTCCAAATAGCAGAGGGAAAAAAAAGGTTTCTTGGATTCTTCAGACCTCAGCTCCTCAAAACCCATGGACACAAGAATATCTATTGTAGTGTAGTTCTATTTTGAATTTTTAGCAGGAGTACGTATTATCAACTTTCTTGACTTTACAGCACTGTAGCTTGGAACAAATAATTATGTGATGTATATTATTGATTGCCCACAGCTATGTAGGCAACTTTGCAACATATTATTTGTCATTAGAAATTTAGAATAGTCAAATTCTTTTTTGGTCGTCCTTTTGAATCTGGATCTCCTCCAGTTCCCCTTTTGAATCTGGATCTCCATCTCCTCCAGTTCCGTGTGCCGTGTTTGAACCGAGTTGAAGATGCAGTTTGAAATCTGGTCTTATATTTTGATAAATGGTGGTACTTGTTTGTGAATTGACATGCATAAGTTTTTTCAACTGTGACGGTACATGTTTGGCAAGAAAGGAAATTTGGTGTGTAACTCTTTTGGCCATTGCTGTCGTGTGTGCACAACACATCGATGATATACTCCAGTGCATTTCTCTCTCTCTCTCTCTCTCTCTGAGTCAGAATACATATGTTTTCAAACCTTCTCCCTCGAAGTCAGAATAAATATATTTTAAAACTTTCGCATTAAAATTCAAAGTGGATGTTCCAACCTCCCCTCCCCCTCTCTCTTCCCCTAGGATTAGTGTTAAATGCATATTAAGACTAGACATAAGGTTTACACATTAAATGTGCGAAGGTCAACCTCAATATTGTGGACAAAACAAAAAGTAAAACAAAAAAGAAAAGATAAAGAAAACAAATAAATGAGATTGTCTTGAGTTGTGCGTGCGAGTTTGCATGAAAAAGAAAAGAATGCAATTTTTTTTTTAATTAGAGCATAAAAAAGAAAAAGAAGAAATATACCAAATAAGTTTTTCTTTGCCTTGTTTGTTTATTTATAAAAAGAAAATTTTAATTTCTTTTCTTGTGCTTTTACTAGGGATAAATTTTTATTAATATCAAATTTGGTCATGCTTGAACAGTTTACTTTGATTTAAAAAAAAAAAGAGTTAAAGTTATTTGTCCTTTAATTTTATTTTTTCTCCCCGTAAACAAACAAACAAACAATAAATAAAATTTCTGCCTTGCCTTTTTTTTTGGTGTTGTCTAAAACTCAAGAATGGTACCTTTATATATTGAAAGATTCTCAATCTCAGACTTTCCGTCTAAATTATCAGTGAGTATAACTTGTAGGAAAGGATATTACTAGATTAGAGTGTGTGTGTTGATAACTTTTATAGGGGAAGTTAATTAGGTTTAGATAAGGAACAGCAAATCATGAAGAATTGAAATCAACAAAAGGAACAGATTAGATATAGATTAGATTCATAGTTGATAGAGGAATTTGTTCCAAAAGGAAGGGTCCTACTTGGATTATGACCTCTATTGGGAGGGTTCATGCATCTTCTGCTAACAGGACGATTCATTCATTCGTTAATATAGAAAATTAATATTTTCATAAATAAAAATAATAATTCTACAAGAATTTTTTTACATGAATACTAAATAGATCTTATACTCATGAGTGAAATTGAATTTGTAAAAATATCAAATTTTACTTATAAAAATATCATTTCTCTTAATATATTAGTATTACTATTGTTGCTACTTTCTTAATTTCCGTCTCTCCGCCAAATATTATAATACGGATTATAAGTAATCCAATGGTAAGGTCTCTTTTTTTATTGTGCAAAGTTACTTGTTGCAAAAATTAAAAGTATATTTCTCCTAGGTGGCCCCATATCTCAGATTCTTAAATGAATGAAATTGGCGAATGAATGGAATAACGAAGTGAACGGAATGGAGAGTAAAATAATTCATTCTATTCCAATTAGAATGAGTCATTTCATACTCTCATCCAAAAACTAAATTTTACAAATTTGATAGGAATATAAATGGTTCATTGTATTTCAATAAACAACTAACACAATTTTATTTTTTTTCATTTTATAAGAATAAATTATTCTATTTCCATCTTCATTTCTCCAATTTAAACATAAAATAAAATAAAATGGAGGGGGGGGGGGGGTTTAAGTATATGATTCTTACAAAAAGTGGACTTTCTTATGATTCTTTTTATTAATTTTATAAAATAGAGGGGGTAAGTAAAGTGTACTTATCACGCCATAGAATACAACAGTAAATGTGAATGAAAGGAAAAGATAAGACGACTGCACTGTTATACTGTACCCATTAATTTTCAAGTTTATTAATTAATAATATTAAACTCATACATCATGGACTGGATTTGAAATATATTTGATTTACTGGATGAAAAAAAAAAATGTTACTATGTGATAGAAATATTCTAGAACTATTCCCCCCCACCCCCCCCCCCCCCCCCCCCCCACATTGACCCACACGGCTTAAGACGTTGATTTAGAGCTGTTCTTAGTCAAATATTGTTCCTAGTCTTTTTTCTTGTGCACTACGTGTTAAATTCTCTCTCTTTTCTTTTTTCTTTTGTGTGTTAGGAAGGAGTATTCTTGTGCGTCATATCATGTACTCCCTCCGTCCCAAATTAATTGCTTTTCTAGGACTTTTTTAAGTCAAATTGACTATTTTTAAAATTAATAATTAAGCATATATAAATATATTTCTAAAATTATAAAAATTAAAATTAGTAATAAATTGTATATACTTTCTTTTGGTTATAATATCTTCACATATATGTTAGCAAAAATAGTAAAAAAATTAGTTTTAAAAATAGTCAATTTGACTTTTAAAAGTCCTAGAAATGCAATTAATTTGGGACGGAGGGAATATTACAATTACAACAATGTTTGTAAGTATCGGGTGATAATATTCAAGTGATACAGAAATGGGAAACATATTCTCAATCTTTATTCTTCAATCAGGCAGGTAGGAAATAAGATAGAAACGGCAACAAGCATCTATTATTATTATTATTATTTTTTATTATTATTATTTATTTTTTTATATATATAGATTCTATTTGTTCTGCAGCAGGAGATTCTCCCTGATATAGGAAATAAAGAAAACCTTACAAAGTTTACAAAATGCAAAGGCTTAGCTCAAGGGATTGCAGTAGTAAATTAAGTACCCTCTTACCTTAATGATTACAAAAATTCTGTACGGACATGAGTGTGTTTAAATTTTATTTATTTATATTTTAACTCTCAATGGTGCGTAAAAATATAAATAGATGAAATTTAAATATATTCATGTCTAATTTTTATGTCCGCCTAAAAGAGCTCTAATGTTTAAAATTGAGATATTTATCTATTTTAAATTAGAAGTATATTTATATCGGATGATTTGCGCAACATACATTGGAAAAGTAATTTATAAAATAATTTCAATATCCTTCCTCAGCGAAAGACATAAATAATTGTTATGTATAAAATCATGTCTGTATTTCACCTGTGAAAGAGAAAGAGGGACAAAAAGTGAGGGTCAAGTCTATATTGATTTGCATATCTTTAATTAAGCTATAGGGGCACGCACTGCTTCCTAAAATTAGCTTGATGCATTGTATTCATGTACTCCCTCCGTCAATCAATATATATATATATATAGTTTTAGAATTATGTACAAGTATTAAAGAAATAATTGTATAATATTAATTATTTATATTGTTCTTATATTAAAAAAAGATAGTGTCATTTATTGAATAAAAATAGTGTATTTAATATTTAAGATAATATTAGAAACTAAACAATTAATATTTACTTGAAATTTAAAAACTATAAATATTAAGAGACGAAAATACTTCTCTATAACAACATATATTAAAAGACGGAGAGAATAGTATATTGTGGTATATAGTTGTAATAATTTAGTAACTAATCAAACTAACATGGGAGCTGGGCTCAGCTGATATTTGCCCTCCACTCATTTTCCCAGCCCAAAAATTGGCCCCGCTTTCCTCTTTCCCTTTGAAAGTCTATTGTAGCTTGTGTATCTAAACTTCATTTGAGCTACTTTTTGAATTCTGATTATAAGCAGTTGAAAACGAAGAATTTAAAATCATATTTGAGTTTTTTTCGATTTTTATTTAGGTGAGTTTATTATTCCTATTTTTTTTTCTTTCATTCATTATATAAGACTCGTTTGAAAATTCATTTCTTCCTTCTCTAATTTGACTTAATTAGTTGTGATGAAATGAGCTTAAAAAAAAGCATATACCAAAATTATGCAACTAAATATAGGACATTAGATGACAACTTATTTATATACTATGTACATATAAATGACCATCATCATCATCATCATCATCCGACAAAAACAACACCATTAATATAACATAAGCACATACTACTAAAAAAAGGTACGGTTTTAAACATCCAAATCTTCACGGGCTTCACACAAACACAAACAAAAGTTGTTTTTTTTTTTACTAGTACTAGCAAATAACCAAAAGCATATAATATGATGTAGTACTAGCAAAGAACCAAGCTTATAATATGATGATCCATCATCCATCTTCATCTTCTAATCTTCTTCTTCGTTTTCTTCATTCATGCATAAAGCCAAAACATCAGTAGATTAGCTCGTTAGCAACATCCAGGTCATCCATTAGCCAAAGATCAACCGAGTCAGCCAAACCCACCTGACTCGCCTCTGGCTCCAAGCCCAAGAACGACTCCAAGTTGGATATCTGATCCTTGAACTCGAACTCATCAGCAGCTGTCATTTGGGGCTGACAGTAATTTGGAGGCTGAAAAGTCCCAAAGTCCATCATTGGGGTGGTAATTGGCCCAGTATTGGGTGGCTGGATCAGAGATGCCTGAGTCGACTCGGTACTGTTGGCTATGCACTGCTTCTTTGCCGCCGGTAGCACAGGCGGCGTTTCTGGTGATTGTGGGAAGTTGAGCTTGGCCTTGCTGCCTCGAATACGCTTGGCCGCCTCGTCATAAGCTCTGGCCGCTTCTTCAGCAGTGTTGAAGGTACCGAGCCAGACTCGGACACCCTTTTGTGGGTCACGTATCTCAGCGGCCCATTTCCCCCATGGCCTCTGCCTGATCCCTCTGTACTTGTTCTTCCGAGTCCTCTGACTCGGACCCTGACTCTTCTCAATCACCTCTATACGAAATCCCCAATTTAATAGTAGCACATAATTTAACTAATGTTCAATCAAACCATGATCATAAAAAATACAACTTGTGTTAAAAAAAAATAAATAAAAATTACACACAAATTAAGGCAAGTTGACGGTGTATATATCCAAACTTTACACACACACATATATACACATATTTAATGGTATATATCAATCTATACATACATTGCCTGTAACAAGTATACATACATACGCACATGTATAAAAAGAGAATTGTATATACATTTGTTAGACAAGAGTGTCACTTCCAATAATCGCGTCACTAATTTCAGAAACATAAAAATGATTATGCACATGCAGTTAATTATATATACACATATGCATATAAGTGCAGATATATAGAGATGGTATTTATGTTATTAAATTACCCTGGTTGATTGTCAGGTGCTTGGGCTTGTCAATTGAGTTGTTAAGAGAGGGGAGTGGTGGGTGTTTGGCGCTGAAGGAGTTCCATCCGAACAGATCCGGTACGGTGGAGCCGCCGAGCGTTGCCCAGAGGTCTTGTGAAGTCACTTTCCGGCTACTCCTGCTGGGAGAATCGGGGCCGGAAATGATTGCTCCGCCACACATCTTTGCCGGAGTTCTTGCTACTTTTAGAGAGAGAAACAAATGTTTTAGAGAGAGAAAAAAAGAGGAGGAGATGGGTATAAATAAATTAGGTGAAGAGAGGAGGGTTGGTCATTGATTTATACTGGAGTTTTCTGCGACGGTTACAACCAATGAGTGGAGAAAAAGGACAAGAGTGTCATTAACTCTTTTTTTTTGATCAGACGGTGGAGAGAGGAGCACGGAAAATGATGACGAGATCATAGGGCTGAGAAAAGTGGGGTCCAGCATGACCAGTGAGGATTCTGTCGTCTTTTGGAGGATTAATTTTGGGCCGGTCTATTAAAAATGGGTAATTTTAGAGATATTGAATTATATCGACAATAAATATTAATATAAAATATTTTTAAAAATTAAATTATTGTGACAATCAATATTAGTCAGCCATATTAAAGTTAAAATAAAATATTGTTAAAAATAATATTGAGGTCTTAAATTACACTGTTAATGAATATAGTGGCAATTAGAATTAGTCAACCGTATTCAAGTTAAAATGAGATACTGTTAAAATTAATTTAAATTATTTAGTATTTAAAAATAATAATTTTCTAATTAGTAACTCTGTATATAAAGTATATATTTATTTTGTAATTTTAGTGTCTAAACATAAGTTAATTCATATCAATTTTGTATTTAAAAATATGTCAAACTAATTTTAAATAGCAAAATCAACCTATATTTTGGAACAAAAGATTATAATTTATGAAGGATAGATGATAAATAACTTACAAATTTTATTAATTGAAAACTATTATGTAGAGATACATTTATCAAATTTATAGATTTTAAAGATATATTTGTCTTTAAATTTTATCCCCAAGTATATCTACAATTGATAAAAATTAGAACGAATTAATTTATCAACTCTATTTATGAAATTCATCTTCTACTTGCAGGTTGCCAAATAAAAATTTAAGCTAGATATCGAATCTTTTAATATTACGTAATTTTAAAATGTAATGGTTGATTCTATCCCTAATTATTTATTTTAATTACACTTATCGCGCTTATTATGATATTTTCTCTCACACTTTTTAATTTTAAAAGATTGCGTATCCACATATTCAATTAGATATCTCCACCTTTTCACGTGAATCACGCTTAACCCTGGATAACGTCTGTTGTCTTTATAGAGAAACGGTACAATCTTGAGCTGGCTCTTTTGCATGAAAACCTTCAAAAAGAAAGACATAATAAAAAAAAAAAGAAAAAAGATCACCGTTCTTTTTTCTCTTTCGACTTAATTAGGAATTTGTCCTAGGTCTAAGACATCCTAAGATAGAAGAAGCTTGCAGCCGTGCCGAAATTTATTTCCTACTTTCAACTGAATGAGGATCACACGACTGTCAACCATTTAAGCATAATTTATCTAATTTATAAAAATATATAATTTGTAAAATATTACGTGTACTTAATAATTTATATTTAATAAACATTCAAATAATAATGAACAAGATCGAGTATACAAGAGATACCTAATTGAAATTTTAATTTAGAAAAAACAAGAGATACCTATATACTTGGATTACGTTTAAGTTATTGAATATTGATAATATTTCCTTCCTGGTGTGGGAGAATGGAAGAGTAAGGCACGTCAAAGTTTGCTCTTGCAGAATTTAATTAAGAGGGAACAGTGGGTGTGTGGAGATTAAGGAAGAATTAACACACTTGTCACTTGTACAGCTTAACTACCTCTTTCGAAAATGGTTCAACTACAAATTTAAAGTCTATTAATGTTTGGTACATGCATGAAGGAAGTTGCAATATTCAGAAGAATCCAAAAGAAATTGGTGAGTTTTTTAGTATCGTAAGGTAGGCAATTTTTATTTTTTTTTTTTGCTGGATTTGCTAATCGTTTCAATATTGGCATGATTCAACATCACACCAATGTGCAAATATTGGAGTCCTTTTCTGATTGGGAATTGTTATTTTTATAAATTTTTTGATATTTTATAAGTCCATGATGCGTGATTCATTTATTATTTATGAATGAAAGACGTTTCACTAAATATTAAAATCACTTACGTAACTTAACTTATTATGATATTCTTTTCTTCTTTTTTTCATAAATCAGGACAAAGTTGACTGAATTTTAGACCACTAGAGGACAAAGTTGATAAAATAGTTGAAATGGTATTTATGTAATTAAGACTTGTTTGATAAAACTAAAAAATATGAAATATAAAATTAAATTTAAATTATAAGAACTTAAGTTACTAAAATTTAAGCACTAATCAGTGTACATATAGAACACATGTAAATCCAGTCCTCTTGCAATTACGTTGATCAAAATTATTAAGTTTAATGAATTTACCAATCACTTTTGTATTAGAAAATTCTCTCAAAGTCTCACCTATATTTTTATAATTTTAAATAGTATAATTGAAATCAACACCGGTTAAATAATTTATAATATTAAGTAATATAATTATTCCAAAAATATAACATTCGACATTTTTCACCATGCGATGAACATGTGAATTTTTCATCAAAATTTCAATGATTGAAAATTCTTTTAAACTTTTAACGGTAAAAATATTTTTAATAATTCTAATTTTTTGTAGGATTAATCTTAATATCATCAAGTATCTATTAACATATTTTGATCATTATTAACAAAATTATTAAGATTAAATAACTAATGTATTAAATAGAATTAAAGAAAAGGTGCAATAGAAGGAAGTTAAATCCCTTAATTTCAAAATCTTATAGGGTTTGGAACGGGTAACGTAAATTTGATCATTGTAAATTAGTTAAGGTTTGCAACTATTTTTCATAAAGTTATTTACATATAACGAAAAATTGGTAGAGGGTTAACAGCCCCGGTTGGCCTGCCACACATTTTGATCTGAACCAACTAAATTTTTTTAGTAAAACAAGTTCATCAACTTCGTGGGAAACACCAACGACATGAATAATAATTTATTATGTTAATTATTAAGATAATTAATTAAATATATGATAAGTATTTAATTAAAATCTTGGAAAGATAATTGTAGTTATTAAATTATTAAATATTTATTCAAATAATAAATTGTTAAATTATATATTATAAGTTCTTTTAATCAATTATCATTGGTAAACGTTTGAATGAAGTATAGAGTGAAAAAAATATTTATTCATTATTTTTTGTAAGTTTGTAATAAAATTATATATTAGTGTTTAAATTGACAAAATTTATGTAAAATCTAATTTAAATAGAATTGTGAAACTCGGACTTTAATAAATTTTAATTTATTTATGATATTTAGTTAGTAATAATTGTACTATAATATTTCAACTAGTTTTACAGTATTATGTTTCAAAAAAATTCACATATACTATTAATACATTTAATCTTGCGATTTGGTATAATTTCAAGTTTTAATAAATTTAGGTAATATATAGTATAATGTGTTATATTGTCTTAATTAATTACATAAAATTGTGATAAAAAAATTGTAATTAAATTGATAAAAAAAACCAAAAAATAAAAGTACTTTTAGAAGTTACTTTTTTATTTATTAGAGATTGGTTTAGTTTCTTTTGAATATAATTTATAAATTTTGATAGTATATATTTAATTATTACAAATTTGTATAGTACTTATACTAATTTGAATAGGAAAAAAAAAGAACTTCCTTTTTTCTATTACTATCAAAGATATAAATATTTTTAAATTTAGATAGTATTTAATTGATACAAATTTGAATAATACTTATGTTAATAAGAATAAAAAAACTGAACAACAAATTGATAAAATCAAATCAAACCAAACCAAATCAACTTTGTACTTTTAATTATATAATTGACTAAAGCTTAGTTGAACTTTACCATTCTCTGCCTTGCAAATTAGCACTAGTGTGCAAGACCAATTTTTTTCAATTTTTTTTGTGCTAGACCTTGCATCATGCATGGCAGAGCTTTTTTTTTTTTTTTTTTACTTTCTTTTCTTCTTGATGTCTTAATTTATTCTAATAATTTATCTTAATTTTGGAAGAGATGTCATAATTTATAATAATAATTTATTCTAATCTAGGGAGAAAAAGGCTAGACAGAAGAGGAGATAATTTACTATTTTCAATCATTATTACACTGTTGCCTTTGGTGTATCTTTGTTTAACCCTTTCTTCAACGGACCAATTGGCCACCAACTTGGTAGTTCATTTGGATGGAATAAATGGAGAGAAAAAGGCGAAAATAAAAGGACAAAAAAAAAATAGGGAAAAAGGCAAAGGAAAGGAAAAGAGAAGAATGAGGTCACGAGGGCAAGACCATGTCCTAATAAACAAGGATATCCTACCTAATGCACATAATCTAATAATAGAAGCATGTTTGTTTGTAAGAACGTGCATGAGTGTCTTTATACTTATTTATAGCACTTTAATATCATTAAACATTTTTTTTAAAGTGATTGATATTGTTCAAGTAAATATATTGTAATCAGAATAATAATAAAAATATCGTTAACTATATATTTGCTTAAAAAACATCATTTTTGAGCTGATAAAGCCAATTTATACATCAAAAGAGAGTACTATTTAATTCCAATATCCCATTTGGAATTATGGAATCCCTCGTACGTAAATGATCTCTAAACATAACAAAATAATCATTAGACTGTCATCTTACTATCAATTTAAGGATAAAAAAGTGGTGCTTAAAGCTACATGTACAAGTATAACTAAATATAAATGGCACATATAAATTGTCTAATCACATGAAATAGCTCGTGTGTGGGGGAGAAAGGGAGGGAATAGACTCTCTTCTTTTCTACCTCAGTAAATAGATTCTTTTGGTTCCATATCTGCAAAACAAAAGGGAACTGCCGACTTAGAAATTACCAAAGGAAAATAATCAGTTGAAGGAAAGACCAAAACTGAAATGCTATTTTTCAGTAAAGACAGAGCAATAAGCATAACAGATCGTCATCATACAAGTCACACCAAAAGACTTTAATTACAAAAAAAATTAAAAATATATATATATTATATATATATATATATAAACTGGCTTTAAGGGAACAGGAAATGAGGCAAAAATTGTCAAGAAACTGCTTTCTGTTTGTTTCCCAATTCCTCAAATGGCTTCTTCCTGAGAAACAGACTAAAAACTCCTCCATCACTCTCTTTTCTCTCTCATATCACGTGGCCCTACATTTACCTCAGCTTCCTCCTCACCTCAATCATATACCTTCACTGACTAATGGTCCCATTGATCTTTCAAATTTTGATGTAAGAAACAGAAATGTCTTTGGTCACACCATCTATAGCACCCCCACAACAACCATTACATACTTTTCTTAATAGACTTTGATAGTATTTTGACAAAATAATACAGACTATAATCAATGAAATGGACGAGTACACAAGAGGAGAAGATACACAACTACATATATTTTACTAGTTAGAAGATACACAACTTTTTAAGAAACCAAAGTAAATAAGAAGAAGAAGACCAAGAAGGGAAAAAAGAGCTCTTAAATTGGAGTCCGGATCATCTGTCCCAAAGTATGTCTCATTTGCTGTCCCAACAAGGAGATTATGCCATGTGTCAAGTTTTTAAAAGGAAGTTTAAATAACAAATAAAAAGAATCAATTAAAAAACCAGAAAAGAGAGAAACTGAGCTGCCAATTATGATACTTTCCAACTTACGTCTCTTTCATCTCCCGACTCGATTATGGAAAAGCAGAGTATAATTCATATGAAACAATAATCCATACTTTGATGTAATATATAAAGATGATTTCGGCAATCTGCAACTCAAAAATCATCACTCAACCAATTATGATACTGAACAGTTTACAAGTAATTTTGTACATATTGCATATCACTTTCAATTCATGAAAATACTCTCTTAATCATAACTCAACCAATTATCATACTGAACAATTTACAAGTAATTTTGTACATATTGCATCACTTTCAATTCATCAAAATACACTCTTATTTTGTGTAAACACGACAAAATAAACAGAAACACAAGGAGATATTATATATATATATATATATATATATATATCATGCCTCTTTCATCATCTCCATTGACTTACCACGATTCTCCATATTTTTATGTGAAATTAGAATTCACAATTTCTGTTTATTTATTTATTTTCTTACTTTGGCATAATCCAATCAATAGAGGAGAATTTTTTTTATTTTCCTTTGCTGTAATACAACCGAGAGAGGATAGTTTTTTTTGGTTTGCCGGAAATCCAATCGGGAGGAGCCGAGAAGGGGCGAAAATTAGAAAAAATCCTAATTGGCGCAGTTTCCTTATTTATTTATTTGTTTTCTATTTTGACTGATTTTTTTTATTTGTTATTTAAAACTTCCTTTTAAAGGCATAATCTCTTTGTTGGGACTGAAGATCAGGACTCCAATTTAAGAGCTCTTTTTCCCCTTCTTGGTCTTCTTCTTCTTATTTACTTTGGTTTTGGAAATAGTAGTTTTGCGCTTGGAACCAACACTTTTTCTGTCTCATCAATTTCCTGTCTGATCTTGATCAACTTCTTCTTCTTGAGAATAATCTTCAATATGATCCTTAAATTAAAGGCCTTATCAAGTTCTCCATACATTGTATTCATCAACCCCTTAAATTCACCCGAAACCTTAAAATCACCGTCCATATAAGCCTTACAAGCACCTAATATATTTTTTGCGCACTCCCTAAAATGATCAACCACAAATTCCTCAAAATTCTTTGATGGGTTTTTCAACAAATACTACATGCATGATTTCACTAAAGCATTTATCATTAATATAACTTTCTTAGTTTTTATTGGATTCCTTATCACGCCACACATGGAGATCTTTCCATTGATAGATAAGAGGGCTCCCCCCTTGAACAGACTCTTAAAGGTTACTACCGTAACAGTACGTACCTCAGCGCCTAGAAGAAAGCTTTCACTGGCTTTTTTGACTATAAAGAAAAATTCCCATTGAGAGCGAACTAAAGGAATGGACGGGATCAGGATGCGATCGACCTTTACCTTATCAGTAATAGAGATAGCGTAGCTGTAGACAGGGGCAGGATGAGATTGCCTATCGGGCTTTTTCGCCGGAATTCATTCGAGTAGTAGCCATGGCCCTCGCAGGTGGGGTCAAAGTCTAATCCGATCTTGTGTCTGCTATTCCCTCACTCCCTGGCCTTTCATCATGAGGACTAGTCTTGCTTTTGTGCCTGGCTCGCATTCGACTGGATAGCTACTGGCTTTTATTTAACCCGGTACCCTTTCTCTCCCTCCCGCTCTGGCTTGCTTGAATGGGCAGACAAACCAAAACCCCGCTAAGGCAACACGATAAAAAAGGCGAAAACTGGGTTGGGCTTCTATCGGCCATTGAAAGAGCTTTCTTTCGACCCCCTTGCTCGTGCTCGTCTCTTCTTTTGCTATTTGGACTCCATAGGAATGTGCATTAGCAAGACTATTTCGTAAGTAGAATATTTCCCCTACATATATCCGGGCTCATTGTAATAGGGTTCCTCATTAAGCACAAGCGCCTGGATTGACAACAAAACTTGAAGGATTGTGGAACCCGATGGGTCCCACCTTTCCTTCTTCGAATCAGTCCAACTATTGAGGAGGCTCAAGCAAACTGTTCCATTGCTATAGAAATTTGGATTTAATCGTAGTCCGTGGGCGTGAAATTTCACGTTTGGAGGACTGGTTGGGTAATTTAAAGGGAAATTAAAATCAAAGAAGAAAGATCCATCGTGATACGGTGTGCCCGAGACTCCGATGATGACAGCTCTAAGGAGGTCTATTCGTTCTTCAAAAACTCGTACATAGATTGAATCTAGCAAGTGTTCCTACAGGAGCTTCCATTCTTGCATGTTTTTCTTGTAAGACCTTGTTTGATGCATGCATTTTTGAAGCAATCTGGATTAGGGTTTGATGATGAATGGGCATTAGTATTGTAGTTGTGGTCTAAATAGTCGGTCACAATGTTAAATTGTATGAACCCTTTTGCTTCTGCTATCACCTCTTTAGCTTTCTTAATATTTCCGGATCCTGAATTTACACAATAGATCATAGATACACTCGTACGTGTGTTATTATCATGACCTAATTTTTTACTGGATTCTATCACGTTTTGATTATTTGAAGTTAATTTGCAAAATAAAACGTTTTCAGGTGATATGAGCAAAACGTCGTCGTGTTAATAATATTAATATATGGCATACATAGCGTCCGTAGTTTAGTTTTGCAGACGGAAGAGGGGTAAGAACTAAACTGCGGGTTCCCTCATATTAAACTGTAGATGAGACTTCATCCTTACCGTTCGATGGATGTCTGAGATATGTTGTAAGGATAATCTTATCCTTACAACGTTAGTTATAGATCAATCCCCATATATATATATACATGCATACATATATATAGCGGATATTCGGTATTCGAATATCTGATAGGCGTTGTTCAACGAATATGTTGACGGACGGATGATAAACGAATACGAATATGCATGTATCCGTATTCAATATTGTTTAGCAACATACTTATACACAAAGATATTATATATACAATGGATAAAAAGTATACGTACTCCTTCACTCTCTTTAATTCCTTTCTTTCATACAATTAATTTGGCATTGCGAGTTGGCTTGGGGCGATACTTAATATGTGTGACGGAGTGCCATAAGAAAAAATTATTATGGATTCGTCACTTCTTTTTTATTTATTTTTTTAATATTTATGAGTTTGGGTTTTGCAATTTTTGCAAAATGCAGTTGTTATATATAGCCTATAAGATTAACGAAAGTGTCATTAAAATTTTGACATTAAATAGAGGCTTAATAAGATGAAGTACAAGAACAATGTTTTTCAAACTGTTTTGAAATTATGGGTTGTTTGTTTACTTCTGAATGAGTTTGAATCTGACCGAATAAGTCATTCAAATTGTATCTTTTACAATTTTTAAACTTTGAATGCGTCTAAATGTATTTTAACTATTCATCTAAAAATTGTGGTTGAATTGGTAAGAAATAGTGTTGAATGATATTTTTATTTACACACTCTTATTGACAATTAAAAATTACATTCAATATCCATCTTGTTTTATTATTATAAAAATTTTGTTATGTACAAAGTGTGTTTGATTTTTTCTTTAACAAATTGGTTAATAACCAATTTAATGAATGTTGTTGTAGTCTTTTGTTTTTATTTTATGAACTGATAGAATGTTATTAATATTTTTAGTGTTTTATTTCTAAAATTATATTACTAATTATACTTCATCAAAGATTATTCAAAAGTTTATATTTATTTTTTCTGAGATAACATTATTTATTTATAATTACATAATAAATTTGTTCATAACAAATAGAAAAATATACGTCGTCATATTTTGTAAATAGACAATTATCAAACACATTTCATTTCATATACGTCTACTCCATTCAGCTCATTCAAATTCACTTATACATTCAGAACTTTTCATTCAATTTTATTAAACAGTCTCTTAGTGAGGTTTTAAGCTTATACTAATATTAATAACAAAAGACGTTTACAGAAACATTCAACAATCACTCTATAAATTATTCTATTAATTATATTGTACATTGAAAAGTTGCTTATAGTGTCAAGGTGTCGATACAAGAAGTATGTGAGAAGTGCACATTACATTATTAAGTACTTAATTGTTTTTGAAAGAAAAAAAGAAAGGAACCATTTTAATAATATATTTCTAAATCCCGAAGTTTTTTCTTTGTTATTGAGTTGGACACCCCCAATACCAACGTAATATTGGTTTCATCTTAAAATGGAACTTTGCCTAAAATAATTTTCTATTTGTAAAACTATAAACTAGAGGTTATTTTTAGTTATAAATAAATAAATAAAATCGTTTTATGTAATATTGATATTGTTGGGGTATACCCATTTAGAAAACACAGATTCTTTTGAATGAAACGTATAGGGTTATTAATGATACTAGAAAAAAAAGAAAAAGAAAAAAAACACATGTATGTTACAATAGTTTTGAGTTGTAACTCATGCAAAGTATATATAAATTTAAAAAATTACATATTTTCGAACAAATTTTATAAAGACATATTTGAGCAAATATTTATTATTATAATAATAATGCATATCTCTTCATCTAATTAAAAAGTATTGGTGTTGACAATCATTTTTTTGTATAGTAAAATTATCACTGTTAAAAAATAATTAGTTCAAGAGATTGTTGCTTCATATTGAACATGTAAAATTTTGGGTGGGTGTAATTTGATGCGTAGTGAGAAATTGATAATAAAAAAGGGGGAGCACTATTTCTACATGTATTTTTGATATTTCTACATAATTCCCTCACATGAATGTGAGACCCACTTTATGCTTGTGTGAGAAGACCATGTGAAAATATCAAAAACACATGTGAAAATATCAGTTCCCCAGAAAGTTGTATGCATGTTTTCTTTCATGTTGTTAATGAGTTTCTAAAAAAAAAAACTTATGTTTTACATTTAAATTACTAAGTTGCCCTTATATTAGTTTTATTATGTTTATAATCTAGAGGGTATAATGGGAATTATAAAAGTGAATCTTATGTTATTAGTTATTCATCCAAGTCAATTTATTTTTGGACAAAAAAGTTTGGCAAAAAAAGTAGTTAAGACATTTAAAATAGAACTAAATATAAGTTTGATAGTTTTAATTGGATCTCATTTATTTTCTTTCTACTGTTGAAAAATAAAGTGGAATGCAAATGAAAATTTTGAAATGCAAATATCGATCATTACCCAACAGACTTGTCTTATTGTCTATATATCACAGACTCGCAGCCCCTTTTCATCCATATTTAGTCTCTCGTGTTCTCTAAGATTATTCCTTAACCAATACATTTTCTCTCATAATTTAAATTTATCATAATAATTTCTATTATCCTTCTCCTTTTGTTCGTTCTCACATTCTCTCATCGCATGGTTTTACTTCCCACGTATTATTATTTTTATTATTTATGTAGTAATTTTTTTTATAACGTTTAAATTTTAAAAAGGTAATGATATTGTTGGAGAAAAAAATAATTTTGTCAGAATGAATATACATTAATTACACTTTTACAATTTTTTAATAATATTTGACACTAACAATATTTATTGCTCTATTAATACTAATCTGACAATATCAACCGCTTTAAAACAAATACTTAATTAAATATATCTAAACTCCTAGTACATAATTTTGAAAAATATAAGTGAGAGAGGCAGAGAGCCAACAATAATTCATTAGTGTGCAAACGTGTAAAGTAAAGCCAGGGAGACCTATTCTCAGAAGAAGTACAAGGGTCCGTCTCATCCGCTCTTGTTTATGACCTATCAGGAGATCTATGATCTTGCAAGAACAGGAGCAAAGTGGTGATCAACTCTTTTGTACAAGGTCATCAGTTGTTTGGATTGTGTAGTTATATGAAAATATCTTTTTTGTAATAATATTTTCAGGAAAAATGGATTGGCTGATGATTTCTTTTGAAATACTTTTGTCCTGATATTTTCATGTTTCATAGTAGTTTTGATTGTGGAGTTGTACGACTTTTTTTTTATATTTATTTTTGTAAGAATATTTTCAAGAAAATTGGATTGTGGACACTGACGGCTGAAAAAACAGCTTGAACTATAAGTGCAGTAATTAACGAGTCATTTGGATTTAACTGTTAACTTAACCATTCAAGTACCCGAGTCAAAAAGCCAAATTCCACATGGTCATTGAGTTTTAAGCAAAGTTTAGCTGATAATACTTTTAGTGTTGTGCTCTTTTTGTAAATAGTATAAAATAGGAGTTGTAGACTCATGGAATTTAAGAGACCCACGATTACTTCTCACGATAAAATAATTTGAATCTCTAAAGATAATTTACTCAAGGCGAGTGGCTAAGATAATCTCCGACGTCGGATTGTTCATAAGGTAAATATTTGGAGCTTAATTTGGATAAGTTTAAGAGAATTTGAATTGAAACATGGGTTGATGCCTGTCAAGTTACAGGTATTTGTTATTGTTGATTCAAGACCTTCTTTTTTTTTTTGGGGTAATGTTGATCCATTCTGATTCACCTCTACTAGTATCAGTTTTAAGAGAGGAGCAATTACAAAGAAAGTTAAAGACACAGGGAAAAAGAGATTTATAGAGAAAGGGTCGGAGGTGTGGAGGTGTAATTTTCGAGCAAGAAGTAATGACATGATGAAAACGTAGGGAGGCAGAAAGAGTGACATACGAAAGGCTGAAGCAACAAAGAATCGAAGAAAATAACCCAGGGGTCATGAGATGTAACTAAACAAAACTAGAACGTCTATCATACATTATCATTATTAAAAAATAAAAAAACACTAAACTACATAAGAAGATCTCTCTTAGATCTAACTGTAACGAACATACCTGAGAAGGAAAAGGAAGGAGAACAATGACTGACTTGGCATGCCATGCTCCCCTAGATCAGTAGGAAGGAAATTGAAGATTCCATGAAAGAAGCCTAATATCAATATAAACCATTCTTTTGACACCGATATCTTTCTCATAAAATTTATGTATTAGTAGACATTGTGATCTTTCACAATGCACCAATTGAAGAAACATTGGATTCTTCTCATAAGAAGCATCTCAAATAATCTTAGAACTTAGGTTAGTAGTTAGACTCTAATTTGGGACACTTCATATTACCTCAAATATGCAAATATGGACCAACTTTGTTATTTCATTGCCCAATTTACATTGTAAATTTTGACATTAAAGATATCGTACCACTGTAAACTTGGCCCTTCTTAAATTCATAAAACAAAAGATGCACACAACAATGTTTCAGACAACCAACCACTAAACTGAGAACACAAAAAGTGCTAATTTTGTTGCCTTTAACCAACTCTAATCATAGCAAGCATATATTCAAGTAAACTTGAATGGCAAAGATAGAACTTAAGAAATATTACTTCGTGTAATTCTTAATGGAATTACCATAAGCAGCTAAGTTCAATGTAATTACATCGTTGTAAGATTCAACCATGAAAATCAAGCCCACAAACAGCATAAAAAGTACAAAATCTGATGGCACTAAGATTTGTACACAAAAAGGGAAGGGGGAAAGAACATGAATATATCACTAAGTAAAAACATAATGCATCTTTGAAACACGCAAGAGATATTCAAAAGCAAATATTGTATCAGTTATAATTCTTCATTTCAAGGTCAGGTTAAAAGCAAGAAAAAAAGAACAGCTTGTGCTTGCTTGCAGTAGAAGATACAACATGTAAATCACAAGTGCGTACCATTTCAAGCCAACAATGACCAAAATTAAGCACAATGTTCAAGCAAAATGATATTTTCCAACAAGGACACAACTAAATTTCAAAAGGGGGTATAGTGTTATAGAATGCGTGAATAAGAGAACGGGCCATCATATTAAATTCTCATACCTTCACTGCTCTGCCATTTTATTTAAGCGGTGGATGGTACTTCTTGCAACCCTATTACCCGGATCAAGTTTCATTACGGTCCTGAGGTCTTCTGCCCCAAGCTTGTACTTTTCCATACTCTCATACAATAAGGCACGCTGTACGAGGACCGGTACATTTTTATCATCGTGTTCTAGCACCTGCACAACACAAAGCATCCCATGAAGTAAGGTACCATAAAATGGTTGCACAACATTAAACAAAAACATAGAAAACCAAGGATAAAGATGCAATGTCCATGAAAGGAAAAAGTAAATGAAATTGCATTATGTCCTCTGTGCTAAGGCAATATACTTGAGATGAGCATCTCCTGTCACCATTTTTCACCAACCATGGATCACATGACTCACACCAATGGACTTCTTAAAAGATCATTAAAAAAAATGTTGATCTTAAATAGGTCATGCTTTGGATATTAAAATGAAAAAACACTGGTTCCAGTTATTGAAATTCTAAAGTGGATTAGCATAAATGTTTATAAGATCTGCCTATCAGGAAGCAATATCGTTCTGAAAATTTGAGAACAGGAAACAGTCTTCATCAAAAAACTTCATAAAGTCTAATTAAACTACTTTTACTTCCCAAAGTAGAAAGTTGATCTATGAATTTTCAATCCACTCCAAAAAAAAAATGGGAAACCTGAATACGTAAGGCGGATTGCAGAACAATATACAGCGTTTACACATGCATTCATTCCACATTAAAGCATTGAAAATATACATTAACCAAATATCAATGAAACTTCAATTATATATAATTAAATTAAGAACAGAAATAGTGATCATACCTTTGTACAGTCAGCAACAGCCTTTTTATACTCACCAACTTCTTTGTAACATGACGCTCTGCTTGACAAGACCTCATTAGTCCCATCATTATCAGAAGCTTTCGCAAAAAGAATCACAGCCCAAGACAACCACTTTATGGCATCAGGATATTGCCCCTGCTTGTAATTATCCATCCCCTTAGTCTTTGCTACTGAAGCCGTGACACCAGCAGGTGGTGGAGGAAGACCTTCAAGCTCTGTCGTCCCACCCATGTCATTCCCTCCTCCAAACTCTGTATCCCAATCATCAACCCCGGAAAACTGCTGGCTCCCAATGCCTTCAGAACCCTTTGCAGCACCACCAGCTGGGGCTGATGATGACGAAAATAATACATCAAAATCATTAACACCAGAAGACTGAACAGGTGGCTGATTTTGAGTAGTAGAAAACCCAAAATCATCCAATTTTGAGTAAGAACCTCCGCTTGAACCCATCGAATTGTTATTAGTAGCTGGGAAAGCACTAGATGAAAGTGTCGATGCACCTGAGTTAGAAGCATTCTGAAACTCACCAAACCCATCATCCCCTGAATTGGTCTTTATAGTATTATTTCCTTTACTCCCTATATTCATACCAACTGCTGGCTTCGACCCAAAATCAACCAAAGAACCAAATGGATCCTTATTAGTCTTCAGCCCACCTCCAAGACCACTTCCACCAGAACTTAGCATTGACGGACCGCCAAGATTCGAGTTCTTATTGTTACTCACATTAACATTATTATAACTATTGTACGAACCAGAAGAACCATAACTACCACTGCTTTTCACAGAATTACCAGTTTTCGGCAACGAATCTGCCATACCCCCCATTGAATACGCACTCTTGTTCGATGCAGGCGTGACATTCTTTAAAGGAACATTGCTGTTACTCTTATTTTGCCCTAATGCTGGGCCAAGAAGATCACCAAACAAATTAGGATTCTTATTGACAATCCCAATATTATTGCCCGAGGAGGCATTACTAGACGGAGCTGATGAAGTCCAGCTCTTGCCCATAATGTCTCCGACCATGGAGGTGGAGCCATTCAATGAGCCGGGTCGAGTTGATTGACTCGGTGTGGCAGGTTGGTGAGTCCAGGAGGGTTTGTTGGGTTGCCAAGATGGGGTCGAATTAGGCATTGAAAATGTAGAAGATGAATAGGAAGGGGTTGTTGTTTTGTTCTTTTGATCATTGAGAGATCGAGAATTGTTTGAGTTGAGTCCCAGATCAAAATCGAAACCAGATTTATTAGATCTTCCATAATTCGAATTCATGTTTAAAGTTTTCGTCTTTCTCGTTGTAAAATTTTCAGGAATTTGAAATTGGGGATTTGATATTATAAAAGGTCAATCAGCGTAGTGAAAGAAACTGAAATGATAGATCGAAGGAATTGTAAGAGAGATTTGGGTCGGTATAGACACACCTGATAAGTGACTGCGATTTCGTGATCGGAATAGCCGGAGTTTAAGAGAGAGAGACGGGGACGGAGACGGAGGTGGTGGTACGCAGCTCAAGCTTACTATTGTTTGTGTATCAAATTTGGGACTAGGTTTTTTTTTTTTTAGGACAGTGACAATAGCGATAGACCCTATATTCCTCTTTTCGCATGTAAATAGAAAGAATTTTTTTTTGTAATTTCACTTTGGAAATATGTTCGGCCTCTCTATTTGTCACCTTTGAATTTTTATTTTTTATTTATTTTTGGATTTTTGAAACTTTCAAAAATAAATAGCATAAGAATATTAAATGTTGTACTCCCCCGTCTCAGCATAAAAGTTCTGGTTAACTTTTTACATATAAAAAATATAATAAAATAATAAAATTATCCATATTTAAATTCTCATTTAATTGCATAATTTTTTGCATATGACTAGTGATACTTCATAAATATGCATAAATAATAGAAATATGACAATTAATATTAAGAATATTATAGGTAAATTATTGTAAAAATATGACAATTAAATCTATAAGTGAATTTTGTAAATAAGAAAAAGGGAAATGTTAAGAGTTCCAAAATTTTAGTCTTAAAAAGTGTGTCATTATAATATTGATCGAGTAGATTTCATGTGATTGGTTATGGCATAAATTATTATTAAAAAATGAGCAATGCTACAATGACAAGAGATGGTTACAAAAAAATTGATATAAAATATGTGTCGGATTATAATTAGTTGATATTCTATCGGTAATAATGTAATCCCTCTTATATTTCCAATATGTGAATTGTTATATTTATACAAGAGGTCTAAGAATTAAAAAATGAAAAACGAGAAAAACAAGGAAATTTGTTTTCCTTGATACAAGAAACATTTTTCTTAATACAAGAAACATGTTCCTGGCCACTATCTTCTAACACTATCATACATGAACGAGTACAATTATTATAATCAATCTCTATTATACACATTATTTTATATACTATTTTTGTATCCAATATTTTATAACTAAAGTACTATTGTTAAAAAAATTCAATACCACGTCATTCGAGACTCGTTTAAGATTAAAAATTTGAGACTCCTAACACATTGATTATTCTAATAAAAAAGATATTTAACTTGCTCCAATGAAGTGTCTTGATGGTTAACACCGTGTTTGTGAGTTTGGGGAAGGAAAAAAAAAAGAATTTAAAATTTTGGAGAGAGAAGACAGTGAAAGAAAGAAATTTTACTTTATTCTATTGTGTTTGTGAGTTTTGGAAAGAAATTTAACTTAAAATTATATATCACTATTTCACCCTTACGAGATTACATTTTAGAAATTATTATAAGGGTAATTTTGATATTTTAATTTGTAAGCAAAGTGTTAAGCAAGTTTTCTTCCAAATCTTTCCAATTTTGGAATGAAATTTTTTTAAAAAAATTCTTCCTTCTCTTTTCTTTTACCTCCTCTAAAAATTCACAAACAAGAAAATTTTATTTTTTCACCCTAAATTTTCTTTCTTACTCCCTCCATCCTAAATTAATTGTTCAATTTTGACTTTTTAAAGTCAAATTGACCATTTTTAAAACTAATCTTTTTACTATTTTTGCTAAAATATAGGTGAAGAGATTGTAACCAAAAGAAAGTATATATAATTTATTACCAACTCCAATTTTTGTAATTTTAGAAATATATTTATATATGCTTAATTATTAATTCTAAAAATAGTCAATTTGACTTAATAAAGTCAAAACTGAGCAATTAATTTTGGACGGAGGGAATATCTTTTATTTTCTCACTATTTTAGAACTTACAAACACACCATAAAAGACTGAAGCTAAGATAATGATATCCCCAACTTTAATTCTTTTAAGTTGTCTGAGTTTGTATTTCTCATATAATGTCAAATTTATTGATATTGTTATACAAAGTAATGGTTCCAGAAAAAAAAATGTATATTACTGGACACGATAAATAAAAATGAATAAGTTATTATTAAAAAAAATTAGTATAAAAAATTATTTAAGTATTTCAAAAAAAAAATAATTTTTAATGAATCATTTCAATTTTAACGTGGAAGTGAGTTATTATGTTAACTTTTAGTTGGTAACAAAAATAGAATGCTTACAACCTTTCATTCCCTACACTAAGGTGGTGTTTGATAAAATTGGTTGTTAAGATCTGAACAGTTTAGACATTTGAATAATATAGAGCATCTGAATAGAATTGTATCTGAATGAAAAAATGACGTTTGATAATTATTTTTTTAAAATGTCTGAATAAGATAATTTTACAAATTTAACCCTATAATAAAAAAAAGAAAAAAGAAAAGGACAAAACCTCTTCTTCTTCCCTCCCCTCTCTCCCTGTCTGCCACTCCTCCCCCCCCCCCCCCCGCCTGCCCCCTCTCTCTCTCATCCTGCCCCACTTATCTTCTAGATGGTGTTGTTGGTGGTAGATCTGATAGTGGTGGTGGTAGATCTGGTGTTGGTAGATCTGGTAGTGGCGGCGGTAGATTTGGTGGTGGTGGCGCTAGTGGCAGTGGATAGGAAAGAAAAATAATAATATTGAAAAGGGTATTTTTGTCTAAAAATAGTCAAATTCATTCAGACATGCCTCTTAATAATCTAGACTTGATTTTGTATCTTAACCGGTTAGAGGTATTAAGAGGCAACAAAAAAGAAAACAAATAGCACACTGCCTCTTAGCGAATAAGAGATAGTCCATTCAGATCTGTTAAGAGCCAAACAAACAGCACCTGAATCATTTAAATAAATAATAATAATAATAATAAAAATTCCACAAAAACATATGCATCACTACCTTTTGGATGTTTAAAACACATTTCATGTATGTAATTAGCTACTAAAGACACTTAGGTAGTGTTCGATAAAATTGACTAATTAAAATTTAAATGGTTAATATATATCTTAATAAATTAAATTATTTGAGTGAAATATTATCTGAACTTAAAAAACTGTTTGGTAACTAAAGAGTATAAAACATCTGAATGACTTTTAAATTTAAAAATATTAATTTTAAATTTAAAAATATTTCAAATTGACTTTTCAAAAATCAATAATGATTTTAAAATTTGAAATAGAGGGAGAAAAATATTTACAGAGACTACATAGATTTAAAATTTTCATTAAGAAGCAACTTTTAATGATTTAAATTTATATCTTCCTCTTACTTATTAAAAATTTATTAAAAGACGATAAAAGATAAACAAAATTTTAACAAACAACTTTATCATCTTATCGAATGTCCGAAGTAGATATAAAGTTGTTAGAGCAACTCCAGGAGGCCGGAAGTGAACAAATCTTAGACTAAATATAGTCTAGGAATCAGATTTAGCTTCAGCAAATGGAGTAAATATACTCTACGTGATTTTCCGACGAGGCTCAGCGACTAAATCTGTGAATCAAAGCTGATGGACTATATTCCTGACTATAATTTTAACTATATTTTAATGGGAGTGCATGTCTATTGAAGAAGAAGAATGAGATGGGCTGACGACTGAAGAAGAAGATGAAGGGGGATGCAAGGGCGTTGAATAAGTTGCAGACTCTATTAAAGGAAATGGGTGTGTTGAAAGAGAAGAAGATAAGGCTGCGTTTGGCAAATAAAAAATGCTACTTCAACCTTTAGCAATAAAAATGCCTTCAAAGTTCAATGGTAAAAAATATGCCTTCAACGGTAATAATAATATTTTCAGCGGTAATAAAAAAACCTTCAACGGTAATAAAAATGGAACATCTATAAATAATACAATTAACTATTGAACTTTTGAAAAATTAATAGTTGGAGTTTTTTTGAATTCATTGATTATTTTAATCTTTTTATATTTTAGTCCACGAGATAGTCCATCTGCTGGAACGATTAAAGACTAAAGTACATCTGATGATGCCATATGAACTAAATATAATTTAACAGATAGTCCATCTGCTGGAGATGCTCTTAAGAGGTAAATAAACACCACCTTAATGGGTTTAGGATAATACAGAGGGACAAAAAGGTAAGCACCCTAACAAACAAAGCAGCAGAGCACTATAATTCCTGAAAAAACAGCTGCCATCTCTTACGGCTTGTCAGGTACAAATTTTATGACAGCTATGTTCTATAAGTTTTGAGTCTATTTTAGATGATTATGATAGTGTGAACATCCAGAAGTAACTCAGGTGAAACCTACAGAGGAATAGGGAGAAATGATTCTGGAATCTGAAACTAGCATATACTCGATGAAATCAGTGCCGTTAATAGTAACATCAAGTGACTCAAAACCAACCAGAACTACCAATAATGGAGGAAGGAAAAATATTTAGAAAATTTTCCGAAAAAGGATCTACATATTATTCACAATATTCCGTTCATATAATAATTATGATAAGGTTCAGATATTTCCTTTAAAACATGTTTGGCAGAAAAAGGGACTCAAACTCAAAATCCATCATATAAGAAACTGCAGTACCCAACCTTAGCTCAATTTTTTCTTCTTTTTTCTTCTAATTTTTTGCAGGCTACTAATGAATTATCAGGCATTGGGCCCTTGAAATCCTCCCTGGTTCCAAGAGGAACCTCCACCACCATTTTGAGGCACATTCTGGCCATTCACTGATGTTGGTTGTTGTATCGGCTCTCTCCGATCTTGGCCCCAGTCGTCTCTTCGCATCGGCTCTCTTCTCTCAGTCTGCATGGTCTCTCGGCGCCTATCGTATCGAACACGAGGTCTTGACCTACTCGGCTGCCTATCATTATACCTATACTGTGGTCTATGGATGACTTTCCCATCAACAAACAGATCTCCTGTAATGTCATCAGTAAGCACAACTATGTGAGATATACATTAAAGAAAACATTCGCTTCCAAGTTCCAATTACAGAGAAAATCACAAGGGGGAATAACAACTCCGTGTATATATTCAAAATTACGGTAAGACCAACCTCCATAATCTTTATTAGGCACATCGATATATGAATCAGGTAAAACCCACAAAACACCTGGTAGATCTGTTCACCACAAAAAGATTTAAAAGTAGTAAGTAATCATAACCAGAATAAAAAATACAATATATGTATTGCTAACTCTAACAGATCAACACATCATTAACCAACATCTACAGCTAAGTGAGAGCTACGCTAACAACGAAAGAAAAACTGCAACATAAAATCCAAGGAAAGCAAAAGGCACATCAAACTCTTTGAAAAAAAAGGGCCACAGTATTTGCTAATAAGAATAGTAGTAATATCATAATATGCAAACTTGTTAACCATCCTTTACTAATATAATACAGTCGCTACATTACAGCATTCTTAGCTGCAGAGTAAAACTAAAGCTTCAAATGTTTTCCACATTTTTGGATGTTTTGCACGATAAATAAAAAGTGTGCAACAAAATTAACCTCAATTTTTTTCTTCCGGAAAATGACTGGATCATCTTTTGGCAAGTCAAAGCCTTTTCTGTGAATACCCAGATACAGTCACTAAACGTTCCAAAATTAGAGATACATTTCTAAAATGACCACTTAAGGAAAATTTTAATTTTTCAAATATATTAGTAACATTGGCAAGAAATAGTGGTTGAATCTACCATTCTACCTTGAATACAAGTAATGACAAGTTAGGAATTTCACGTCACTTTAGTCTAAAGTCTAAACTAGAAATGTATCTCTACAACAACAATGTTGAACACTTGAAACTATGAAATATGAAGAAAAATCGAACTTTTCACTTTGTAGGAAAGCTCTTCAGAAATCAAAGCACCAAATCCAGTATATGTCGATGTACAAACAGAGTAGATCTTCTTTTTCGCCTCTTCCTCACTGAAACCCAATCAAACAAATTAAATTAACCAAAAAAATACGAAACAAAAAAACTTACACAACATCAAATATCAATATCATTAGCAAATAAAGAGAAAGTACTGAGTAAAATACCTTCCAGTAACCGAAGCTAGGGTTTTGACATACGAGTTAATCATCTCTTCTTCTGAGGGTTTTGGATCCGAAGTGAACTCCATAACGATGAGCCAATGCTCATAATCGCAGCCATCAAGGAGTATTGTCTGCCTTGGCGGCCGGTTGCTCCAGTTCGGAGACGAGTCGTTCAGGGGAGAGTAACCCGGCCCGGTTGTCTTATACCGAACTGGGATTTGGGTTGTGCCCGAATCGAGCTGGGGTATCTGATTAATAAGTGCTAATGAGAAGCGAGAACTGGATAAAGTTGATGAAGATGATGGCCGAGAGAGAACGCGGGAAAGGAGAGAGGCTAATGTGCGCCGGGTAGTTAAGGTCGCCATAGCTGAGATCTGAGCTTCTTGAGATGTTATCACCGGGCTGTCGATTTTTGTTCTTATGTAGTTACATAGGGTTTTCTGGTGGGAAACGGCAACGTTTAAGTGCATTCATTCTATCGCGGAATGTGGATTTTGTTGATATTGTATTCCATTATTTAATATTTTTGATTTTTTGAGATTGTTTCTACACCTCTAATATTTTAGTAATAATTAATAGAAAAAAAACTTCTTAAAAATAATTAAGACTAAAATTTTTGTGCGACCTGTACTCCCTGTATTTATAGTAATTAGATCTTCTATAATTCGAATTCATGTTTAAAGTTTTGTTGTAAAATTTGCAGGAATTTGAAATTGGGGATTTGATATTATAAAAGGTAAATCAGCGAAACTGAAATGATAGATCGAAGAAATTGTAAGAGAGATTTGGGTCGGCATAGACGCACCTGATAAGTGACTGCGATTTCGTGATCGGAATAGCCGGAGTTTAAGAGAGAGAGAGAGAGGGACGGAGACGGAGGTGGTGGTACGCAGCTCAAGCTTACTCTTGTTTGTGTATCAAATTGGGACTGTTTTAAGGACAGTGATAATAGCCATAGACTCTGTATTCCTCTTTTCGCAAGTAAATAGGAAAAAAATTTTGTAATTTCACTTGGTTAGTTGGGCCTCTATTTGTCACCTTTGAATTTTTATTTATTTTTGGATTTTTGAAACTTTCTAAAATAAATAACATAAGAATATTAACCGTTGTACTCCCTCCGTCTCAGAATAAAAGTTTTGATTCACTTTTTGCGCATATTAAAAAATAGGATAAAATGACAAAATTGTCCGTATTTAAATTCTCATTTAATTGCATAATTTTTTGTATACGACTAGTGATGCTCCATAAATATGCATAGAGAATAAAAATATGATAATTAATATTAAGGATATTATAAACAAATTATTGTAAAAAATATAATAATTAAAACTATAAGTGAATTTTGTAAATAAAAAAAAGGAGAATGTTAGGGGTTTCAAAATTTTAGTCTCAAAAAGTGTGCCGTCATAACATTGGCTGAGTATATTTCATGTGATTGGTTATGCCATAAATTATCATTAAAAAATGAGTATTGCTACAATGACAAAAGATTGTTACAAAAAAGTTGATACAAAATGTGTTTTATAATTAGTTGATGTTTCATCATACATGGACGGGTACAATAATTATAATCAATCCCTGTCATACACATTATTTTGTATATTGTTTTTGTATCTAATCTTTTGTAACTAAAATAGTATTGTTAAAATATTCAATACAATGTCATTTGAGACTCATTTAAAATTAAAAATTTGAGACTTCTAATATTATCTTAATAAAAAGGATATTTAACTTGCTCCAATGAAGTGTCTTGCTGGTTAACACCGTGATTATAAGTTTTGAAAGAGAAGAAAAGAAAGTAATTTAAAAATTTGGGGAGAAAAGAGAGCGAAGGAAATGAATTTTACTTTCTTTCATTGTGTTTGTGAGTTTTTGAAGGAAATTTTAACTTAAAACAATATATTACTATTTTACCCTTATAAGATTACATTTTAGAAATTATTAGAAGGATAATTTTGATATTTTAATTTGTAAGCCAAGTGTTAAGCAAATTTCTTTCCAAATCTTTTCTTCCTTTTTTCTCTCTCTTCTAAAAACTCACAAACAAGAGAAATTTATTTTCCACCCTAAATTTTATTCCTTCTCTTTTCTTTTCTCTCTATTTTAGAATTCACAAACACAACATAAAAGGCTGAAGCTAAGATAATGATATCCCAACTTTAACTCTTGCAAGTTGTCTAAGTTTGTATTTCTCATATAATGTCAATTTTATTGATATTGTTATACAAAGTAAAGGTTTCAGAAAAAAAAATATGTATATTACTGGACACAGTAAATAAAAATGAATAAGTTCTCCTTATTAAAAAAAAAGTTAGTATGAAAAATTATTTGAGTATTTTTTAAATACTCAAAAAGTACTCTATTCATTTCAAGATATAAGAGTATCATTGACTTTTTAATATTAACTTGACATTTTCAAACTCAAACTTAACATGATTTTTTTTAATTTTAGTTTTAGTTGATACAATGATAAATATTATAAACTATCTAAAAAGTACTATCTATTTTAAAATTTATTTTATATATATATATATATATATTCTTTTTATTTTTTTTCTTTGCACACAAACAAACTAGCATAGCATAGAAATTAGTATAAAGCCACATAGCGGGGGTAGCCCGTCTCTCATTGTCCTTAACAAAAGTCATAGTAGCAAAAGGTGGTGGAGATACAAAAAATGTCACAATATCAGTCTGGTCACGAACATTTTTTACTAGTACATTAGCCAAGGTGTTGGCTTCTCTGTAGATGAACCATGCAAAACACACGTAAGTAATTTAATGGATAAATTTTAAATATGACGTATTTAAACAATAATATTTATAATAGTAATAATTTGTTTAATTTCAAATGACATTATTATAATATGTTATTTTAATTGGAATAAGAATAAAAAAGAAAGAGATATATTGCAAGTTTAAAAAATTGAGAATTCATTATAAATGAATATATGACAAGCAAAAATAAAAAAATAAAAAGTACATTTAAACTGATGACACAAATTTTTTTTTAGACTATTAAATTGATTCGAGACTAACGAAACAATTCACTACTTGTCTTATTATATTTTGATATTGACGTTAGAGAGGTAACTGATATTTATTTTTAGAGTTTTCTCCGTTATTATATTATATTATATATATATATATATATATATATATATATATATATATATATATATATATATATATATATATATATGTGCGCGCGCGCGCGCGCGCATGCGCATGCAAACGGCTCAAATTGATCAAAAGATGATTAAAATATAGTTGTTATAAGTGTAATCTCATTTTCAAACCAATACAAACAATCTTTTAAAAAATATTGAAATTGGTTCAGTTTCCATAAGTGCGCTCTTGGTAATATTGGGCTTGGGCTAGTACCATTAGTTGTGTACATTATGCTATTGGAATTATTTTCATATCCGGCCGGGTTATACTCGGAGTTGTGTAATCTCTAATTTCTTAGTATAAAACGACTCTCTTGAACGGTTAACGTCTTTGATGAATTTGTCTCATATTATTTTTTTTTCTTTTACCTTTACGAATTTAATTATATTACTATTTTATTCTATTGACATTAAATTATTTTTTTTATCTTTCTATTTAGTTCTTCAAATTTTATAAAATTTTAATTTTATCTCACATAATTTATACAAGCATCGCGTGTACCGCCCGGTGCTAGTTTATATAGAACGCATTAGCCATTAGCTATTTAAGAGATTAGCAAAGGATCTTCTTGGTTAATAAAATTATTTTTGTTTTTCTTTAGTCCATCTCAAATAACTTGATTTTAATTTTCAAATATTGTTTCCAAATCCTTTCCGGAGTTTTTCTTTTCTGAAAAGAAAGCAAATGGTGGAAAAATTTATGTACCTACATATAAAATACGTAATCTACTGATCTTTCATATATTTTCTTATTTTTTCAACTCCATATCTTGCCTGTTCATCAAGTATATTCTTCATGGATTATGGTCTAATTAACGCGAAATCAAAAGCATGAGAATCAATCTTTGAAAAAAGAAATTGAATTCGAAGTACGATTTTTACTTGTAAAAAAATATATAAAAAAATCATTCCGTACGTAAAAACATAATTTTTTTTTTGTCATATTAATTGAATGAAATAATTTGCATTGTGTATACTAGACAAGGCCAGGTTGTTGGAAAAATACGGTAGCCAATTAAAATTAGCTCCTAATGATGTGTAGATCGACAATGCCAAGTTAATATTTAGGCAGAATTGAATGAATTAAGAAGAAGGCGGGCAAGGTGGTGGAAATTGAATGCCAGTGTATCCCACTTTTGCATGCAAACAAGTAGAGTGGAGCCTCAGATTGTTGGCTTTTGGCTTCAGATTGATGTTCCTGAAATTTACATTTTCACAAGGAGCCTGTGGGCTGCAACTAAGACTCACTGCACTTGCCGATGCTGCCGTCCCCTTAATATCTTGATAAATAACATCACTAATTTTCACAAGGGATGGCTGCATGTACAAAAAGGGTTGAGAAAAAAAGAAGAAGAAGTAATTAATTAAATCTTATTTAATTTGTATATATAATTAAAACGTTCATTAATTCACCATCTTTATATGTATATGTTACACTAACCTTATTGGATTTGGTGCCATAATTTTGGTCAATGATGATAGGATTCTCTACATTGTCCATGACAATATTGCTGAAAAGCATTCCTCCAGCTCTGCTCGGATCTGATCCTGGCCATGTCTTAATTCTAAGACCATTTGTAGTTCCTATCAAAGTGCTGTTTTTCACGATGACTCCTCTCACGTCTAGTTCCTTCGGTAACTTCCCTAGACTTCCCACGCTGTTACATAGAAAACATTACAAGGCCAATCAAACACGCACGTACTTAGATCTACTGTTTGAGAGTATTAGTTGGATCATCTTGACCCTGTTCACTAGAAGAATGTGGGTTCGGGGTATAAAATTTTAGTTTTAAAAAAATTTACCTAATGCCGTGTCCAGGGCCACAGGTGACTTTATTGACAGTAACATTGATGGATCCTTGCCCTACGGAGATGCAATCGTCTCCGGTCTGAATGACAGTCTTAGAGACTTTGACGGTCTCGGATTTGCTAATGTGCATGCCATCGGTATTAGGACTATCTGCAGGGGCAGTGATATGAAGATTGCTAATCCTAAACACTTTGCTATTTGTAATGTGCATGTGGAATCCCATGCTGTTCAATAAATTGATCCCCTTAAGTTTTGCATTCTGGACATTGGTGAAATATAGAGTCTGCACATTCCAAAAAAGTTAATTCCATTATATTCTATATCTCAATCCCACAAAAGTCACGAGTGAAGTACTCATTTCCTTTATAAACAAGTCTCGGATGTAAAATTTACAAAAAGAAAGGATGAATTTTTATTTTATATTTATCTTTAAAATTTGAGCTCAAGTTTCTTGTTTATCTCCTCCATTGTCTTTTATGAGACTTGTATATATTATTCTCACTTAATCATAACAATTATGAGACGGTAAACTTGAATAATATAAATTATAAGTTATTAGCTTTTAATAGTGATGATATGATAATAAAATTATGATGACAAATTTAAAGTTATTATGTGACTATATATTATTATAAATTAAATAAAAAGAGCACTTTTATGTGAAACAAATAATGATATGACTCGTTTTATGGAACAGAGTTAAGTGAGGGTAACTATTAAGAAAGCTTACAGCCGGGAGATGAACGCAGCCAGAATTACCCTTACAGTCATTATATTTCCATACAGCCGGACCTTGACCGTCGAAGGTGCCTCCGCCGGTAACCAGCAAGCCGTTAACGGTGTCAAATGAAATCCACGACTTATCAGTATATTCAGAAACATCGGGAACTGATTTAATGATTCCTTTAAGTTGAAACGTAACGGGAAATTGGCTTTTACACGGGCCTTGAAATATGGTCTCTGAAAGTGTGAAAACACCTGGTGGAACAAAGACTGTTGCTTTCACAGGACTATCACATGCAGCTCTCCATGCTTTAACGAAAGCCTGATCAGTAGATATACATATATATGGATCAATTTATAAAACTATAATTAATTACTTGGACCTTAAATAATATTGATAGTTGAATTCTATTTTTAATTCAGGGGCCATATATAATAGAATTAAGTTAGACAGAATAATTTGAAACTTTTGCAATCATGTGTAATTAAACAATATCAATTTCTAATAGAAACCGTGAAAATTATGCATTACCAAATTAAGTTATAGCCAAAAAATTGATAAGATGTTTGCCAGAGCAATAAAAAAAATATGAATGATATACGTGAATTGCATCATGTTTATTTAAAGTTAAACATTGTTTTGATAGCATCATTTTGTTCTAATTAACAATATTGCTAATACCCTATGATATATATGATGCTCAACTTTTACCTCGGTGCTTATTTCTTTTTGGCCAAATTTGGCACCAAACTGCAAGACGTTAAAAATGGTTCCAGGGTCTGCAGGAGCACCACCACCAGGTGGATGAGGGCCACCCTTACCCTTGACCTTGCAAGAGGCCAAAGCTAAACACAAAACAACAAGCTGAACGAAGGTACGGCCGGTTGTGCTAGCTTTTCTCAAGATGGCCATCGCCACAAACCTGGGCTAAACTGCACCAAATTAGTACCTATATAGTTTTTTTTTTTGGTAGTTTAATTAATTAAAACTATATATTTGCCCCTACCCGGAGCTTTATTTGATGTAAGGGTAAGAACTTTCTTTTCATGGACTTGTGTTTATACCTTATTAAATTTGAGTTAGAAAAGTATATAATATTTCCACCACTAATGCTATATATGGACTGTCCTAACTCTGCGCCTAATGCATGTCAAGCTTGGTGGTTGGCTTAATTTAGCTATGATTCTTTCTATGTGCATGGCTTAATTCGCCCTAAATTTAGGGCTGGTCAATGTTTTTTCAAGGGGCTGGCTTTGTGCTCCACCTGAGGCTGGTGACTAACCAGTTGTCAACAATCATCAACAAGAGTATTTTTCCTATTTCAATTAATTTTCTCTCTTTTTTCATCAATTTTTGCTGATTAACAATATCACCCCGGCCCTATCGGCTAAAAATTGAAGTCATGAGACTTGAACCACCATCAAGTAGGCTACAAGCCATACCTAAAATTTAACAACATTTAAAAAAATTCAAGTTATGAAAGAGAGCCAATATATAATGTCGTCTTAAGATTGGGGCGCCCTTGAAACTTTTAGAATTCAGGCAGTTCTCACCGTTATTGTGTGAGTTTGTATTTTTTTTCCTTTTCTTTTTGTGGACTTATATCTCTCCTCCCCAGTGTGAGATTTTATTGTAATTTTCTTGCCGTTAGTGCCACTTTGTTGATATTGTTCATTTGTATGAGAATTTTGAAAGGGAGATATGTTGTTTTTGTGTGTGATTGAGAGAGATTTAGAGAGAGAGAAAGAGACTGTAGAAGAGCAAACGTGTTTCATATATTGCTATAGAAGATCAAGAGAGACATGAGGCACATGATTAGTACGTACTCCAACTTAACAAGTACTCAAAAAGGGTTTAGATTATAGAAAACACTTTGATAGATAACCTAGAACAATTTCATGAAATTGCTCAAACATAATATTAATTAATATATAGATTCATCTTTATTTCAACACCACAATATATATTCTACTAGGATATTACATATGCATGCATGCATGCTAGGTTTTCTCGACTACGAAGTACCACATGCATGAGAGCTAGCCTTAGCCAAAAAACCTTCGGAAAAATCCTTTCTTAGGATAGTCCCTAATGACCACCCCACCATATAATTTGGCGGCCTCATTGCAATCCATAACGGCAAAGCCGCCGGCTTTGCTAGGAGCAACTTGGGTAATTGCCCGATAGACGCCAGGTATTTGATTATGCCGTGGAGGCTCTTGCTGAGCAAAGGCTCCTCGTCCATTTGTCCAAGTGCAGTAGGCATCCAGCATGCGGAACCCATCATTGCCAATCTTAAGAAGCTGCTCCTCTTGACGTGCCGCCATTTATATCAGAAAATGTGAAAACACACAAATAATTAAGAATTAACTATCCGTGTAGTTTCTTGATACAAAGATTAACAACTCATGAAAGTGGGTATTTATAGATTATATAGAAATTAAGCAACCTAGCTAGCTTCTTTATTGATTAATGATTCCACCAAAGATATGTTTTGGGGGAAGTCATTAGTTAAGTTCCTCGATGGTTCATGGCATGGATCTGATTCTTTAACCGGAAAACTTTAGTATCAATTGATTAATTTATTTACGTAATTAATTAGATATTCACGGTTGAACCAAAAAAAAGGCACATATTCATGGATCTTATTCCAACTTAACTTTCCATGCAAATGGATTGATATAATATAGCTCATATCTTACGAATCCATCCCAGGAGATATTTGCATAAATAAATTAATTAACAAAAAAGTTTTATACTTAGAGGTGAATACAATAGAATAACAAATGTTCTATATATATGGTGATGGTTGCCACATGAGTCGTATGACACACGATACTTCTCCTCGATAGTCTTCCATTTAGTTAATATATCTGGGCGCGAAAGGTTTTAGTGAGGAGTTTGTGCATTGTAAGCGGTGGCGGAACTAGAAACTTTTAAGAGGGGGTCAAAATATACTCGCAAAATTATGACGACGGCGATAAGAGCTATAATGACGACAATCGACGACGACAATAGCAACGATACTAATACTAACGTCTTAAAGATAAACAAACTAATAGTAACACCAATGTCTTAAAAGCAATCAAACCAATACTTACACCAAATTATGAAAAATGAACTATGTTACTTATTTCTTAGTGCACTTACAATAATGTGCTAATGCTAGTTCATGGGCTTAAATTAATTTATTACTCTTAAATAACATATAATTAAATATGCCACCACTTCTCATTCACCCTCGTCCTTCCTCGTGCACATCACAGTGCATCCCCAATTCCCCATAAACCCAATTTTGTACCCGCCTTCTCTCTCTTCAGCAACCATCCATGGAATTAGTAGCAGAAGAGTACTACAAAATCCCAATACTACCACAACCATCACTTTGGCTCACAAAATTATTAAATCTACAAGCAGAAATAATCTACAACCGTTTTTCCTCTCCGTTCTCCCCCATTTTCTCTCTCTTCTCCTTTGCTTCCGACTCCTGCTTCTGACTCCTACAAGCAGAAATAATTCAAGACTGCTGGAGATTCTAACCTAGGGGGCATATGCCCCCCTCGCCCCCTGGTTCCGCCTCTGATTGTAAGGTTCTAGAAAGAGGATTAATCATGCTGAAAGGTTTTAATACTGATTGGTTGGTTTAATTATATTACCAGTTTTCAATCAAGGTATTTAATTCCTTATATATATATAGACACACACACATATATGATCCATAGTTAACATAGTCTATATCTACCAAACCAAACGTGAATGAGTTTTAATACTAGCATCTACTCACTTTTGTTAAATAATTGGACTGACAATAGTTATAAATATGGTTCACTTGACTGTTTGACGGACTGCCTATAAATTAACCTAATGTTTGGAATTGAAGATGGACTTTAAGTTCAAGAAAGAGTATAAAATCTGTAGTTTAGATACTTTGCTTGTCTTGAAAAGATGAGAATTATTAGATCTATGGAAGGATTTTGAAGATTTTTTGAGCTAACATACAAAAGATAAAATTTCTAAAAAATAGATGTCATTTTAAATTTTATAGAAGGTGAAGAATTCTCAAAATATATGTTCTAGGCTTTTACGTTTATTTTTCCATCTTCTACATCATTCCCTTGGCAAATTAATTCTACGTCCAAACACACCCTAGCTAGCTAAATAGATTATGATATATTCCAACAAAATTTAGGCATATGTTACAAAATTAAAGATCCTCCAAACTTTGTGTATCCTTTTTTCTATAATTGTTTAATTTATAAACAGATGCGAAAGCAATAAAGGGCCGGATCACCGCTTTTAACTTTTCTATAAAAAGTTAACTGCAATTTTGAGGTATAATAATTCTATTAATTATTTATTAAGCAAATTGCAATCATTCAGTTAGGCATATTTTGAACTTAAGAAATTAAAGATTAGATGCTAACCCAACTATTCACCTCGTGACTCATGTGGATTCCCAAAAGATATTTGCATTAAAAAAGTAACCAAAAAAAATTTGTTGCTTAAATATTTAAAGCTGAAAGAAATGGAATAACAAATATTCCATATATGATGGTTGCCACATAACACACGATAATCCTTTCAATAGTCTTCCTTCTACTTAAATTATCTGGTATGCAGATGCAGTCTAGTATACTTTCAATATGAAGTTTCGTATGTTTGTAGTTTGGAACTTAAATAATGCTGAGTCAAAAATAAGGAGAAATGCCATGATATGTAAAACATTTATGAGTCTTGCTATGTACTCATAAATTTTAAAGTAAAATTATAATTGCTACGTATGTGTACATATGAAATAGGTAAGAATTAAGAATGACTCCATCCAATTTGTTCTATCTTATCGCATAGACTTTCACATTGTTCGCAATCCTGCTTCGTTAAATATTTGTCGACATATATATCATTTTTCAAAATTTATTGGAGCTAAATTTATTAACTAGCTATGCGAGACGATAGAGTCAAATTTGAAGTAAGTCTTTATGATTCAACCGGAGGACGTATAATTTATCGACTTCTCGATTAGAATTTGAAAGATTAGGTGTTTTTTCAAGTGTTTTTCCTTAGAGATGGAAAATCCGACCACCGGATTTTATCAATTTATAAATCCTTCCTCAGTTAGTTAAAAGAATGAAATTGGCTGATATTATGACGATACTAAGTAGCATAGATATCATTATGGGAGTAGTTGATCGTTAAAATGATAATAGATACAACAAAAGTACAAGCTATCAATTCTTTTTTTAGATTGAAATCCTTAAAAGAGGTATATGGGATCATATGGATGCTTGTCCCTATTTTTACTCATGTATTAGGAATCATAATAAGTGTACTAGTAATTGTTTAGTTAGAAAGAGAAATATTTGCAGGGGTACAACAACGTATTGGACTTGAATACGTCGGGCCTTTGGGATTCTTCAAGCTTTAACAGATGGTACAAAATTACTTTTCAAAGTGAATCTTCTTCCATCGAGATGAAATTATCATTTATTCAGTATCAGACCATCCGTAGTAGTTACATCAATTCTACTAAGTTATTTAGTAATTCCTTTCCAATAATATCCAATTATAAATAGACCAATAATATTTACTTATAAATAGAATTGGGCATTCTATTATACTATATCATGTCAAATTTATATCGAAAAAAAGAAAGACATACAAAAAGAAATACATACAAAAAAGATATCTATTTATGGTATGGATCCTATCAATCACCTTAACGAAGGAGGTGGACTTCAACCAAGTCAACCCTTCATAGGAAGTGACTATGGATATTTCCAAAGAAAGGAAAGGAAAAAAATCTTTGGAATTATAGAACTAAAGATTAGTTTCTAATCATTTAATTAACATATTGTATTTCATAAAAATTGGGGGCAACATAATCGTTACGCAAAGGCCATTCTACCCAACTTTCAGACATTAAGATGCATTTCAAACGTGGATGAGTATCATAAAAGGTTCCCAATATATCATAAGATTCCCGTTCTTGAAAATCCACACTTGAATGGCTAAAGATCCAATAAGTCTGACATTTATTCCTTCAAACGTGTCAATTGGGCAAATTCGCCCATATATACTAACTAGGGTGGATATATCGTATTCAAAAACTAGCAGTTCGCCTTGTCGTACCGGCAGACGCCTAACCAAGAAATTCCCTTTATCTTCGAAGCCAATTATTCCGAAGGAACCGACATTTCTATCCAAAAGTCATAAACAAACGCGGGCACATTTGCAGAAAAAAGAGATCGAGATCTTAGTCGAATTAAGGAATCCCCTTTCTTGGTGAGAAGAGAGAAATTGCATAGATAGCTATAAGGTGGGTAAGGTAAAAAATGTCATTCCTTGGGTGGTTTTTGATGTGTACGAGCCTTGAGTCTGCTCCAACCATCCCACCCATTTTCCAATCCTGAGTAGGCTCAAAATTTACATTTTACCTTTCTTTACATCATGAACTGGATTTACGGGGTTGTAACTGCTAACTATGATGAATGCGCTAACTATGAGTATGATGCCGACAGTAGACCGATTTTATATTACCCTTCAATTTGAATTAGCAAAAGGATTCGACATGAATCATTTGGTTTGGCTTGGTGAACACTTCTCCCAATGTCTCTCTCTTTGCTAATTAACGGAGGAATGCGTGAAACAGGTTCCGGAGGATCCAGCTACAGGAGAACCATGAACGGAGAGCTTTCTCCCCTTTCCGCCAGCTCTTTGGTCTTAAGAATGCCTCGTTTGATGAGAAATAAAAATTAAGAATATCAAAAATTCGAGTGGCTGAAGCTGAAACAGCTACTTTCGAAGTAACAGAAATTAAGAAAAGCAACGACTAGAGTGAGAGAGTCATAGTCGAAAAGAGGATTCCTCATTTTTTTTCTCTCATTCAAAACTGTACATGAGAATTTTCGAAAAATTTTGTTTCTGATAATTGAACACCGTTATAGGTACATTTAATATGTTTTTCTCTCTTCCATTCATGAAAATCCTCAGACTACTCAAGGGGTTAAAATAATAAGATCCGCCCAATATTTTTAACTATTATCAATGAAGGTAATATAATATATTTTTTCTAAGTATCAATTGAATTATTAATAGCAAACTTCTTGTTGTTTTCAAAAATAGAATGAAATCCCATATTTTCGATAATTCTATCTGCACTTTTGCCCGGGAATTAAGACAGTTAAATTTTACTAAAACAATTTCATTAGCTCCGGAGGTATTATAAAATAAGACCATGATATGGTTAGAATAAAGTACTATTTCAAAGAAAGAGATTAAGAAATGGATTGAGATTAATTAATAGATTATGTCTCATCCATATGCCTTCCACCGACCAAGATGCCTAGTATTTATAATGCTCTGGTAGTTAAGGATCGAGATAATACGATCAATCAACAAATTAATTAATGTGACTTGTGAGTTACAACAATTATTAGGAAACAATCGAGTTATACGAAGATCCCATTGTATTTTGGAAGCTCGTAACATTGGTCCTGATAAACCCTAATTTATTGCCTCCTCTTCGCCAATAATGCCTACTCCTTCAACTCATTCTAAAAAAAATAGGGTTCCGTGTAATAAGTTTTTAATATTCAGGTAATCCTTGTTAAAAAAATCACAAAAATCCAAGAATTTATCTACCCAACCATTGATCTTATCATTTCCGAAAGAACTGGAGTTCCCTCTCTTTTCCATTTCCATTCAAGAGTTCATATATATTTTCACGCCCCTTTGAGACCCTTGGCATGTCCTCACAATAAGTACTAGCGTATAACATAACTAAATGGAAATGTGGCTAGACTTAGAAAGAAAGGAGGAATCGAGAAATTCTAATTAAATATGACGTATTCTTAAAAGAAATTCCCAAGGAATCTCCACAAGAACTAGTCAGGTGCCTTCTCCTTCTAGGATCAAGAATCAATGTCAAGACAGGAGGAAGTATTTAGACTCACTCCTTCTTATGGATCTGTGTACATTTATTTTGTGTGGAAAAAACGTATGTTAGGCACAGAGCAACTATCTAGGGCTATTGTTCTCCTTATCCTTAATAGCTCAACCATATAACCTTCTGTATAATATATGAAATAAAAACTTTCTAAGTAAGCCCCATGTTGTAGTCTTTTTTTGCCCCGCTATTCCGATAGGAATGGAGTAAGGGACGGCCTTTCCTTTTTTGTCCTGGAGTGGCCGAAAACAAAACAAAATGAGAAGATTGAGGCAGACCTCGTAAGTACTAGTACTTAATTCTGCCACCGTCTAAGGAAGATTCATTGCTTTTATTAAACCAGCCAACCCACGATAATAGCTAGGGCTGAGGTAGAAGTCCACTTAAACTTGAATTTGTTATTAGTAAGGGTCATAATGACAGAGGAATAATAATAAGGCTTAAATATAAATTACTACCCTAAACTATGGCCATATTCCACTTCGATGATCCACCTTTAAAACTTTTCAATTAGATGATTGAACTATTAATTTTTTTCTATTGAGCCGCCACGTCAGAAATTGTTGACGTGACTATCTGGGTGGAGCTTGCAAGAGTTGATGTGTAACAAAAAAAAGTATTTTAATTTTTGATTACACATTTATAATATAATAAAGGGCAAATTCGTCAAACAACTTTATATTAAACATTAAAACTAAACAAATTAACTACTCACTTCTTCAAACAAACAATGAATCATAAAACTAAAAATCCAAAAATTACCACCGGCAAGACTCCGGCGAAACCTCCTTCTGACACCATAGCTTCTGGCCAAACTCCGGCATAGACTCCCAAAAAATTCAGCGATGAAATACAATCCACCAGTAAGAAAATCATTTATAGGGGAGCCCAAACCAACCAACACAATCAAATCCAAGCCAACAATTAATAGATTTTAGAATGAAAGAAAATCAGAAATATAACATTCCAAAATGATACCAGTAGAGACTGATAAAAATAATGAGAGAATCGCAGTTTGAAGCAAATCTGGTCCAATAAAGAACGAACCTAAATGCAACCACTAAACTACATCAGATCAAAACCAAAATAAAACACCAAATCGTTCGAAAACAAAAATAGAAAACCAACTGCTGGAAACCAACGATGGACCATAGCAAAACCAACAATGAAAACATCCAAAACTGAACATTAAATAGATAAGCAATAAACACAGTCCAGATCAGAAAACACATGGAGGATAAACAAGCCTCAGCTATGCAAAAAACCGCCGGAATCAAAACTAAACCCAGATACCGACATATTCAAGATCTGATTTAAGAACCCCAGATCCGAACCAATCCCACTTCCAAACCCCAACCCCAACATCCATCGAGATCTGAATCCCAGACCCATACTGTCCTAAACTTCATTCACACGAGCTTCTCAACATCGCGATAACCCATATGCAACATCGGCTGTTCGCGATCAACCACACATCAATTTTTTGGCCACCCAAGCGACGACCCAACCCTTGCAAGCCCGACCATGGGAAGCGGAAAGACAGAATTTGGCAGTCGGTGGTTGAGGAACTTGATGATGTTGTTTGCTTGCTACTCTATTGCTAATTACAAAAAATATCTTAAGCCGCTAACTTCATTTGATAGAAATACCCAATTTCTTGTTGTTGGATGATGCTGGTAATTGGATGATGATGTCCGCTAGTAGCTTTGATCGATCGACATAATGCACAATTAGTTTTAATGTTTAATATAAAGTTGTTTGACAAATTTGCCCTTTATTATATTATAAATGTGTAATCAAAAAATAAAATACTCTTTTTTTGTTACACATCAGTTTTTGCAAACCCCACCCAGACAACCACGTCAGCAATTTCTGACGTGGCAGCTCAATTGGATGCAATTGGAAAAAATTAATAGTTCAATCATCTAATTGAAAAGTTTTAAAGGTGGATCATTGAAGTGAAATATGACCTATAGTTTAGGATAGTAAATCATACTTAAGCCTAATAATAATTACTGCAGGGCATAAAGGGCGGGGGGGGGGGGGACCATTCCTTTAGATTTGATCAACCTCTCACCAGTAACAGGTCTGCCATGCCTCTCACCAGTAGCAGGTCTGCCATGACAACAAGTTGCTTGGATCACATCTATACAAATAGAAACAGGTCGACGAACAATGACACGAAAAACACGACGTGGTGGAAAAATATAGGTATGTATATTTCCAGACAAACCGGTTATAGTAAGACCCGCAGAAACACGTATGGTTTCGGGGAAAGGATCCCCTAATGCTACAAAAAATATTTTACCTCTTATTATAATGTATGTTTCAAGGGGGCATGCATGCAAGAAGGAAGTTTAAGCTTGATGCAAATGGCTAAAATATCTTCTGTTTTTTATGATTATCAATTAAATAAAAAGTTATTCTATGTACCAATCCTTACATCTTTTACTATATGTGGGATGACTGCTAGTTTTGGTATGTGAGGGGATATCATTATTACCTAACCCCCTCCGGTCGCCTCATCATTACCTTTTTTGCTTTCTCACATTGACTTTTTTCTGCTTTTTCACTTCCTTTCTTTTGATCCAGCTGTATTATTAGTATTTGCTGATGATTCCTTTTTTTCAAGTGTGTCTGATTGGTATCACTTACATATTTTTTTTATTTGTAATGACCATGTGGCATAGTCCATCTTTCCCTTATCCTTTTCCCTCCAAATATATACTTGCCTTTGTACTGATTTAATCGCAAAAAATTGAGCGTTTCTTATCACAACCCTTTTTCATAGCAGAAGTTTTTACTGGTTCTCTAGGAAAATATATTGGTGTAGCAGAAACAATTAGGGGGTTTCAATTAATCTTTTTCCAGAGAATTAGACGGTCTTCTTGAACATGCCTTTTATTACCTTTAAGAAAATTCTAACGATAAATAGAAATGCCTATGCTTTATTCTTTTGAAGGTGAGAGAAATGATAAAACCAAAAACGAATTCTTAATCCAAATTTAAGATTTCAGTTTAAAACTCACGTCATTAATCTCTTTTGGTTAACCCTTCAAAACCAGATAGATCTATGAAAGGACGACCTCTATCAATGTCAGCCAGGCCGTTCTCTCCAATCAAGTCGAGTAACTTCTAGTCTTGAAAATCTTTAAACATTCTGGGTGCTTTACATTACATAAAAAATCCTAAAATTGAATGAAATACGAGACGGATGCGAGTTTTACAACACCGACATTATTTGGTTTCAAATTCAGAGTAATCCCTACTGTACCCTCTTCAGATTCTACTAATTAATTCACCCACAATTATTTCATCAAGAACATGAATACGAGCAATGTCATCGCCTACTTGTAGTACGCTATTAGTATTTACAATCTTTACTTCTCTATTATATTGCTCAATATGTTCACGGAAGGAGTTAAATCAATGAAACTGCATTCAGGTATATGCTCTTTTTTAAAATTTAATTTATTGCTAACATCTTTAATTGCATTCAGGTATATGCTCTTTTTTAAAATTTAATTTATTTAATTTTTTTATAGTAATAGTTGATAAAAGGGTTTATCTAAATTGGTTTTTTTTTTGTTTTGTTTTGTTGATTAACAGTTGTGGCTTTTTCTTTGCTCCGTAACTTTGGCGGCTAAGTTGAGAGGGACTCCATGAAATTTCTATCTAAGGTCAGTATGTAGTGCCACTTGTTTTAATAATAAATATTTGTTGTATACTAGTTTATGGCTAAAAACTTTGTTTTCTTTTTTTAAACCAAGAGAAAGTGCATCAACTACAAAGCATAGAAGGATACAACTTAAATAGTGTGTTTTGGTTTCCTTTTTCCTTACATGTTATGTACCTTTGAACCTTACTACTATGTATGATTTTGAATTTATGGTTGATCTTGGCGGAACAATTTCTTGTATATATGGTTGGTATTTGGTAGCCCACCCAAGAAAAAATTCCTGGCTCCGCCCTTGCATAGCATCAACCTAGCTACTTCGATAAGAAATAATAGCCAAGCCAGTTCTGTGAAAAGAAAAGAAGAATATCAATTCGAACCGGAAATTGATACGGAAGAATCGCAAATACGTACATTTAAAAATTATATAAAGATTCAGTGTCCTAATAGGTTCAGTCATTGATTTAGCACAATGCTTAATTTGTTTTTTTTTTTGTTTTTATAAAAAAAATTCGTTTCTTATATAATGCATTTTCCCTTTATTCTACATCATTCCCGTAGCAATAACACAAAAATATATTTGCTTTACAATTATTAATACTTATTCAACTTGCTTTGCATTTTGTAAATGCAACCAGTAAAATTTGTAAACTTGGAAAATTCAACCAATAATTTTCAGACCCCTTCATTCCAAAAGCCTCTAATATTTCAAAGTTATTCATCCAAACACACCCTAATGAATCACATTCCTCCAAACTTAATTTAGGCATATATAGATTACAAAATTAAAGATCCTCCAAACTTCTGTATCTTTTTAATCTAATTGTTTAATTTACCAAACAGATCGATGCTAAAGCGACATAGGGATCACCGCTTTCAACTTTTCCTTAGAAAGTTGCACGCAATTTTTAGGTATGACTCCGTAACTTATTTATTAAACAAACTGCAATCACTCATTTATTTAATTAAGCATATTTTGAAGACACTAAATATAAGATGCATGCTAATTAACCCAATTTATTATTCACCTCATGTGGTTCGAGGACCAATGAGAATCAGCCATCTCGTGATATATGTTAGATAACTGTGAGTTATTTATTTATTAATATGATATTTAAGAAAGTAAGTTGAATCCACAAATTTCCAGAAAGTCCATGAATAACAAGATAAAGCAATTCCATTATTTTGTTTTTGGTCGTTGAAGTATATGAAATAAGTGATACCTGACCAGATATATCTAAGTTATGTACCTTATAGAGGTGAAATGGCTCTTTCTAAACATTTCACTTCATTTTGTCACTTTATTTTAAGCATTTTTCAAATAAATGTTAGTAATAATTTTTTCTTGAAACAATTATATTTTGAAATTTTAATTTATGGTGAAAGGAAATAAATTAATTGAACCAAATTACGTCTTAATTTGTCTTGGTGAAACCGTAGTTTGCAAAAAAGAAAAGAAAAAACTAAAATATGGAAGTGTACAAAAATAAATGTTTGAGCAGTTTTTAATCTTGAACAATATTAACGTTAGAACTCATAAGATAGTGTATGTATATACTTCTCGAATTAAAGCCCAATTCACTAGCTAGCTAGCTGTATAGTCCCTCTCCAACTTGGTCCATGTAAAATTAAGTAAAAAAGCCAGTTATCATAATATTCGGCTATCAATCTACACTACAAGAAAAATGAGTATAATTATCTAACATACTCGCACCTGTTGGAGAGAAAATTATAATATTCCGTCTCATCCACTGTTTTAAGCATATGTATAGTATATGTCATTCTTATCTATTTATATAATAAACGAGTGAGACAATAAATTATACACCACTAGTTGAGTTGTCATTCTTATCTATTTACATAATAAACGAGTGAGACAATAGATTATATAGAAATTTGGACTCACTGCAAAGATAATTGCAAAATTACAACAGAAATTTAAAACTAACATATTATATATATCATGAGTTTTGCAACATTTATAACACACAGTTCTATAGTAGCCTTAAGCTACAAGACTGACTTGATTTATAACACACATGCAGTTCTATAGTAGCCTTTAAGCTACGAGACTGACTTGATTGCACGAAGATCTAGTACTAGTGGATATTTTAACTTAAGTAAAATACTAGCTTAATTATTCTACACACAACATATATATAAGAACCTAATTCCAGATTAAGGCATATAACGCATGGGGGGTTTCTTGGTGTTGGGATATTCCGCAACCACGGTGCCACCATAGACCTTTGCTGCCTCGTAGCAATCGATACGTATTGCCTCCTTGGCTTCAGGAATAGGAACAATCACCTGAACAACATGAGGTTTTGATGGCTGATGCCGAAACTTTTGTATGTATTGTTGTTGCTGCTGCTGCTTTGATCCGCCCTTTTGTCGAAAGTACTCATCCAACATCGCAAACCCTTCTGAGCCAGCCTTCATCAGGTTTGACTTACTAGGTGCCATTTTTATGTAGCTAGCTAGCTAGTATAGTAATAATCTAACTTTGCAATAAAAAGTGACTTGTTTGTCTCTTTTTTTTTTTTGGTGCATGTAATTCTATAGCTTGATCCCCTTAATTTATATAGAAGGTTTTGTACTGTGTGTGTGTGTGAGAGAGAGAGAGAGAGAGTTAAAGGCCAATAATTTAATTTCCATATATTTTTGAGATGATTCCTTCTAGATAAAAAGGTATAGAGCTTAAGCTTCACAAATAAATTAAAAAGAATGAAGTGGGAAGATGAGTCCGAAACCTCATCACATGCAACTATGCAGGGTCAAAAAATTTGATGCTACAAGAGTGACGTACCATTTGCTGATGCATGCATGAATATCGAAATTATTATTTAAGCATATGGACACCAGTGGATATAGGTTGAAACTTTGATATTTTCACAAATAAATTAATATTTTTACAAGAATTCTTTCGCATAGACAATAAATAGAATTAATATTATCTGAGTGAAGTCTTTTGACAAAATATGTGAGGGCATATTTAATTAAAAATTCATATATATACTTGGGTGACTTCTCCAACAATAGTTTCCTACATAATTTTAAATAAATGACATACATATATATATATATATATATATATATATATATATATATATATATATATGAGAGGTCAAACATTGTTAATTTTTTTTTCGGTGGTCGTTAATTTGGATTAGGATTCACCTGTTTTATAATTTCTCTCAATACATATTTAATGACATAAATATTATATTTATGGCAAAATAAAATTCGTCACAACAATTAACGGCACAATAAAATTCGTTACAAGTGATTGTATTGCTGAAAGCGTTGTTTAAAACAATATTTATATCATTTAATGTGTATCATGAGAAATTGAAAGATACAAGAATTCTAATTTTCTAATCTCATGCATGTGTTAACTTAGATAATTCAATTATGAAAGCATCTGCTCATGAGGATCACCTTATCCTAGATCATTCTAATTTCTAAGAAATTTATTTTGAAAGTATAAAAACAAAAAGGAAAGTATGTTCTTTGAAATCCACTATGTAAATATCCCTACTTTTGGCATCTACAATAATACTGACTGTTATTTTATCTTTCTGTTTATAAGAGTTTAACTTTTATGCGAACACCAATATTTATAGTAATTAATATAGATCCATGTAATATACAACGTTTATTTTTCGCGGTAGGTATATTTATTAAAGTTAAGAAGAAATAAGTAAACATATCACTTCTATTAAAACATATGGGACTATAATGCATAAATCTTTCGAATAATTGATAAATTGAGAAATATAAAAATGCTAATTAAAAGATTTAACTCAGTGTGTTTCATGAGAGAGGCATAACTCAATTTCATTTCTAGATTTATTTTTTTTGTTTAATTTTGGCAAATTATGCCTTAGTAAACATTGGATTTGCATGCTTAAGATGAATTAATTCATGATGGTGGTACTAAATGATAATCCCTCTGTTTCATAAAATAATCTTAGTTGCTAAAAAAAGTGTTCAATAAATGAGTCTTTTTATTTAGTAGTATAAAATGACATCATGTCTTGATTTAGTTTGACCTCATAATTACACTATTATTATCATCCATGCCACCACTATATACTAATTAAATTAACTAACAAGTTATTGTTATTAAGGATACATAATGGAATAAAGTACCTCCTTAATATTTACAAATTTTGTAACTAAAATTCTTTTTATAAAACGTAGGGAGTATTTAATTTAGTGTATAATTCCTTCTACCTAGTATGTTGGAGCTTGTAGCCCCCCGTGTTACCCTATATATAAGGTAATGGAAAAAAGAAGAAGAAGAATCTCTGCCTATCTGATATCTAAAGGATTATAATTAAAGAACTAATAATATATATTCGGTCCTTGAACTAATAATATATATTCGGTCCTTAAGTCCTTTGCTTACTGAATCCAATTCCTTGTTGAACCTTCCTCTTTCCTTTTATTATGGTACGTATATATGCTTTTGAAAAAAATTTAAAAAGATAAATATTTTTATTGTATCATATAAAAAGAAAAAAAAAATATAGATAATACATCTGTACGTAGCCGTACGTAGCCAGAATTATAGTTGTACATATATTGTTTACTTATTTTAACATCAATTTTTTAATTAGCGTATTATTTCTAAAATATTGTTTAATTTGCATCCGTCCAAATAATTTTTCAATCCCATAGTTTACTACCTAATTTATACTGTACTTGGTATAAATTTTCTCTTTTTGATTCCTTCAGTAAGCACCTGTTTAAATTTGGAATCCAAAGTATAGTAATTGGTGGTATAAATATAGGCATTGCCGCCGAGGGCGGAGGTAGGATTATGATTTGGGGTGGACTAGAAAAAAAATTTCGTGAACATTCACTACATACATTTTCTTTTTAAATTAAACCATATATTAAGATAACTGTATATGTCATAAAATCACGTAGCTAATTGAATAATAAACAAAATCATCACTAATTCACTATAACATTAATAAAATTTTGATAACGAACGTACGTCCAAGACATAATAACAAACCTAGTCAAATTGCACTCTTCGCTCTTGAATAGAAGCAAATTCTGTAATTATTGAGTTTGCATCATAGTTCTCAGTCAACTCCTTTTCGATGCGGACAATCATGTTATCAGCTAAGAAGTCATTCTCCATCTTGTTGCGCAACATTGTTTTGATACGTTTCATAGCTGAAAATGATCTCTCTGTAGTTGCTGTGGAAACCGGCAAAGTCAAAACAAGACGAATTAACTGATCAATCATTTGATATGTCGTTGATTTTTTTGTTTCAAATAATCATTGACATAACTCAGCAAGAGTAGTAACATTCTTGAGCACATCATCATGAGGTACATCAAACTCATAAATTGTCAGCTCGCTTCTCAAGCGATGCAACTCTTGTTTAGAGAAATCTCGAGGATAAAACTTCTCTGCAAGTTTGCAAATATTATCAGTGTTAAATGACTTAAAACCATCTGCAGGGTCCAAATATGAGCTAAGAATAAGAAGTTCCTTTGTTCTTTCACTGAACCTGCCATTCAATTCCACCAACTCGAAATCTATTGCAGCATAAAATAGGTCAACACGATAATGATGCTCAGTTGTTATGTTTTCTTTGTTGACAATTATGGCGACGTGAACTCATACTGAATTCTCTAGATGTTGAATCAAAAGTAGGGACATTCTCTAGATGTCCCTACTGGCGGAGTAGGAATAAATTCTCTAGATGTTGAGTCAAAAGTTGGGACATTCTCTCTAGTCTTTGGTATTGTTGATTGACTTGATTCAACTATAGGAACAAACTCTCTGTCAGTATCTGATGCAAGTCCAGACTGTCCAGTAGGAACAAACTCTCTAGGCTGGAGTATAGGAGAAGGTCCAGAAGGAACATGTTGATGCTTATCAGATGCAAGAGGTGCACTACTATTTGGCCTATTCCGTTTAATTGATTGAGCTAAATCTTTTTTCTTGTACCATGTACTAAAATTTTTTGCTTTCTTGGCTTGTCGATCATGATCAGACATGTTTTGAGTACTTAATCATTGTTAATTTTTAATTAACCATGTATTATAGCATACAAGTAAATCATATAGTATAACAACAATTCACAAATCACAAACGTACTGACCCTGAGACCCATATGACCATATATTGATATATAATCCCAATTCAACTAGCAATGAGAATCAATGAATCATGATATCTTATTGAATTTAAATCAAATATTCAATTTCACTTAAGGCCATCAATCAATTCGTACATGGTCACTGAACAGAGAAGAGCAGCCGCTTTAGAAAGGCAACGGGTAAAGAAAAAAAGAAGAAGAAACGTTGCCCTAATTCTCTATAAAAAGCAAGTCCAATTATTAATTGAATTACTTAATAAAAAGAAATAGTTTATATTTGATAAAAATATAAATGAACTAGAACAACATATAGGCTAACTGCTAAGTATTTAAATTTGGGGTGGGCTTACTGGGCTAATTTTTAATTTGGGGTGGGCTGTAGCCCAGGTAGCCCGTGTGTAGCTACACCCTTGATTGCCGCATTGAAGCTTAATTGGTTGTTAATAGTGGGTATTTAACTTATACCCCACCGTTCTATTAGATGTATATTTTAAAAAATTGATGACTTTTAAGAAAAATCTTAATTATTATTTTAAATATATCTATAACATCAATTAAAAATATAATATATTGTGATTACATAACATAAATTAAAAATGTAATATAACATTGGCCTCTCTGCATAAACTCAAATACAAACAACCCATGTAAGGAGGCATACAATATCTCAACTCAGATTTTGAAATCACACTTAATTTATCAAATACCCAGTTGGTAAATTTCAATTTTTTGAGGTTTGATTTATTTAACGTATTTGGTTGATTTGGTTCATAGTCCTAATCTAGCTAGAGAACATATCAGTTGATTTGGTTCATAGTCCTAACCCAGAGAATTATTGTATGTATATGTTTCTCGAATTATTAAAGTTCAATTCATTAGATAGCTAGCTGTATAGCCCCTCTCCAACGTGGTCCGTTTAAAATTAAGTAAAAAAGTCAGTTATCATATTTGGCTATACATCTATAAATGAGTTTTTTTTTTTTGCAAAAGGCAAATGAACTTTTATTATTGAAAATCCTTAATCCAAAAGCTATGGATATATTAATGTTACGTTTAGATTGTGGGAATGAAATAGAAAAATGAATAAAATAAAAATAATGTATTTGATGATCATTTTGGAGGATAAATCATTCCAATGGAATGAAAATTCATTTCATCCCTTTATTTTTTTTATTCCAAGTAGAGAAGGAGGAATAAAATTCATTCCAATAGAATAGATATATGTGATAATTTTGCTATTTTATGACAACAACTATGACGCCCCCAAATCTGGGTACCTTCAAACCCTGGCTATGGTGCTACACGATACTATTCATGCATAGATCTTTATCTATATAATCTCAATGACACAAATGTAATTATTATATATTACAATCATGTCCGTCCAAACCCAGGTTCTAGTTACCTTTACATGTTCAAAATATAATAATATTAAACATATTACAACACTACTACGTTTATCACAAACATCTTTTTATTCGTTCATCTTTCTTTTTCCTTTTTCCTTACCGGAACTTTTAACTCGTTCGGTCTTAGTTGAAAATATTTAATGAAAGCAAGGATGAATATTTAATTGCCCAACAAGTATAACAGTTGAATAATAACAAAATCAAGAATCATATCCTTACTTTTCAACAACTGAACAATAGCTATGAGACATTCCAAATAAACAGGAACAATACTTTACTTGTGTTTAAAACTTTTTTGAAACGACATACTGAGCGGTCAAAAGAACTTGAACTTTTCTTTTGTCTTGTCATAAAAGGTTAAACAGAAATTTAACTGTAAACCGACTTGCTTACGAGCACTTTTAGGTAATCAACCTATTGTACTCTATGTTGATCAACACTCTAGCTGGAACGATTATATGCGTTTGTTTAGGCGCCTCATGGCCTTACGGGAAAAATCGACTAAAATTACTCATAATATTAGGGTTGTTCATCTCATTCATGTCTCGGAATTCAAAAAAAATAAAATCGGTTGGATAGCTCTACTTAACATTAATGATATTTCAAAGATTTACTATCAAATCGATAAAACATTTCTATATCTGTTTAGCCGAAACAAATGACATCGACGTTCTTCATAAACAGTTCATACATAATCGAACTTCAAAACTTTAGCAATTTATGTCATAGCATAACTTGAACACTTGTGCAAATACTAAAAGATTTACATAAGTGTGAAATTTACACAAGCATATATACATTGCGTAAATTGGAACTTCAAAACATCGAATAACATTCATAAGATCATAATCAAATGAAGTTAGAAAACTTGCCTAACACAAAGGTAAAACAAGAGTTAGAGAACTTGCCTTATGCGTTCTTTATAACTTGACGTTAATCGTCCTTAAAAATGCCCTATACATTCAAGTTCATAACCACATACCATTTAGTCATGCAAGGAGTACATCAATTAAGAACTTACGTTAATCCTTACGTTATGTTTTTTAAAGTTTTTTTTAATTCAAAACATAACCCTAAACCATGTCATTAAGACTTGCTACTGGACCATAATATGATCATATAATACGTCTCTAACAATTCTACGTGAATGCCCCACTTTTGGACCTGTAAAAACTTTTTACTGGGTTTTGACCAGACCCGGCGCTGCGTGAGAAGATTTTGGCCTAGGGCCGGCTCTGCGACGCTCATGTTTTAGCCGAGCTACTGTGAGAGAGCACTGCGATGCCTGATTTGAACTATATGAACGGCGTCGTGGTGCCATTCATGCTTTCTGGATTTTTTTTTTATTTTCTGCAGTTTCGTTCATGTCGTGCCTACTTCGGAACGTCATAACTTCCTCACCCCATATCAAAATGAGTCATTTCTTGAGCCATTTAATAGCTCTTAACATACACTACAACATATAAAAAGACCATAATCTTCCAGAAACTAAATCTAATCTGAAAAATGATTCAAAGGTCAGTGTTCAAACTAGGCTTTTATTATTGGACAATTCTAATGTTAATGTTTCAAAACCTCATAACTTTCTCATCCGAAGTCGGAATGAGTCCGTTCTTGAGGCTATGGATTATTGGGAACATGCTCTACAAAATACCAAATTATCCATGATTTTACAGGTTTGTTTTAATGGCACAAAAATCCTTGTAGCCTCTGTTTTTGTTATTTAGGCATAATTTACTAAAAATTTCGCTATAACTTAGTTATAGCATATTTTTTCTCCGTTCCACTTGAAACATTTACGTAACTGACATACATATATTTTCATCTCTTTAGATTTTATAAATGAACATACGAACAATAATTCATGCAATAAATAGTAAATAACAAGTTTTCATACTTTTCTTGGTTTTATCCATTATTATGGAATCATTCTTGTTTATCATGCATATTACCAATGATTTAGTCATATAAATCTCATCTTTAGTCTTTTGGATATTCATGATTCTTCACAATAATAATAATAACAACAAATAATTAATACAAGCTTATAAATGGAAATTATTCTAGGGTTTTTGATATTACCTTCTTGTAGTGCAAATTTTAACTCTTCTTGAATAAGCAAGACTTAAGCTTGACTTTTTCTTTTTTTCTTTCAACTAACAAGTATTCTTACTTATGATTCTCAATCTTCTATTGCTCTAGCTTTGTGAATTAGTAAGAAATCATGAAGAATGAGGCCTCTATTTATAGCAATGCAAGACTTAGGGTAGAATGGTCATTTAGGACATTTGATTGATGCTTGCAAGTGGTTAGGCAATTGATTGTACTTGCACGTTGTTGGGCAATTGATTGTTCTTGCAAGTGGGAGAAGTTCTCCCGGGTAATTCCTTCCACAATTCCCACTTGACTTTACTATTGTAAGCTTGGAAAATACTTTTATTCCCTTTATGACATTTTAATTACTTTGAACTACAAATAATCCTACACTTGGATTCTTCATTTCTTTATTGAACTCATTTAATTAAATTAGTTATTTACTAACCAATTAACTTACCACATTCATGCACATAAATATATATAGTCCACATA